>JAHRHJ020000344.1:0-600000 GCA_019776745.2 Taxus chinensis | reverse complement strand
ATCGTAATCAAAATTTGCAAATCTAACTAAATCAATCTTTGTCCTTCCCAAATAATGAATATCATCAGTATGAGTACCACTAACATAGTGAAGGATCTGCTTAGTTGCTTTCCAATGCAACTCATGAGGCTCCTACATGAATTTGGACATGATGTCAATAACAAACAAAATATCCATCCCAGTATGAGTTAGGTAGATCAACTCCCCCACCAACTGACCATAAAGGGTACCATCGACTAAGAGAGTGGGGCAATCAGCTACTAACTTGAATTTATAAAGGAAGGGAGTGGGAGATGGCTTACAATCAAACATGTTAAATCTGGCTAGCAAATCAAGGGTGTACTTAGGTTGAGCAATCACGATCCCCAAGTTATATTGTGTAATCTGAATCCCAAGGAAGTAGTGAAACAAACCCAAGTTAGTCATGGATAACTTGTTGGCTAAGGCAGTGTTCACGGAATCAATGATCGAGGAAGAGCCACCTGTAATCAAAAAGTCATTGACATACAGAACAAGGATAAGCATGGACTAGTCTTGCTGCAAAATGTAAAAATTTGGGTCAGATTAACACGTAGTGAACCTTGATGTGAGAAGAAAGGAGTTCATCTTGGCATGCCAAGCTCGAGGGTCTTGTTTAAGGTCGTAGATTGACTTCTTAAGTTTGCAAATGAGGGAAGAATTTTGGATTTAACTCGAAGGTTGTGTTATGTTTGTGGAGCCTATTTTCATGTTAGAGTGTGGTACACCTTCTATGTGTTACACTCGGGTATTTTTACGGCGGTCCCGCTTGCCGGTGAGCGGGTCAAGGGGGTTCGGGGGCAAAGCCCCCGAAGTAAATTTTTCATGGGTGGTTTATTAACCCATGGGTAATGGGTAACCATTATGGGCTGTTTTTGGGCCCATGGCTTTTCAGTACCCATTGTTTTGATACCCACGGTTTTTTGCCCATTGTTTTGATACCCACAGTTTTTTGCCCATGGTTTTGATACCCACAGTTTTATATCAAACCACTTAAGCAATTGTCTATTTATATGGTTTTATGCATATGATACATAGACAAGCAAATGTATTGCAGATGTGTTTTGAATTTGGGTGTAAATTCTGTAGAGTTTGTTGAGCATAGCTCCAAACAGATCTAGGTATTGTATTGAGAGAGTGGAGGCTTGTAATAAAACCTGAGCAAGTGATTTTTGGTGGACGTAGCCCAAATTGGGTGAACCACGTTAAATCTTGTCTCTTTGTGTTGTGTTATTTATTCTACACTTTTATTTAAGATATGTAATATTTTCTACATATTAGTTTCTACTGTTGCGATTCTGTAAGGGATTATTCCGCATATTTTATCTCTTATTTTCCTAATAGGTTATTCCATATAGGATTTATCCTTTAGGTCCCCATGAAGGAATGCACTTTTAACGTCCATTTGGTGGATTTCCCTGTCTATTCATCTTCGAGTGTAATGGGAGCAAAGGTCTCTAAATAGTCAACCCTAGGAACCTGGGAGAAACCTTTAGCTACGAGTTGCACTTTATACTTTTCAACATTCCCATCGGCACCATACTTGGTTTGATATACCCACTTATATAGAACCATTTTTCTTCCCTTAGGAAGAGGGGTGAGATTTCAAGTATCGTTGTTTATGAGAGAGGAATACTCCTCCATGGCAAAATCCCACTTGGGAATCCTAGTAGTCTCCTGAAAATACTGAGGGTCGAAAGTGTTGGAAGCATAATGGACCAAAGGAGGGTGAATCAGTCCTTGAAAAATATTGATCAATTTCAGATTGTTTATTCAAAACAAAAGATCACTTAACCATCCATTAATGTGTATGCATCATCAAATATCATATATGCAATGAACAATGAATAAGAGAAATAACAAAAGACACAAGATATAAGTGGGAAACCCTCAAGGGGAATAAAACCCACCGAAACACAATCTTTAAATTGATGTTTCAAATTTAGTGAGGCACCAACCCTACAAGGAGTACCAATCCCTGGTTTAGTAGAGTTATAACCCTACAAAGAACACCAACCCCTAATTTTGTGAAACACCAACTCCATAAAGAGGCTTACAACCCCCCAAGATGATCAAACACCCACTATACCATCTTATTCAAGAAGATACTAATGTAATGTTGTTGTCATAACTAATAGAGATCACAAATTCAGTTCACACACATTCACACTCTTGTTCAAACTTTAGGTCTTCAAACTTGCATACTTCTTCACTTTTCAAAGCATCAAATGTTAGGAATACTTTGGTTTAGTGCATAACATAAGTGTTGATATTTACCTATGGTAAATTAGTCAATGTGAAATGTAAAATTTTAGTGGGTAAAGGGTAACTGCAACAAGTTGGGGGCCCAAAAAGGGGTCATAACTGGACGTCATATTGCAAAAAATAGTAAAATCTCAACTTGTAGGGATTATTAGCAATGCGTGCACTCAAAATTAGAAAAAGTTATATAAATATGAATCGTAGCATCCAGAATCTAGTTTCTAAACTACTAAAAAAATTTAAAAACGGACAAGTTTAGCTATATTAAACACTCAAAATTCAATGACTTGGTTTTTTTTTTAAAAGCCTATAAGATTATAGTCTGTTTGCCCGCGATTTGGATGACCAAAACTTGATTTTTTTTTCCTTTTGTGAAAAGTTAGATGTCGTTGTCTATCTTGGGATAGATTTTATTTTGTATTTTTTCAAGCAATTTTTTTTAATGATTTTTTCCGTGAAAGTGGTCTGAAAACATAAAGAAAACTGGAGCACTTTCTGTTTTTCCCGCCATAACTTCATCAAAAAATATCGAAATCAAATATTGTTTTCTGAACGTGTATAAAAATTTTCCATGGTTGGGATGGTATAGGTTTTATCACATTCTGACAAGTGAAACAAAAGTTGCAGTCTTAAATGTAGACATGAACATTCACGGGAAAAAGTGTCTTAAAGACCTACTATTAGTAAAAAATTATAAAATGATATTTATCATATTCTATTCACTTTAAAATCAATATTTCTACGAAGCTAACAGTCTCCCCTACACGATGGTACCATTTTTGTGACATGTTTTTTATTTTTTGGCATGGTTCAAGTTTGTGGAAGAGAAAATTTGATGTTTTTGGCCTTTCACATGCCATAATGACCTCCTAAAGCTCAAATTCATGGAAAAACAGAGATTTCCCAAGCCTTGAGGGTTAGATTTGATGATACATTTAGAACCACGATTGCGGTTTATAAACCACATGGTTCTGAATTGACCTATTGGTAAAAGAACCATGATCACGGTTCTTAGAATCATATTTACACAAATCCCAACATCTAATTCACCATGTGTTTTTATTCTCTGACCTGACTATACAAAATTTTGCCACCTTTTACACTTTTTTCTTATCATCAGAAGCTATTTTTTACTATTATTTTTAAGGTGCCTTGCATCATTTGGATTTGTCCTACATCGATTGAAACATTATGGGAGACAAGAAACGAAGTTCAAAAAGGAAATCAACAAGTAAAAAAACACCAAAGGAATTAAAGGTAAAAACATTGCAAAATTCGAAGCAAATGTAGAAAATTCGTGAATCAAGAAGAGGTTCATGTTCAACCCCTACTATTGTAAGCAATGAGGAACAAAGGTAATGTTTTTACTGTCAATGTTGAAGATGAATTAAATACTCGTGATGAATAAGTTGATGTTGAAATTGAAGGAGACAATGAAAATGTGAATCAAGAAATTCATTTTGAAAATGTAGACAACCAAAATTTGGCAAAAACACCTCCTAGGATTTTACGAAAGAGACCTAATTATTTTATTGAAATTGATGAGAACATTTTGAAACCAATGTCTGACAAAATTTGTGAACGAAAAATCAAATAAAATCCACTAAAATTTGGGATAATCATTTTGAAATTTTAAATGATTCCCAAAGATGTCAGTTGTTGGTTAGTTTGATGAAATTGAATAAAATGAGACCTACATTAAACACCTTAGGATTGACAACATCTAATATACATGGTCAAACCTCTGCAATTGTTGAAAACCTACATGATGCATATCACATTGTTGGTGTCAAGAGATGCACAAGGGATAATAATGTCATGCATCGTGTACTTGCTACTAGTGTTGTAAGTGAATCAACAAAAAAATAACATTTGATTAGGCAAACAAGCTCAATGTTTAAATTTAATCGAAAAACTCTAATGAAAGCAATTGAAAAGCATAATATCCTTCAATCACCCAGTAACATTGATTTTTGGGCATTTTCTGCTAGAGCACCGCGTAAAGACAAAGATATATCTGATGTTATAAGAGAAGTTGTTCAATTTTGGCATGGTAACACTAGAGTTTCACCTAATACAAGAGATGTTGTAAAACAAAGAGTTGGTTCTACTAATCGTGAACCACATCCAAAGCATTTCTTAGATATGACTCAAACTCAATTTTTTCATAAGTTTGAATAGGAGCATCCAGAAATTAAAATTAGTCAACGTTTTTTTGAAATGTTGAAACCATTCTATGTGAAAATCAACCACGCTCGCACCACTTGTTGTAGGCAACATGTTGAATTTGTGATGCATTATGATAATTTTTGACGTATTCATTCTTATTTGCATTCTGAAACTATGTTACTAGAATGTGGTGTTCAAGTTCCACCAATATCTTCCAGGGATTTCATTCCTACGATATTTTGTGAAAGAGAAGTTGGACAATTTTTTTATAGTCAGGATTGTTTAGATGGAAGTTGTGGTACGTGCAGCGAGATTAACTAAATTGGAAAGTTGTATCTATGAGAAAATTGGAGATGCAATAGGAAATAATTTAGTTTGGTTTAATAAATATAAATAAGTACCATACCAATTGAAAGATGGAAAGGAGTCTAAACGGTGTGAGCTAGTTACATAACATATACCTGTTTTTCAATTTATGAGAAAATTTAAAGATGAAATTGTTTATGAGTATGCTAGGCATACACATAGAGCTCAATGGTTGGATGAACAATTCAAGATATGCAAGGACACATTTCCTATTGGTACTATTGTTTCAGTGGTCAATTTTGCAGAGAATTACACGTTGCAACCACAAATGGAGGTTCAATCGCAATATTACAACTCAGTACAGGTTGTCATTTTTGTGCATATAACATTTATACATTCTCCTAACAGTACAGAGAATGATAAAAATTTTTTAAGAGAGTACCACTTTTATATCAGTGATGATCAAACTCATTCTACTGAATTTGTGCAAGGGTGTTTCCAGTTATTTTATGAAAACTTGTCTGATAGGGACATCCACTTCAATCAACATTATATATGGTCAGATAATTACACGTCTCAGTTTAAGAATGCACGAATGTTTTATTGGATGAGAATGATACACATCAAGATGGGTGTGCAACATATTTGGAGTTTCACTGAGGCTGGACATGGAAAAGGAGAGCATGACGGTGCAGGGGCATGTGTGAAAAGAGCTCTTGCAAGAGAAGAGTTGAAGTACAAAGATGGTGCTAAATTGAAAGATGAAAAGAGCATAGTGGAATGGTGTATTGACAACATGGCCCATGGTTCTCAAGAAAATTCCATAGTTCGTAGATATTTTTGGTTGATAGAGGAACAACAAATTGCTAACTATGAGGATTGTATGACACTCACAGGGTCCAGTGATCTACACTCATTTTGTAGCTCAAACGCTACTTCGTGGGCCACATGGACAAGAAATTTGGTGTGTTTTTGTGCATCTTGTATCGAATTTTTCACTTGCTGAGTGTGATTCACAAGAATGGGTGGATGGATGGATTTGTAGGCCTCTAACTCCGCTTCCCAGTTATCAACTTCCACAAGCATCACGACTTGTTTCTCCATATGAAGTTGCAACTTCCAAGAACTTTTACGACACTTTGATTTTGGTGTGACAAGGTAAATAGTTATTTACTATTTTTGTATTGAGTTATGTCCATTGAAGAAATTAATATGTAGCCTTTAAATTTGAGTTTGAAACCTCTATTTTTTGTAGGACATGTGTTTGTAGTTATTGTCGGGCAGAAGACAATGAAGAAGGAACAAACTATTTCTTATGTCATTTCATCGAGGAAAGAAAGAAGTTGGGTAACCTTCTCCTGTTATAGATGACAAAATTGATATTGAGTACCCTACAGGGTTTTTGACAGTGGTAGTTATGGGAACTTGGCTTCGATACGGTATCCATTAAAAAAAGCAGTTGTCTATTTATATGGTTTTTGATAGACTTTGAGACACATAGGAAAATACTCAATTGTATTCAATTCTAGTTCTAGTGAAAATATCTCAGAGTGTATAGATATCAGGATAGCTCCAAAATAAGATTCTTTGGTATTGTATTGAGAGAGAACACGTGGCTTGTAATTAAAATCTGAGCAAGTGATTCTTGGTGGACATAGAAATTGAGTGAACATGCACGTTAAATATTATCTCTTTGTGTTGTGTTATTTAATTTTGTCACTTTTATTTGAGATTAATATATTTTCTGCATTATTAGTTTCTATTTTGTATATTCTAGATGGTTTTGATTCAACATAAATTATCTTTGATTTCCTAACACTTTTATGCAAGTTAGTAGTGCCATTTAAATCTTGTTACCTTCACGTGGAACATTATTAGTAGATCCAATCCCAATGGTTCATTGGAATGAATTTACATGCTCGTCTGAATATATTCTTTGAAGTTTTTAATTTTTATACTCAAGAAGATTCAAGTTCATATATTTTATTAAATTTGTTATTTTGTATATGAACTAGTATGGTTTTGATTCAACTTAAATTACTTTGACTAACAATTTTATATAGGTTAGTGGTGCCATAAAAGATTCTTTGGAAGGTTCATGTGGTTGGCAATATTAGTAGATTCAATAGTTCCGATCCTGATGGTTCATTGGAATGAATTTATATGCTCGTCTGGTATATATTTCTTTGAATTTTTTAAATTTGTATACTAGATTCAAGTTCATATATTTTATTAAATTTGTGTATTTTGTATATATCTAGTATGGTTTTGATTCAACTTAAATTACTTTGACTAACACTTTTATGTAGGTTAGTGGTGCCATAAAAGCTTAGATACCTTCACGTGGTTGGCACTGTTAGTAGATCCAATCCTGATGGTTCATTGGAATGAATTTACATGCTCGTCTGGTATATATTTCTTTGAAGTTTTTAAATTTGTATACTAGATTCAAGTTCATATATTTTATTAAATTTGTGTATTTTGTATATATCTAGTATGGTTTTGATTCAACTTAAATTACTTTTACTAACACTTTCATGTAGGTTAGTGGTGTCATAAAAGCTTCTACCTTCACGTGGTTGGCATTGTTAGTAGAGAATTTTATATCCTCAAAGATAAGAGAAGCTTTTATTGTTTTCCAAGCACAAAGAAGAAACTAACAATGATTTATGTACATGTGAAGGGAGTTCTTGGCTCTGGATTTGGTGGTCCGACTTTGAACCGGGCCTACCTGGAGCCCATCATAGCACCCAAAGGCATATACCCCCCAAACCAGACATGTTGGCAGTGGCAGTTCGCTCCCATGACGTCCCAGGGCATGACTTCTCACTACTCGGCTCCATTCATTGCCTAGGACTGCCTAGAAAAGGTAGTTTGCAAACAATTATGCCACGAAGGCTCAAGGAATGCCACGGCCCTGAATTCTTGGGTGTGATTAGAGGCCTCCTTCACTCAAGTTTTGGCTCAGACAGTTCTTAGTTTGGATGACCGAGCGCCAAGTTGTGACCGCCAGAAGTTTGCGCTGAAAACATGAATTGGGATCAATAGGGAAGGGGTTTTTGGCTCTGGATCAGGTGGTCCGACTCCGAACCGGCCTACCTGGAGCCCACCATAGCACCTGAAGGTGTATACCCCCCCAATCATGGACACTGTTGGTGGTGGCAATTTTCTCTCCCACAACGTCCTGGGGCATGACTTCTCACTACTCGGCTTCGTTCATTGCCTAGGACTACCTAGAAAAGGCAATTTGCAAACAATTATGCCATGAAGGCTCAAGGAATATCATGACCCTGAATTTTTGGGTGCAATTAGAGGACTTTTTCATGCAAGTTTTGGCTTAGACGATTCTCGGTTTGGATGACTAAGTGCCAAGTTGTGACCGCCATAAGTTTGTGTTGAAAAACATGAATTGGGATCAATAGGGAAGGGGTTCTTGGCTCCGGATCGGGTGGTCCACTCTGAACTGAGGACCTACCTGGAGCCCTCATAGCATCTCAAGACATATACCCCCCCAACCGGATGCATTGGCGGTGGCAGTTTTCTCCCATGATGTCTCGGGGCATGACTTATCATGACTTGGCTTTGTTCATTAAGTCAGTGTAGGGGACTGCCTAGAAAAGGTAGTTCTTGCAAACAATTATGCCACGAAGGCTCAAGGAATGCCACATTATCTGAATTTTGGGTAAATTATTAGAGGCCTTCACTCATTAGTTTTGGATCAGATGGTTCTTTGTTTGGATTAAAGTGCCAAGTAGTAGTTTAAGTCAGAACCAAAAAATGCTCAAAATGATATTTTATATCTCGGTGGGTTCTTGGCACCTGAGACCTGGTCTTTAACATCAAACCTCCTGTTAGACCCTCATAGACCCTATATTGCCGTATATACTTTTTTCCAGATGCTACTTCGTTTGGACGTAGTCCCTTAAGAGCCCAAAAGACAAAAAAATGTTTAAATTCAACGGGTGATATCTCAGTCTCCGTGGACACCTAGAGAAGGGAAATTTGAATTTGATATGCCAACTGTGTTCACCCCACAGGAAGATTAATTCTTGGTGAAGGAATCTCATTTTTGCTGAAAATTCTCAAATGTGTTACTATTCCTATGTACCTTGGGATATGATAATATAATATTTATATGTTGATATAATGGACATGTGGCACACAGACCCTTAGTTTGATGTATGGGTTCACATGGGATATCAATACGTTATAATTTATATGGGTTGATGGAGATGGTTCACACATCCCCTTAGTTGTTAAATGGGCTCACATAGTTAATTATGATTGGGTAATGGTTGTCAAACAAACATTGGGATTAGGTGTTACTCCTATTTAAATGATGTGAGTATCATTATGAGGAGATGTTATAATGGATGTATGATTGATTCTTCTACTTGGCACCTAGGTATCTTGGAGGTGTCCCCCTCGAAGTGGATTCCCATCTTGGGAGATTGTGGAGTTACCCTTAAGGAGCATTGTATGGTGTTGCCCTACCTTTCGAGGGTGATATTCTGCATATTTGATTATTTGGCATCTTGGTCCACCCATATCTCTTGTGTTGTGTTATCTTATGCAATTTATATTGATTTATTAGATGGAAAGTTCTTATCAAGTGGTATCAGAGTCTGATCCAAAAATTTGTGGGATGAAACCCTAATGTTGGTGATTCGGCTATATTTACCGGACTGTGAATTTTTCATAATATTTTTTATGGGGAGTGGCATAGTTCCTAAGTGAACAATTTATGGATTTAAGATTTTTTGGAGCTGTTTTACAAAATTTAGTGTCAGATTTGGGTTGAAACCCTAATTCTATGGTTTCATTGCTTCTATATCTTTCGTCCATAATGATGTAGTCCCTTAAGAGCCTGGGTTGATGGTAATAAATGGTATAACTTCGACGGGTGATATTATTCTGTCAGGCACCTAGAGACCTCTCAGTTTGATCCTACACCTCCATGTCAAGACCCTCTATAGAAATTTGATATTTTCTCCATGAAATTTTTTCATTTTCGGAAACCTCTCAAAAATTACAATTGGGGTTAGTTTGAGTTAATGTAGGTTTCTGATTTTTGGCCTACCTTGGCCTTGAAGGGTTAGAAAATGTTTTGATGGCCTAAAAGGGTTTTAGTTATTCCTAAACCCTAGTTTTGTGGATCATGGGGATGGTAGCTTTTTTTGGAGATGGGGATTGATGCAAGAGTCCAAAATTTAGGGTTAAATTCTCTAATGTGATATTTGGTTATTCAAGTTGTGGATTAGTGGCCCTGCACAGATTGGTTTTCTTTAGAAAAGGATATCTCGTCTAATTGGTCTTTGGAGGAACTCCAATTCAAGTTTTCATGGACAGATGGGCAACAAAAAAGAAGAAGAATCCTTTTGGTTCTCTCGAAGTATTCTAGTTTGAAAAGTGTAAAATAGTGAAGTTTGATCAGAAGAAGGCTGTTAAGAAGATGTTGATGATGAAGCTCTTATACCATAACCATCTCCAACACATCTAGGTGGCCTATCAAATTTCAGTTTGAAGGGTGCATTTAATTGTTTCCATAAACCCTAGCAGCCAATATAACTTCATCAATATGGATGTAGCTCAAAATCTATAATGTGCAAACAAAGCATATCAAGGAATCTCAAATGGATGGTATCTCAAGTTTTTGGATTTAAAGACTTTCTATGGATAAATATAGTTACATTCAGATTTTCTGCTTTAGATATGGATGGTATGGATATTGTTTTGGATATCCTTGGTTAAAATTGGGAACAATTAAGTATTAATGTGCAAAAGAATATTCATGAAATTATGGCTATTGGCGAAAGAAAATTACATTGCAAGATATCTACTTAGCAAGGAAAAAAATAATGGAAAATTGGATCATTTTTCAAGATGTGAAGAAGGGAATAAGGATTCAGAAGGAGACTTTTCTCTACTCTAGAAAAAAGAAATAACAAACAAGTTTGTAGTCCCTTGAAGGTTGCACATACTAAGGTTGCACCATATAGACACCCATATCATCATGAGAGGAAAACATGATGGAGACATGTTCAAAAAATCTGTATGGATATATAAATTGGATGGCGTAATAATTTTGGCTAGACATGGGCAATCTAATGGAAAAATAATCATGGAATCACAGGAATAATCATTATGGATATGCATGGATGCCGAGGAGGAACACATATGGACCATGATGAATCTGGAATTTTAGGTTTGGAGCAGCATCACCCACTAGGATTTCATATGGGTGGTTGGATGATCAAGCTTGGCGACAATGTGCAATAATTTAAAGCACACTCATTATATGGCTTCTTCTTATGTTTCGGGGACGAAACATGTCAAAGAGGGAGGCAATGTATGTACTTTGGGATATGCAATATTATAATATGTGGGTTGATGGAGATGCCAACATGTGGCACACATCCCCTTAGTTATATGTATGGGTTCACATGGGATGATAATATTTAATGTATATGGAGTTGATGGAGGCTACTTGTGGCACACAGTCCCCTTAAGTTATATGGGCTCAAAAATGTTATATTGGAATGGGATCATCCTACATTGTGGATTAGAGTGTTTGATCCCATCCTATTTAAAGGATCTGAGTATCATCTATGAGTTTTCTGTATATCCTTTGATTCTTCTCTTGGTAGAGGTATATTTGTCCCCCTCAAAGTGGATTCCCAGTCTTGGGAGATTGTGGAGTTACTCCTTCCTTTGGCATCCAAATTGTAAATGGTGTTGACCCTACCTTAAGGGTATTATTTTGATATATTGAGTCTCCTAACGGTGGGAATCTTGGCCCCCCATATGTAGGGCTCAAACATGTTGGGTGTTATCTTTTGCAATTATGCCAATTTATTTTGTAAGGTTCTTATCAGGTAGGCCACATGTGAGTTTGGGTACTTCATCTCGATGTAGGTCCCTTAAGAGCCCGTTACCAAAAAGAGCATTTTGTCCTAAAACTATTAAACAACAACATTGACTCCTTCCTACATCGTTAAGGATGATTAGAAGGTGATTTTTGATGGGAATGCATGGGAATGTCACACCAATGGAGCTTTAGATCTTTATGATTACACCAAGGAATAGGTTTCTTTCTAGACACTCTCTTTTTAGTTATCACACTCTCTTTGGCGAGGTTTTAATCTCTCTCTCTCAGTGGGTGGCTCTCTCTCGCATGAAAATACAATGATGAAATAAGGAACTGGGTGACGGGTACATACCCACATAGTCAATATTGAGTCCAATAGGCTCTGAAGGGTCAAGAGAGATGAAAAGGACTTCATTTGGTTAACTTTGAGAGCTTTCTTCATTATTTCACTTACTATTTCTTGTTGCTCTTCATGGGTCTTTTATTCTTTAGTCAATTTGTAACTACCTTCAATTGAACAAACACCCAAGTAATTTCACTATATTGCAAACCAATAAGTACATGGAGATGGATTTCCATGTGGGGGGAGAAATACCAAGTCTTGAAAAAGTCAAGGAGACTCTAGGCTCTGTGCTAAATTGTTGACTACAAGAAGGACATAACACCATTCATTGCTAAAGAAATGAAGATTGGAAATCAATAATAAATATTCCCTTTCAAGTTGGTGTTGTAATGAATATCCAAATAGGGTGTCATATATATATATGTTTTAATGTATTTTACTTGTTAAGTTTGGATTTTATTCCTATTATTGAAGGTGACACATAGTTGTGGTGTTAGAAACTTGAACAAGTATATCATAAAATGTGAATATCTCCTTGTTCTAATAAGCTTATGTGAATAATTATTTGTATGGCCTGAAAATAATGCCCTATCATTTGAATTGAATAAGGTCACATCAAGGAGATTGCAACAAGGTAAACACACTACCATGTTGTGTGAATGGTTGAATTTAGAATATCCTATCTTCATCCACCACATGTACAGAGAAACAAAGACACCCATTACATGAAGCATATATATGCGTGACAAAGCGAAACAAAGATGATTATGATTACATATCAAGAATTTCCATTGTTATGCAATCTTCCAAAGCACAAGATTTATTATTCACCGCACCAATAGTGAACTTCATATATGACAAGCCTTCAAGGAGATTGAATAAGGTCACAACAAAGACATGATTGTGCATGAAGCATATAAAGAGAAACAAATACATGATTACATGAAGCATATGAAGAGAAACAAAGACATGATTACATGAAGCATATATATGAAATTACAAAGACATTTCATATGTGTGACAAAGCAAAACAAAGATGATTATGATGTCATATCAAGAATTTGTCCATTGTTATGCAATCTTCCATAGCACAAGAATGATTATTATTATGTCATATCAAGAAACAAAGATGATTATGATGTCATATCACTTGAATGGACACATTGTTATGTGTAAATTTCCTATCTTCATCCACCATAAAGAGAAATAAAGATGATTATGAGGCATATATACAATGTGTGTGGGGTCTGGAAAGAGTGCAACAAAGATGTCATATACATTTCATCCTATCATGTTTCATTACATCATCACAGTACATGTCATTTAATGAAATCATGTTGTCACACATCATCATACTTCATCAAGTCACACGTATATACAAAAATTTCACACATCATCAAATATGATCATATGTCAAATATCAATATGGAAAAATATCAACACATGAGATCGCAAGAACATCATAAAAATTATATCATAGTGGTCCGGGAACAAAATCCACATATATATAATATATCTAGTACACATGGAATATACACACATGTGTTCGAGCCAATGCCACATCTCTTAAAATATAAGAATAATGTATCAAATTAAGTGTGCCATATATATAGAACCACACGATCACATAAGATTGTATACATGTCTCCATGGAATTTCCAACACGAGATCATATATATCAAGCCATATATAGGCATACAAAAAATGTATGTATCACATGTCCAGATAGCATATATATCTATACATCCTATGAAGAGTCATGAAACATCCTCCCTCTCTTTCTTGGCCCTACTAGTAGAAGCATGTCCACACACTGTGGATGTAGTGGAGGGAGATGAAGGCACTATGGATTTCATCTGTCTGGTCCTAGGCATGTCAAAGCCCTGCAACTTAGCCTGCACATTCATAAACATCAGTGTTTTTAACACCCAAATTTTTAAGAAGTGGATATATTGAAAATACATTCATAATTTAGAAACTTAGAAATTTTAATGCATGTGAAATCTTACCACATATCTCATGATCCCTATCAATTTGTCATTGACACTCTACATGGTCAAGGGTAGACTCACAAGGGGGAGTGTATTAGGGGTCATGGACATGCACTCTGACTCATACCAGTTTCATACAAATAAATAGTTCAAATTAAATATTTCTGTACAATTTCATATTGTAGATTTAGTAAGAAAAAGTAAATTTCATATGCAAATAAAATATTCAATTGAAAAATGTCTAGTATGTCTCCAGTGTGATGTTTATACCTTGTTTAAACATCTTGTTTCAGATCACTTCCATTTTCTCACATAAAGGGATGAGTCTTCCAAATCATCATGTGTTTTCCAAAAACATGTCTTGATAACATTATTGAAATACACCTAGGAGAATGGTCTTGTACTCCATTATTACAACCATGTAACTTTTATATTTAGAATTCCACCTCATTTAGATATGTATGTTAAAATATTTAATCAATCCGTTGAACATTACAACTTTTAAATAATCATCACTTTTCATGTCATTTATCCTCTCTTTAGGTTGGGGAAATACTCCTCACAACATGATCTCTCACTTTCTCCATTTTTATACAGATCTATCATCAAATTTTCATCTCCATATGGCTGGGGAAACACTATCCTAGTTTCCACTCATCATGCCTTTTCCATGGTTCATTTTCTATTATTCTCAACTACCACTTTTTGTTTTGAATTATGTTGGGGTAACTTGCAGCTTCAAAAACTATCACTTGAGGGGGGATATCATAAAAAATGATTCTTGTCCAACATTTTTACATACATATCATCAATCATCTTAGTCAATTGACTCAATAGTCTCTATCTTGTGAAATCAATCTATAAATCCCTTCACATAATTTAGATGAAGTGGTCCATCAATCACATTTCTAGGTTCATGTCTATCTAGTCAACCATCTAATCATATAACTTCAGAAACTATTGAGTGCATAAGTATTGGGAATGCAAGAACCAAACACGTGGGAAGGCACAGATTCAGGGAGGAATACGAGCATGCCAAAACAATTTAAATTCAGGACTTAGCCACTTTTTTTGGTCAATGTTATTTTTGGAGATGGAGTGTTCAACACGTGATAAACATGAAGAATTGCAGCTCACGCAAGGCAATTTTGGGATATGCAGCAGTTTGATCGCCATGCAGGGTCTTGATCTAATAATGGGATTTCTAATTAGAGTTAACTATAGGAAATATATTATTATGCACTTGCATGATTTTGTATTCCCTTGTAAAGGTGCATGGCTATTATTAACATGTAGATTATGTTTGGAAGGAACATGGGCGGTGAAGGGAAGTCCCCACCGTTATATATATGTATTGATTTTCACGGTTTGGAGAGACTGATTATTGTAGAGTTATGCTACGGACTTGTTAGCATGTATAACCATGGAAATTGGACCTTGAACGTATGAAGATTTTATGTTTTGTAGTATTTAATATAATGGATCATATTTATCACCATACTGTAGTTTGAAATCATTTTTCATCTCTACCTAAGAATCAATTGAGTTCTTGGATAGGGAGTTATACGAATCCCTAGCATCTTATTCCAAAATGTGGATGAATAATTTGACATATACATTTGAATATATACATGCCTAATCATGCTAACATTTTGGGCAAGCAACTCTAAAGAGGAACTTGGTACCCTTACGCCCTTCAGGCAAGTGCTTAGTTTTGGCTGAGTGATGTGTCAGCACACCTTAGGCTATTTGCAGTGAATTCTAGTCTACATCATTGGTTTTGTTTGCCGGGACCTCTTTCTCAGTTGTTTCTCAAGATGTTGTGTGATGAAGATGTATCGATTGACATTAGCTAGTATTGATGAGTGGTTAGTAGATCTGAAAGAAGAGTACACTTGTAGATTCAACATTAGACCTGATTTTAATGCACACACATGGATCAAGAAAAATATGTATGACGCATTGTATGAGACGTTCGTTTCTATCTTTCCTATAGAGTTGTACGAGTGGTTGGTTGCTTATGCATCTAAGAGGAATTGGAGGTTTCATGCGCTTGTTTGGACGCAGGAAGAATTAGAGGCCTTATATGATGTAGATATGATTTGGATGCGCTCTATTGCTCTTCTACTAGTTTCCAAACTTGTTTCCTTCTTGAACTCACACTTCTTAGTTCTGGGAGCAATTTTTAGGTAGGATCTAACCTGAAGAAAGATATCCTTCCTTCAAGATTTACAAGAGTGAAGAGTAAATCAATTGGGATGTAAATAATTAGCACTGGTATATGCCAAATTTTCTTTAAGAAGACGGAGCTACCACTAAGGTCTTATACCCTAGATATGTAGATCAATTCAAGTAACTCTTACAAAGATGTTTTCATCAGTCAATGGAAAAATATTTGTAGATCTTTGTGACTTATTTCACGTTAAACTTAGTGAAATTATATTTAATGGAAATATTGTCTGTACTGAGGGGATATAAGGATAATACTCACTAAATCAACTATACTTTGACAAAATTTCACAAACAACATAAACTTGATCAAAAATTTGGACCTAACATAAATAACAATAATGGAAACTGTAGGATGGAAAAGTGACATGCGAGGATGATAATCGACAAGTGACCTTCCCCATACCCGACCTCCCGAGGTCGTGCCGAGACAACCGGTGGTTTGAAATGTGGGTGACTTAGATGAAGCCACAACTGGGATTATGGCCAGTTTTCTATGATAGAAAAGCTACAGGTGAGGATGAGAATCGAAAGCAACTTTCCTATAGCTAACTGTAGGAGGATCAATGACTAAGATCTGGTAGTGTGATCTCCTGGTAGTTGAAGTGACAAAGGGGATATTCAGAGGCTATGAACGGGTAGCATAAATTCCCTATGGTTTATCCTCCTAATTAGGATCTAAGTATTAATCTAAATTTGAAGTCTTCGAATTAACTTAAACTGAAAATAACAATTTATACTACAACTGAAAGGGAAGCTAATCTAAACAAAATAAAAGATTGAGACGTTATAATTATAAACAACAATTAAAATACTTTTATACTAAAACTAAACAAGTGAGATAACCCGGTGTGGTTATTCACCTGTGCAAATGTGTGAATCTAGATAAAAGATAGCTAATTAACTTAATTGAAAACCTTCAATCCTACCTCAGAAGTGAGGAACAAATCATAGTTTCTCAGAAACTATCATTCCCCACAGCTTCCCTGGCAATATTGAAAGTGAGCTTAACTGAAATAAAATGATTCACTACTCTATTTGATACATTGTAACTAGAAATTTGATAGCTCAAACCTGGCATTTACAGAATAGTGGTAAATCCAGTTGTGTGTGACTTTCATCCCCTCAGTGTGATCTCCTCGTTCCTTCGTGTCCTCGTGAATCCAGAAAGTGTGTATATGATAGTATCAACAAAAGATAGTAATCGAACAATGGCAACTTTGGATATAGACCGAATACAATGCGAGTAGGAGAGGGATAACGCAAGTGAACAGAGCTTGACTATGCAATTCCTAGCGGGATTTATTATGGGAATACAACACAAGTGTACCGAGAGTTTCAGAAATTATCCTTGTGACAAAACAAAACCTGCAACTTTAATGGATTCTAGTCTAGAAATGAAGCTATTCTATGTTTTAAACTGATTATATGCAGCAACAATGAAACAAGACTTGAAACAAGAAGATGATATGACCTAAACAATAAAGTGCCAACAATGGAAGCAAAACCTGAAACTAACAAAATTCTAAGCAAGAAATTGAAAAACTACTGAACAAGAGAATTGAGAGGATGAGGGGCCATTTGCTTGAAAACAAGCTGGCTATTTATAACCAATGCATTTACCAGAGGGTAACTCCCATTGAACTCTTTCACTATAAACAAAGGAAAAAAACTATTCACAGGGAGAAGAAAATATTAATGCAAGCCAAAGTGGTTGAAGAAAGCATGTAAAATTGAAGATTTACGTTTGACATGATCATCGAAAGGATCTGGAAAATGCGTACAGGACCACCACCCTATGCAGGGTGGTGGTTATGGGACCGCCGCCCTGTCCTGGGCAATGGTCATGGACCACTGCCGCCCTGGCAGGGCGGTGGTTTCGTCACTGAAGACAAAAATGCAAGAAGAAAGGGGAAAAAGGGATAAAACAAAGCATGCAGAGGCTGAGCGGGGCATGCGGGATACAAGTGTATACTTGGCGAGCCTTTCTGGATTCTGAACACCTTGCAAGGAGACCCGTATCATCATTGGGGCATGTGTAACATCATTCCAGCAGTGCAGTACCCTATAATTTCAGGTACATACATATTGCCCCCTCGGAGAAGCATTTTAGCCATGAAGAGGCATAAAATGGTGGATCTGAGTATGGCGGTCCCGAAATGGGGAGTTAGGAGCTATACCTGACATGCCCGTGTGCTGGAAAGTCACCATCCAAGATCCCACTACCTTCAAAATGAAAAAGGGGACTCAAGTGCAGATAGATAAAATAAATTGAGAAATAAGGCTGAATTGATAAGAAATGAGGACTTACCATCTATGCGAGGTTTAGAACTTACCTCCGTCAGTGCTCCAACCCTACGAAAGACATTCAAAATCAAGTCAAGAGGGCTATTTATATAAAATGAAGTCATTTTACTATTCATTTGTGTGGATTGATTTGATAGATTTTGAGCTCTGGGACCCACGATGATGGTTTTCGACGAGAGTATAGTCAAAACATTCGTGGTGAGATAGCGATCATGCCTCTGAGAGTGGAACATCGACCCATGAAGTCTCAGGTTAGTTCTTCTCAATTTATCACTTTTAAACCTAAAATGTTAGAAATGATGAAATATTTCCCTTGGGGGGATCATTTTTGAAAATGTTAGTTTTAAATGTGTCTTTAGGGGGGGTGCCCATAGGGTAGGCTTTTGTTTTAGTTAAAATGGTGTTTTTTTGCTTGTTTTTAGGCATTTTTTAGGGCTTACGAGCTCCATTTTCGTGGGATAGGACCGCCGCCCTGTGCAGGGCACATGGGACCACCACCTTAGAAGGCTGTGGTTACAGAACCGCCACTCTGCACAGGGTGGCGGTCCATGACAGAGGACAATAATACAAAACTTAGCTTGTTTTTTTACATGCATTAGCATTTTTACGTGTTTTTACTAGTTTTTCCAATTGCAATTTTAGTACTAACTTACTCCTTTTTGTGTTTTTGGGTGTATGCAGAAGAAGGAGGAGTACATTAGATGGAGCCGGGAGAGGGAGTGTGATTAGCTCTCGAGAAGTGTTAGAGGCACTCTCTCAGGCAGAGCAGGATACTCTCCAGAGGGCTGGTATATGGAGGATTGCACAGGTTCCTCATGTTGCACCTGCCAGTCACATATTGTGTGACTTGTTCTCTTATTGGGATGCGGATCGGAACACCTTCCGATTGCCAGGAGTTAGGGGTGAGTGGTCCATCACCCTGGAGGATGTTTACCATATACTGGGGGTTCTGATCCTTGGGCGGTGGCTGTCTCTTAAGACAGCAGTATCTAGATCATAGGTGGTTCAGTGGGCCACCTATATGGGAGATGCAGTCATATCGATGGGGTCGAAGAAGGGCGTGAGGATCCACTCTATTATTGAGTCAGACATTCCCTTGCTTTGCAAGGCCATTATGGGCATCCTTGCATCCAGACTGATTGGGGACAAGGGAGGGGACACCCTCTTATATTGTTGGGCTCCTATTATTGCATAGATTGAGGGCCATGGACGTGTCTATGCTTGGGGAGCAGATATCCTCAGGACTACCTACCATGACTTATACAGGGTAGTCCATTTACAGGGGCATTCACTGAGCCACCCGAATCTTGTCATGAGTTGGGTGTATGAGCATATTATCCCATATGGGAGAGGTGTAGAGGTGGAGGATCCCAAGGCCATCAGGGCAGTGAGGTGGATAGGGATGACAGTTCTTAGAGTACCCCACCAGCCAGTGGCTTCCCTGACTACTGCAGACATGGAGGCCACTCCTTATCAGGCCATGGCAGGGGTATGGGGAGAGGAGACCGTTACTTTGATTTCCTGTCAGACCACCAACCAGTTGATAGACAGGGTAGGGAAATTGGAGATACACCCCTTTGATAGAGTTCCACAACAGTTTGGCCTCCCCTATAGTGACATGCTTCCTCCGGTGATGCCAGTGTATAGATCTATCCGTGAGGCTCAGGGAGGTCCTAGAGGCCGGGGTTGGACTATTGTTACGCCCGGTACTCCTATTGCAGCTAGGAGGGTGGTACGTGCACGAGGGAGAGCCGGTGCTCCTCAGGCACCCTTACTTTGGATTGCCGCCAGTCCCGCTCATAGCAGTGATGAGCCCATCAACACGTGGACTCTGAGTCTGAGGAGTTCACTGGGGGAGAGACCGAGGAGGAGACAGAGGACATGGAGATCAGTGAGACGGGTGATGGGGGGATGATAGTGATCATGAGTGGCATGATACCCAGGAGATCCTACAGGCCGAGAGGGTAGAGCAGAGCACAGAGAGGGTGACTCTGGTTTCAGAGGAGTTACTCTCTCGGGACCCAGGTGGAGATGGCGAGTCTGTTGCAGGCCGTCACATTGCCCCAGACGTGGGAGAGGGGCACCAGTCGGTGGCGGCATCAGTGGCAGGTGCGGATCCTAGAGATCCTTCTTGGAGGCCTGGCAATCCTAGTGAGTTGTCACTCTTCTCCTGACATTTGTTTTAGTTAGACTCGTCTTAGTTTGTTATTTCTTTTTGTTTCGTTTACTCTTGATTCTATCGTTGATTATTTTCTAACTTGTTTTCTCCTTTGTTTGCAGTGACTGCTGATGAGTGGCGAGACTTGATTCACCGAGTGTGTACCGATACCCTGCTTCTCCCCTCAGAGAAGACTCGTGCTGAGCTTTCCGTGGACGTGGGGGAGCCCTCAGCAGCCGGTAGGCACACCGATGTTTTTGCCTCTGTCTAGTATGTGGTGAAGATCATGACTTCTCTCCACACAAAGGTGGCTGGATATAGGACAGCCGAGCACTTGATGAGGAGGAGCCATTCTCATAGCGAGATGACAGCTACCGGGCATGACCGCGAGCCCTCAGTGCATTCAGAGCACCGGCATAGCCAGAGTCCTAGGTGTGGCCGCGTACCCTCTGAGGGATCCCATAGGGATTGAGAGACTATTTTTGTAGTATTTTTTCAGATGTTTATACGAGTGTTTTTGTACTTTCTGGGCTCATTGAGCATTTTGACCATGCCTAGTGCATGATGGCATTGTATATGAAACCTGATTTGTATATATATATATATATATATTTGGATCTAGACTCTTGGTGCCTTGAATTTTGTGACTCATTTCTATATGTGTATTTAGATGCTTTTAGAATATTATTTTTCATGTTTTCAGAATGTATGCAATGGATAACAAATGATAGTAGATAGAATATTTTACTCTGTATGTTTTTGTAGTGTTGATATGAGATGATACTAACATATGGTAGTACTGAACTTTTGAACTCTTTGGGAAATGTGTATAATTTCCTCTTATGTTGGAAAAACGTGATGAATGCATAGTGATAAAGAGATGAACTTGCCCCAATCCTAAATCCACGCAACTAGTAAGATGCGAGGGCTCAACACCAAGAGTTAGGAAGGGCACAAGTTGTATGAGTTTGACTGAATGGAATGATGAGAGACAGACAAACTAGTAACAAAAACCAAATTTGGACCTACACACCCACCCTACCCAGAACTACTACCAAGCTTAGAAGGCCACTTACTTTTCAGTTTATCTAGACTTAGATTCATAAATGGCAACCTGATTGACAAAATCTGGTTTTGAGGATTTGATCTCTTTGGAATTTGGATATTTGTTTTCTTTTAATAGGATTTGATTTGTGTTTTTAGCATACCAAGATTTGTTCATTTGTGTGACTGGACCCCCCACACCCTGCCTCACGCCACTAGTAAGAAGCATGGGTTTGTCACCAAAGGCAAGATATAGGCGAGTAAGGGCACTTCTTTCCTTTCCCAACCTCACACCGCCAGTAAGAGATGTGGGCTTATCACTGAAGGTTGATGGGGCAAAGAAGTGTGTAAAATAAAATATTTTGTTTGCTTGGTGCTTTTGATTTCATTTGATTTTGACATTTCTGATCTATGACTTTGGGATATCCTTTCATTCCAAGAGATTTAAGAGGGATAGATGTGACACCAAGAAGCTTCCAGAACAGACCGTAGGCAAGGACAACTTCACCTAGTAGAAAGAAAGAGCAAAGCCAAGTATGCAGGTATTGGTATGGTTTCCGTCAATGTTTGTCTGTCTAAATTGATGAGAAGATTTGAAAATAGTTGATGATGTTTGGAGAGATGTGACATGAGTGCTTTTGCCAATATCTTCAGAAATTTGTAATAGATTGTTTTAAGAGTAAGCTCCTGGACTACCATTTTTACGAAATGGACAGAATGAAGTAGCTAAGAGACTAATGCAATGTAAGTAGCTATAATGTACTAGTAATGACTTTGGTGTTTTATGCGTAAAACCACTTAAGATGCAAGGAATTGACAGTTTCACCAAATTCCTCACCTTCTAGTGTGCACAAGAGATACGCACCATTTCTGTAGTCCTTCATGACTCGGTATGGGCCCAACCATTTGGGCCGGAACTTCCTTCCTTCGCCAGTTTTCTTATCGATCCGGTTGTCCAGTCTTAGAACTAAATCTCCTTCATATATTTCTCGCTCATAGACTTTTTTGTTGTACTGCCGGCACATCCGGTCAGCATAGGCTCTGTGTCATTGTTCAGCATTTAACCTGGCCTCATCAAGGCTTTCTAGTTGAGAGAGGCATGCCTCCCTGTAAGCTTCTTCATCCAGAATCCCTTGTAATGAGATACGGAGACTGGGTATTTCAACCTCAAGCGGGAGAACTACTTCTGCCCCGAATACCAGTGAGAAAGGAGTTGCTCCTGTTGGTGTTCTTATTGAGGTTCGATGGGCCCACAAGGCCGGATATAGTTTTAAATGCCAATCTCACTTGTTCTCCTTGACCGTTTTGAGGAGAATAGCTTTTAACATTTTGTTTGTCACTTCAGCCTGCCCATTGGCTTGAGGGTAGTAAAGAGAGGTCGTATGATGGTTTATCTTGAACTTGCTACATAACTCACGGACTTCGTCATTTTTAAAGGACGTGCCATTATCTGAGATAATGACTTGTGGGACACCATACCTACAGATAATTTGGTTCAGAATGAATTTGGCAATTACCGAACCTGGTACGGTGGTGAGAGGCATGGCCTCCACCCATTTGGTAAAATATTCCATGGCTGTGATTATAAAATTATGGCCATCGGTTGATGAGGGAGAGAACTTCCCTATCAAGTCTAGACCCCACATGGAGAAGGGCCACAAAGTCGTTATTGGTTGTAAGGATTGTGCTGGCATGTGAATCTCATGAGAGAATTCTTGGCATTTGTGGAACTTACGTACAAATTCCACTGCATCATGCTCGAGAGTGGGCCAAAAATAGCCCATCCAATGTATTTTGTGAGTGGTGGCATGACCACCGAAGTGGCCCCCACATATCCCACTATGGGATTCATGAAGAATCCTCTTGGATTCTTCTATGTCGACGCATCTTAGAAGCATGTCGTTGAAGGCTCTACGATAGAGTACTTGGTCTAAAACAACATATTTAGTGGTAATAATGTGTAACCACCTTCTTTGTTGTGACGTGGCACCTTCTGGGTATGTATGGTCCATGATAAAATTGATGATATCAGTATACCAGGGACATGTAGAAATGGGGGGCCTAGTTTCGACAAAGTATACACACTCATCAGGAAAGTCTAGATCTACCAGCTCACCTCCATCTAGTGGATTGTCAGCTAACCAGTCTGCAATGATTTGTCCCTTAACGGATTTCTGGTTCACGAACGTTAACTCAAATTCTCCCATTAAGGTTATGAAACGGCCAACCTTTTTAGATAAAGATCCTTGTGTGAGAAATGTTCGTAAATGGTCTGTCTTTACAATGACCCTTGTTTCCTGGTTTAACATGTAATGTCTCAAACATTTTGTTGCAAAAATTATGGCAAGGCATTCTCTCTCTTCCTGTGTGTAACGTGTTTCATAATCGAGCAATGTTCGGCTAATGAAATAGATCACGTGCGTTCTCGCTTTTCATCGTCTTCTTGAGCCAACATGTAGGCCAGCGAGACATGAGTGGCTCATGAGTATAGGATCAAAGGGTGGTCTGGCTTGGGAGGCATTAGCATGGGTGGTGACAACAAGAAGTGTTTAACTACTTCGAAGGCCTTGTTGCATTCTTCAGTCCAATCGACGCTATAATCTTTCTTGAGTAGATTGTTGATTGGATGAATGGAAAAGCTTAAATCTAGGATGAACCTTCAGATTGCACCGTGTCTCCCAAGAAATGACCTGATTCTAAACTTGTTCAATGGTGGGATCATTTTGAGGACAGCTCGTATTTTGACTGGATCAACATCAATCCCTCGTGAAGATATAATGTATCCCAGAAGTTTACCTCCTGTCACACCAAACACACACTTCTCTGGATTTAATGTGACACCATATTCAATTAGTCATGAGAGGATGATACGGAGCACTTCTGGATGATCACAACATTTCTTGGCTTTGGCCAACAAGTCATCCACATAGGATTCCACAATTTTATGGATAAGATCATGGAATATATAAGTCATTTCCCACTGATACGTAGCATCGGCATTCTTAAGACCAAATGGCATGACAACGTAACAATAAGTTCCCCAGGGAGTTATGAATGTGGTTTTGGCTTGATCTTGCTCTGATATTTTAATCTGATTGTACCCTGAGAACCCATCCATGAGGGACAACAGTTCAAATCTAGTTGTTGCATCAACGATAACGTCAATGGATGGTAATGGGAAATCATCCTTGGGACAAGCTTTGTTAATATCCTGAAAATCTATGCAAATGTGTATTTTCCTATTCTTTTTTAGGACAGGGAATGATATTAGATACCCATTGTGAATAGTCAACGGGCTTGATGAATCCTACTTGGAGAAGTTTTACTACTTCCTCTTTTACCATGAGAGCCACTTTTGGCTTCATTGGTCTTGACTTCTGTTTAATTGGCTTCGCATCTGGTTTAGTGACAAGATTATGCACCATGACTTGTGGTGCAATGCCCATCATTTCTTTATAGTTAAATGCAAAATCCTTTTGATGTTCTTCAAGGATTCGGTTGTGTATTTCTATCTCCTCTGGAGTTAACGAGGATCCCAACTTCAAAATTCTTGGTTCCTCCTCCGTTCCAATGTTTATATTAATGGTTTCTTCTATCAAAGAAGCGTTACCTTCTTCAAATTCAGGTGGGGCTGGAGCTAGCTCCAAACTTTCTCTTTTTTCTATCTCATAGATATCGAGATCTTTCTATGGAGGAGACTCTACCATGGGATTTCCAAAGTAGGAAGAGGAATGAGGTATTAGGGAAAGATCAACTATATGGTGAGCAAGGTGTAGCTCCGCATAGGCATTTAGATATTCGAGAGTGACTCTATCATCATCAAAGTGACCTATGATAGAAAAATCATCCTCAGCTTCTCCATGAGCTAGGAGTGAGTTTGTTGGTATTTTATGCACTAATGGTTCGGTACGAAGTGATACCATGAAATTTGTGTCCTCCAACTCACTGTTTGGGGTGAAACGGGAAGCTGAGGTTGCTATTGAGTCTGCAAGAAGGTTCTGCTCTCATGGGATTGCTTCAATTGATATGAAGTTGAATCCCTTGCTTAAATCTAACATGGCTATTTTGTATAGTTGTAAATGTTCAGCCCTAGTTTCATATACCTCAGAGACTTGGTTTGCAACTAGTTGCGAGTCTCCTAGCACTCTAATGTTATTGACACCCATTCTCTTAGCTAGGATGAGGCCAAGGAGGAGAGCTTCGTACTCAGCTCCATTGTTTGTACATTCAAAGTTTAATTTAAAGGTGAAAGGTAGGATCTTTCCCTCAGGTGAAGTAAAGATCACCCCCGCCCTAGCTCCAAAG
Source organism: Taxus chinensis (assembly GCA_019776745.2). Classification (NCBI taxonomy): domain Eukaryota; kingdom Viridiplantae; phylum Streptophyta; class Pinopsida; order Cupressales; family Taxaceae; genus Taxus; species Taxus chinensis. The sequence continues at coordinate 574,000 of JAHRHJ020000344.1, read as the reverse complement.
TGACATCTAGCTCCATCGAAGTGGAGAGTCCAATATTTGTTTGGAAAAATTGACGTTGGGATATTTGTCATATCTATTTCTTTTGCTTCGGTTACCTCTACCATAAAAACTTCATCTGATGGAAGAGAAGTGATTCCCAGGGTGTGTCCCATACCCATGGAATCAAATGGTAGGAGAATAGGTAAGTCTTTCTCCAGCAACTCAACAATTTTTGCGGTAGTCCCTAGTGATACTGCTTTTATAACATTGGTCTCATTTTTGAGTACTGGAACGTCCTTGGCTGGATTTGTAATTTCCAACTCAGTGGTGGGTATCAGCTTTTCTTTTGGTTGTGAATTAGTTGGTTTGACAAGCTGATTTGTTGGGAGTTCAAACTCGGAGTGAACACCTGGTCTTTTCTTCAAATCAGCTAGGTGTATATCGAAGGGTTTTAGGTCACCTTGTGCCACGAATATTTTCCCTAAGTGTAGAAATCTTATTTCTTGGAATAATGTGGAAGGGATTGCCTTCATGCGGTGTATCCATGGCTGACCAAGGATCATATTATAATTGGTTTCCTGATCTATAATATAAAACTCGGTGAGGACCATCTTGGGTCCTAAAGTGACTGGTAAAACTATGGTTCCAATTGAAGTGGCTTTGAGGCTATCATAACCTCTTAGCGTATTTCACATCGTGGAACAGTTTGTTTCTCCATATCCTAGCTTTTGAAGGAAAGCGAAGGGGACTATGTTGACTGCTGCCCCATCATTGACCATTGCACGTTTAACATAATTATTGTAGACCCAAACTTGTAAATGTAAAGTTGGGTCACCTCTTCATGTAATTTCAGCATCTGTTGGCATTTTGTTTATATCGAATATAAATTCAGTATCCCTATCTGGCTGCCCCAGAGGATAAACATCAAAATCCACATGGTTTACTTGCATGTTTCTAGAGGAGGAGTGATGTTGATTAAATGGCCAAGGCCTAATGCTTCTAAGAGGGCAGCCCTATGGGCGTGAGAGTTCTTTAACAAATCCAAGAAGGAGATGTGTGAGAAGGTTTTAGTTAAATCATTAATTAGATCATAGGCGCCTATAGGTTTTAGCAATGTTTGTTTAGTGTTGTCTGGCTCTAATGAATAACTTGGAGTTGGTTGAGAAGAATAATCCCGTGTTCTTGTTATGGTTTCTACGGGTAGCTCGGCATCTAACTCCACTAAACCAACTATCTTAGTTTGAGGTCGAGTTCCTAATTGGGGTGCGACTGGTGGATTTAATGAAGTTGAAGCTTCATGATCATTGTTTCCTATCATGACACCCTTATTTGTTCCATTAGGATCTAACCTATTATTGTTAGAATGGTTTGGGAGTGGGTCATTGAAGATCTTGAGGGATGCATTTTGAGGGGAAACTGCCCCTGCATAAGTGTTTGGCATGGGTACTACAGAATTTTCTAAAAACATATCTATAAAGAGTTGTTTTTGATCTTCTGGAAAATGCTGCATGAATTTATTGTATTCACGACAAGTCCTAGTATCATGGCCTTGAATCTTGTGGAAGCCACAATATAGATTGGGATTGTAATTTCGAGGCTGTTGATTTAAAACCTGTTGTGGCCCAAAATTCTGATAAGGTTGCTAGTTTTTAGAGTTAAAATTTTGAGGTTGTTGCCTTTGGTTTTGACTTGATATCTTTGGGTTTTGATTTGGAATTTGCATCTGGACTTGTCGTGTTGTTTGTTGTTGCCGTGGTGGATGATTAAAATCCACCACATTGATTGTTGGGGTAAAATTATTATTTCGCTAATTATTAACAGGTGGCGAAATGTTTACAACATTTTCCCTTTTAGCTTGGTCAGTTACTCCATCTGTTGTAACCCCGTGGTTCTTGTTAAGGATCTTAGGTCCTTGATTAGCGTTCCCAGCATTAGGATAGGTCGCGGTGTTTTGATTGGGAGTGGTTAATTTCCCATTTGTCCCATATGTCTTACGACCACTATCAATCACTGCTTGGTCAATTCGGAGAGCACTTTCAAGTACTTCATCGTAAGTTCTTAGTGGGAACTTCTGGACTTCTTCCTTTATCTCTCTATTGAGTGAATTAAGGAATAAATCGCATAGTTCCATTTGATCCATATTTGGAGCACTCGTTGATGAGTAGAGAACCGTACGCCATCTTTGGATAAAATGAGTGGTGGATTCATTATGTTCTTGTTTGATATGTAAGAACTCCCTGATTCCCATTCTTAACAATTTGTTCATGTCGAAAGCTTTGATGAATTCTGACACGAGTTGTTTAAATGAGTGTATCAAAGCTTCAGGTATTCTGTAATACCAATCAAGGGCAATACCTTCTAGGGTCTTAGGGAATATTTTAGCGACAACCCCGTCCCAAGGGAGTAACTCCCGTATGGCTGTGGCATAGGCCTTAATGTGTGCATTTGGGTCCCCTTCCCCTTTGTATTTGGGCAAATCGGAAGAGGTCTCGGAAGCATAACACTTCGTATGGTGAAGTCTAGGGGTTCTTTTAAATATTCCGAATAAGTCCCTACTGCGTAGGCCTCAACCATCGATGGGGCTTGCTGAGGGGGTTGAGGTGGAATGGGTTGTTGATATGGCATAGCATATGCATTTGTAGGGACATAAGGGAATCCCTGTGGTTGAACAAACATCCCAGGAGAAGAGAACATGTCTCCTTGTGGTGATTTTGAATAGATGTTTAAATAAGGAGGAGCATTGTTCTGGTATGGGTTGTTTGGTGCCAAGCCGGGAGGTGTCATGTTTTCAACTGGAGCGGCATTTGAAAATGTTGTCCTAGTTGGCATTTGCTGTGGATAATTATAAGGATTTTGAGGAGGCATGCCTAACGTGCCTGTTCCTGTAAGGAGGTCAACTTGACTAGGGTGATGTAGAGGGTTGGGGATTCTCACTTCCCCAAAATATGAATTTTGGTTTGCTTGAGCAAGTTCTAGCCCTCTAACCTTCTCATCTAAGGCTGAAATGACCTCCATCAGGAAGACGCAGTGCTTTTCCTTAAGGGTGTTTGTTGTATGGCTTGAGGTTGTAAGGGGGTATGATACCCTGCTATGAATTGGTCATTACCCTACCAAGCTTCACCGAGGGTATTTCCCATAGGTGGAGGAATGGGGGTGTTCTCCTGGAATAGGGTATCAGACTGTATTTGTAAACTCCCTATAGGTGGATACATATTTTGGAAGCGTTGTTCACTTTTAGCGAAGCGTGCTAAGTACTCCTCATCCAAAAAGGGGAGTGGGTCTGATTGTCTACTGATCTGTGGTCTGAACAAGACCTGAGGAGATGAAGTGGATTCTCCAGTAAACATCATATTGTTAGAGCCTGATGGCTCTGGTTGTTGTGTTTGTGCAAACTGATCAAACTCCTCAATTCAGAACAAAGAACTAGAACTGGTTCTGTGAGGGGGAGTTTGAGATGACAAGTAATTACTCGAATAGTTATCAGCCCACGTAGAAAGCAAGGGTGATGGTTGTCTATTTGTTTGACTATAGTTTACTTTGAGACCTGAGAGAGGTCTGCCATATGCATCATATCCTGACATATTCGGGGGGTATATGAATACCCACAGAATAATGGGAAAGAGTGAAGGTGGATGGAAGAAATGAAAACAGAAAGAGAAATATTAGTTTGTTTCACGTCAGGTTCACCAATTTTGTACGATGGAAAAGTGACATGCGAGGATGATAATCAACAAGTGACCTTCCCCGTACCTAACCTCTCGAGGTCGTGCCGAGATAGCCGGTGGTTTGAAATGCGGGTGACTTAGATGAAGTCATAGCCAGGATTATGGTCAGTTTTCTACGATAGAAAAGCTATAGGCAAGGATGAGAATTGGTAAACAACTTTCCTATAGCTAACTATGGGAGGATCAGTGACTAAGATCTAGGTAGTGTGATCTCTTGGTAGCTGGAATGACAAAGGGGAGATTTAGAGGCTATGAACGGGTAGCATAAATTCCCTATGGTTTATCCTCCTAACTAGAATCTAAGTATTAATCTAGTTTTGAAAATCTGAATTAACTTAAACTGAAAATAATAATTTATACTACTACTGAAAGGGAAACTAATCTAAACAAAATACACGATTGAAACATTATAATTACAAACAACAATTAAAATACTTTTATACTAAAACTAAACAAGCAAGATAACCTAGTGTGGTTATTCACCTATGCAGATGTGTGAATCTAGATAAAAGATAGCTAATTAAATTAATTGAAAACCTTCAATCCTACCTCAGAAGTGAGGAACAAATCATAGTTTCTCAGAAACTATCATTCCCCACAGCTTCCCTGGCAATATTGAAAGTGAGCTTAACTGAAATAAAATGATTCACTACTCTATTTGATATGTTGTAACTAGAACTTTGATAGCTCAAACCTGGCATTTACAGAATAGTGGTAAATCCAGTTGTGTGTGATTTCATCCCCTCAGTGTGATCTCCTCATTCCTTCGTGTCCTCATGAATCCAGAAAAGTGTGTATATGATAGTATCAACAGAAGATAGCAATCGAACAATGGTAGCTTTGGATATAGACCGAATATAATGCGAGTAGGAGAGGGATAACGCAAGTGAACAGAGCTTGACTATGCAATTCCTAGCGGGATTTATTATGGGAATACAACACAAGTGTACCGAGAGTTTCAGAAATTATCCTTGTGACAAAACAAAACCTGCAACTTTAATGGATTCTAGTCTAGAAATGAAGCTATTCTATGTTTTAAACTGATTATATGCAGCAGCAATGAAACAAGACTTGAAACAAGAAGATTGATATGACCTCAAAACCAACAATGGAAGATAAAACCTGCAAAACTGAACAAAATTCTAAGCAAGAAATTCAAAAACTGAACAAGAGAATTGAGAAGATGAGGGGCCATTTGCTTGAAAACAAGCTGGCTATTTATAACCAATGCATTTACCAGAGGGTAACTCCCATTTGAACTTTTTTATTATAAACAAAGGAAAAACACTATTCACATGGAGTAGAAAACATTAATGCAAGCCAAAGTGGTTGAAGAAAGCATGTAAAATTGAAGATTTATGTTTGGCGCGATCATCGGAAGGATCTAGAAAATGCGTACAGGACCACTTCCCTATGTAAGGTGGTAGTTACGGGACTGTCACCTTGTCCTTGGCGGCAGTCATGGGACCGCCGCCCTGGCAGGGTGGCGGTTTCGTCACTGAAGACAAAAATGCAAGAAGAAAGGGTAAAAAGGAAAAACAAAGCATGCAGAGGCTGAGTGGGAGATTATTCATCTATGGTGCAATTGTCATCTACTTTATTTGGAGGACCTATTGGAGGTATATTTTCTGGCACATTGTCGGCACAGAATGTAGGCACGTAGAACCTTGGCATCACATCTAGAAGTAGTGCAACTTCGCAGACTATGGGCATTCAGTTTAGCACAACCATCGAAACACAGGGTAGTGCATCTTCCAGTCCATTACCTACTAGAGGGGGTGGATCAGGAGGATCAGGTGGCTCAGGCACTGGAGGATCTAGTGGATCTAGAGGTGGTGGAAATATAGGAGGAAACACAGGAGATTCTGGATCTGGTGGGAAAGGGCCTACACCAACCTCAACAAATTTACATGGAGATGTCTCTCCATCTTCCAAAGTATAGAGGCATTGAAGATGCAGCCGAGCACATGCATATGTGTGAGATATTGTGGCACACAAAAGGGGATTATAGCTCCAGAGCACAAGGCAAGTCAGTTTGTAACTACGTTGTAGGGACACACGCACAGCTGGTACAGAAAGTTTGATCCTGATCAGACTTGTGTGGACTATACGGCACTTGTGAGATGCTTTCTTAAAGGAATTTTATATCCCTGAGTTTGAGCAAGAAAATCATAAGTGCACTCAAAGACATTAAGCAGGGCACTACTGAAAGTGTTCAGGAATATGATGCTTAGTTCAAGACTCTCCTGTCTAAGTTATCTTATGACATCCATGCAAGCCAACATGCACAGTGGTTCATTGGAGGACTGATCATGCCTTTTAGGAGGGTGCTTTCACATAAGACTTATACAGATCCGTGTGAGGCACTTGAAGCAGCTCTACACACTGAGGCAGTAGGAAGTGTGGACACAGGAGTGAGCCCATTCTTGGAAGCTCAAATTACAGCAATGGTGAAAAAGTTGGAGAAATTATCTGCTAATTCAGCACATGAGACGTGTAGTGGAATTTGGTGTACAAATTGTGAAGTAGAGGGGCATACTAAGGATAGTTTCCCTCAGAAATTGGTGTGCTCCTTGTTGCTGGATTGTGAGATATGTCACTTGGACCATAGTTCAAGTTGGTGCCCATTATTGCAGCACGTGATAAGAAAGAATGTGTCTAGTTACTGTAAGATTTGTAGGTCCTCAACTCATGATACTGAAGATTACAGGTTGATTGATCATATCCATGATGCCATTGATATTGGCATATGATAGACTAGTGTCGCAAATAATTCCAAGGAAAAGGGAAAGCATCATGACTATGATCACAGTGAGGGGCATTCTTGATGGCGGCCATGGTAGAGGTCAAGGTTACAGAGGTGGATTCAGAGGTCAAGGTCACGGGGGAAGGAGTGATTTCCCTCATGGGACTTGTTATACATGTGGATCTCCTTATCACTACAGGCATGAATGTCCACATAATATTATGTGTTCTTTTTGTGGAAATAATCATAGTTATGAAGAATGCCCAGACTTGTATGAACACTTAAGAAGAAACATAAATAGGAAAATAAGGGTGTAGGAATGGTTAGAGTACAACGCGTCGTGGAAGACCAATGGATGCCAAAGTTAGCACCAGATACTGAGTTGGTACCTGTAAATATTACTACACGTGATGAGGTTGCACACCAGGGAAGCTCTACAACAGAAGCCTACCATTACTAAGGAGGAAGTCCTGCATGCCAAGTATCCAGACCCTATGCATCAGAAGGAGGTTTATCAAGAAACCATGGAGGTAATTCAAAATTTACAGGGTGAGATACAATGTTTGAAGGAACAGTCACAGAAGTTGGAACAAAAGAAAGCAGCTGATCTCCATCAGACAGATGTTGATGATTTGAAAGAGGTTTGCAAGATGTTGCGCCAAGAGAACATTATTCCTTTGTTAGGGAACTGGTTGAAGGGAAACACTCCATGCACTGGGACTGAGCATGAGAGACAACTTTTGCATGCTAATCTTCCTCTGGATAGTTTGGATTATGACAAGGAGATTACTCTAAATGTTGTTGTTGATGGTTGGCTTTTGAGTAACATCTTGATTGACACATAGGTGCAGAAGTGAATGTACTCACTTTGGATGCATGGGTTCAGATGGGAAGACCTCCATTACATCCATCTTCCAATGTGTTGTTCATGGAAAATCAGACTAAGGCAATGCCCATTGGAGTTTTAAAAGATGCATCCATTACTATACAGGGGGCCAAGTTCACTGGGGACTTTGAGGTCTTAGCGCTTGCAGAAGTAGACAATTTTCCCACATTAGTTTGACACCCTTAGTGTTATGAAAACAACACTGACCTACACTTCAATAAGGTATATATTAGCTTTTAGAATAAGGAAGAACATGTCATCATACCTCTTGACAGATGGGAAATCTACACCTTATGTGGAGCCCTTAAGTGAAGAAGACTTGAACAAAATTTATGTGCACACCATTCGAGATCTGGAAGTTCTTGAGCCATCAAAAGAAGGAGTTCTCCAGTGGGATGATGCACAGTCAATGAGTGATACTACAAGTGTTGCATGTGATAATTGGGTGCATGAAACTTATGAAGTGGTTGGGAATGAAGTACGAAGTGCAGCTACGTGCGTCAGTAAGCCACACAGTATCAGGCATTTGGGCAGCATCCAGGTACCAAAGTATACAGGTGAGGAGAATCCAGAAGTATTCCTACTTGCTATGGAAGTTCAATGGGAATGTCAGGTGGAAAGAAGGAACATGTTAGTATATACTTTGCGTGGGATGACAACGCTGGTGGATGGTTCACAGGGATAATATTTTGGAGTGGAGAGAAGTAAGGATTGCTTTATCTGCTCGGTTTCTAAGAAGCAATGCACCTACTCAGATTTGTGCATTTCATGGTAATGATCCTGTTCAGCACCACATTCAGTAGTGTGAGAGACTCTGAGGTGGGGCAGGAAGCTTTACCACCTTCTTTGTGGGTGCACAAGTTTTATTTCACCTTGTGAGGATGCACACGTGCATGGTATGTCTATGCAGAGTTTAATAGGGTAACTAGAAATTGGCAAGAACTTACTGAAGGTATGACTTAAAATTTTGATTACTTTTCTTCTAAACCTCCGGTGAATGAGGCATTGTAGGTTATGAAGAACTTAACTATGGGAGATAGTGCAAAGGCTGAAGAGTTACTTCAGGAGTTGTTAGGAGAATCAGACCTGGTGGCACACTTTGAAGAGGAAGAATTAGATGTTGAACAACTTGGGCGTGCCTTTTAGAAAGAGAAAAGGGTAAGATGATCTACATGGTTGATGATGAAGAGGTAGAGAACCTAGACATTGAGCACATAGAGGGTACATGTACGAAGTCTTGGACAGTGCAGATGAGAAGTGCACCTACCATGAGCCTATGAAGACCAAGAAAGTGAACATTGGAATGGATGTTGAACCTAAGGAAGCCATTATCAGAGATTATTGGTCTGACTCTGAAGTTGCTAAAATCATTGAGCTATTGCATGACTTTCAGGACTTGTTCCCTAGAGGTTATCATGAATTGAAAGGTTTACATGAATCATTGGGAGAGATGAAGATAAAGCTAAAAGAAGGTGTGCACCCAGTTTGGAAGAGGCCTTACAGGATGAATCTGAACTTGCACATCAAGGTAAAAGAAGAAATTGACAAAATGTTAATTTCTGGAATTATTGTGCCAATTGAGGAGTCAGAATGGGCGAGCCCTATGGTGATCAACATCAAGAAAGATGGTAGAATCAGGATTTGTGTAGATTACATGGAGTTAAATGTTGCATGTGTGATTGATCCCTTTCCCACACCATTTACTGAGGAAATCTTGGAAGGCATTGCAGGGCATGAAATATACTCCTTCACTGATGGATTCTCTAGATATCATCAGGTAAGGATAGCTGAAGAAGATCAAGAGAAGACAACTTTCACCACTGAGTGGGGAAGTTTTGCATACACGGTTATGCCCTTTGGATTAAAGAATGTGCCTGCAGTATTTTCATGCATAGTGGTACAAGCATTCCAGGATTTTATTCACAAGTTCTTGTAGGTGTATCTAGATGATTGGATAGTCTATGGGCTCATGAAAGATCACTGTGATAATCTGAGGCTGATGTTTGAGAGGTGTACAGTTGAGCATCTCCTTGAACATTAAGAAGTGTATATTTTCCATACCCTTTGGAATTTTGTTGGGACATCATCTGTAAAGAAGGCTTGCTAGTGGACCCTACTAAGGTGGCTATGATTTTGGGCTTATAAGTGCCTACTAGCCAGAGTGAGGTGCATGGATTCTTGGGGCACACAGGTTATTACAGAAAATTTATAAAGGGATATGCCAAGATCATCGTGCCCTTAGAAGAATTACTCAAGGGAAAAGGAAAGTTCTATTGGGGTGAGGCACAACAGCGCACATTTGACACACTGAAGGAAAGGCTTACTACAACACCTATTTTGCACTTTCCTTCATGGTCCAAGCCTTTTCACGTTCATGTAGATGCCTCTGGCATGGCCATTGGTGTCATATTAGCTCAGCCTAGAGAAGGGATTGTTGATCATCCTATTTTCTTTGCTAGCAGAAAGTTGACTCTAGTAGAACAAAATTATACAACAACAGAGCACGAGGCCTTGTCTATGATCTACGTGCTCCATAAGTTTTGACAGTATTTGTTGGCTACACCTTTCATCTTTTATACAGACCACATGGCATTGAAGTACTTGGTAAATAAGCCCATTTTGTAGGGGTGCATATGTCATTGGGTACTATTGTTTCAGGAGTTCAATTTTACAGTGGTGGTTAAGCCCGGTAAGAGAAATTTTGGTCCAGACCATTTATCAAGGATTCAATCAGGAGAGGACACATAGAGCATTGAGGACACAATGTCAGATGCACAACTATTCAGGTTGAACCACACACCCTCAGACTTGGAGGATATTGTTGTCTTTTTACGCACAGGTGTGGCACCCGAGGGAATGAAGGCCTTAGAAAAGAAACAACTTGTTATTCATGTCGTGCCTTACATGTTGATCAGTGGAGACTTATACAAGTTAGGTCATGATGAAGTTTTGTATCGGTGTGTACTTGAGCATGAGTGAGAAGTAATTATGGCAGAGGCTCATGGCGGTATTGCAGGTGGACACTATGCAGGGGATGCCACCACACACAAGATTCTACTAGCTGGTCTATGGTGGGAAACATTATACAAGGATTGCAAAGCATATTGTAAGGCATGTGACCATTGTTAGCACCTTGGAAATCCTGGGCAATGAGATGAAATGCCTTTGAGGCCTATTACTAGTGCAGAACCTTTTGAGAAGTGGGAAATTGACTTTGTGGGCCCTATTTCCCCAGCCGTGCACAGGACAGGATCACGCTATATTATAACTTGTACAGATTATCTTACAAGGTGGGTAGAAGTGGCACCTACAAAGGATTGCACAACAACTACAACAACAAGGTTTCTGTGGGAAAATATTATTAGCAGGTATGGCTGCCCTTTAAGTTTAACAAGTGATAGGGGTACTCATTTCCTTAATGAGACTATCAGGATATTATTGGATGAATTTATGGTTGCACACCATAGGAAAACCCCTTATCACCCTCAGGAAAATGGAACTGCTGAGGCCTTCAACAAGATATTGAGCCATACCTTGACAAAAATTTGTGATGTTGGAAGGAGAGATTGGGATGACAAGGTTTCTACGGTACTTTGGGCATACCGACAACCTACAAGAGGTTGAATAAGGCAACACCCTTTCAGCTGGTGTTTGGCACAGAGGTAGTTCTCCCCATGGAATTCATGTTACCTTCTTTGCGTATTGTGCACATAGGAGGTCTGGCTGATGAGAAAGCATTGGAAGAATGTATTGAAAAATTGATGCAGCTGGATGAAAGGCATGCCATAGCAAGATGGAGTCAGAAGCAAGAAAAATCCAGTAGAAGGCATGGCATGATAGGCACATCAAGGATAAGAAGCTTGAGGTTGGGAAAATGGTACTTCTGTATGATTCAAAGTTTTTGTGCCACCAAGGAAAGCTTAAGGTGCATTGGTTGGGACCATATGTTATCACTTATATACTTGATTCAGGCACTTTCTAGTTAGAGGCACTGGATGGAACATGGTTTCCCAGTTACTTCAATGGGAGTAGGTTGAAGCCCTACTATAAATAAGTCTTCTTGGTGTTTGTAATAAGGTAGTATTTCCACTTAGATTAGGTTTCCCTTAATGCATTTCCTTTATGTGTGTTTCCTTCATCGTTGTTATGTTTTGTCAATTTAGTTCAGTGTTTTGTGTAATAAGTGCGCTTGTGCACCAGAAGTTGATTACTATTTAAGTGTTTTCATGTGCAGAGGACCATGCATACCCTTAGTGTGGGGTGGTTTATATACAGGGTTCATTACCAAGTTGAATATAGTTAATTGTCATCTGAAGATGGGTATGCATAAGGAAAAACTTGTGCAGGTGATTTTTGGAAGGGTGCAAATAGAAAAAAATTACTCCTAAATGAAGACCACAGATGGAAAAATGGATGCACAGTATAATGTGAGGTAGGCTGCAACATGGAAACTACTTGGAAGAAGGCACAGTGATGAAGTACTTCAGCGCATATGGGCAGCGTGGAAGGAGGTCTGTGGCCAAGAAGTAGAACGTGTGCCAGAAGGTTATGACTGTGGCGCAGAAATGAGTAGCGCGAAAACATTGATGAATGATGAATTAATGTTGGGATCGGTGGTAGGTGAAGGAGCAATAAATGTGATAAATTTTAAAAATTTATATAAGGAAGGGTTGTGAGGCCATTTTTACCTTTGCGATTATGAATTCTTGAGTGAGTTATTTCCAAGCAAGCTAGCTAAAATGGTTGTGAAGATTGGAGAGTTGTGAACTGGTTGGGTTAGAAGTCATTCTATGCACATGAGGAACTATTACGCTCCATTTTTTGAAAGGTTTGAGAACAAGGGAATTTAAAGGAGGAAAGTGCGGGTTTGAAAGGAAGATGGTTCATGGCTAGGGTTTTCAAGGTAACAATTTTTGAGTTGCAGAACACAAGGAAGTTAAGGAAAAGAGGATGAACCACAGAGAGATCTTGAGGAGGTAAGAGAACACATAAGATTATTTGGTGAAATGTTATACTAGAAAAATTGAGGGTTGTGACCAGGGAAAATAAAAATACACAGTGTAATATCTCAGATACCAGACCATAGAAAAGACAAGTGTAAGAAGGATATCCAGGAATTAATAAATAGCCTGATTGAGGAGAAGAGTAATGATATCTCATTCTTTTGGAGAATGTTTGAACAAATCATTCATTCTTTCATTCATTCTTCTTTACTTTGGAGAGATAAGTTAGGATTACCCATTGTTTGGGGGCAGAAATGCATTTAGTGTGGGGTAATGTTGAGTAGATAAAAGATAGCTCAAGTATGAAAGCACATAAGGATTGGGCGCGCGGACACATGGTGTGCCAGAAGGACGCACACGAAATATAGCAGAACATGAGCACGCCTAGGAATGAGTGTAACATGACTTAGCCACTTTTGTTGTCTAGGCTATTTTTGGAGATGGAGTGTTGAGCACGTGATGACATGAAGACTTTACAGTTCATGCAAGGCTATTTTGGGTTTGCATCAGTTTGAGCGCCATGCAGAGTCTTAGTCTAATAATAGGATTTATTCTTAGAGTTAATTATAGAAGATCTATTATTAGCACTTACATGCTTGTGTATTCTCTTGTAAAGGCATATGGCTATTATTACCATGTAGCCTATTTTTAAAAGGTGCATGGGTGGTGAAGGGAAAGTCCCCACCCCTATATATATGTATTGTGTGTATGCATGGTTTGGAGAGATTGATTATTGTAGAGTTATGTTGTTGGATTTGTTAGCGCACATGACTCATGATGATACTATTTATAATGTATGAAGCTTCTATGTTTTTTAGTATTTAATTTAATGGATCATATTGGCTAGATAATTGTGTTATATGTGGCTGAATATGGTTCTTGCATGGTAAATATCATTATAATCATTTTTTAAGTCAATCTTTCATATGGTTTAGATCTAGATATGGTTTATGCATTGTGGATTATTTACTATCTGTTATAAATATGGATATATACATATGCAATCATGCTAACATTCTAGACAAGAAACTCTAAAGAGGGACCTGGTACCCTTGTGCACTTTCTCATCTATAAAAAAGAGATCATGTGACCCAACAAAGGATGACTCATTCACAGTGCATATGGCACCACATGACCCGCAATGGTGTGGTGTGCTAGAATTGGCACCTCCATCAACATTGCAAGATGCAATTTGGCTACTATGCTAGGCTAGAGTGTCAGTGAGAGACCTCAACGCATGCAGTGTGTCAATCTCCACAACCTCCTTGACTGTAGGAGGGATAATTGAAGGTTGTGGGGGTTTTTTTGGTGTGGGGCATCCTAAGTTGACTAACTGCAATACATGCACATAGTTTATTCTGTGCAAAGCCACCTCACAGATGCATTATCGCTAGAACGCAACATCCAATATGTAAACTTGAGCTTCATTTTCACATTCTACTAAGTTGGAAACATTGACTGGAGGCTGGAGGATATACGAAAGATGAAGGACAATTAACTTCCTCTTGTTAGTCACCATCGATGAGGCTACACAAACTGATTTGGTGACGTGTGTGAGTGTGTGTTAATTTAATTTGATTTCGGTGTGGTGTTTTCATAATAATATTTTAAGGATATTTCACATTGTGGTGGGGGAATAACACAATGTTTCATTTTTTATGAGTTGAATGATATGTTTTACACTATCATGGATTCTGAAATGTTATCTTGGGAAGAGCAACTATGATGAGAGCTGAAGAATGCACTGGCACATTGCAATATGGTATTAGGTAAACCATTTGAAAACCTTCACCCCTTTGTGGTTTGTGGTCAACTACTGGAAACCCACCTCACTCTTGATTTTTTGGTTAACCGATGGAAAACCAACTTTTGGTTTGTGATAATCCAAAGGAAAATAACACGATCACAAAATCATGTGTAACTTGTAGTATGGACATTTTTCCCATGTTAGCACTAATGAGGGGAATGTTAGGAACACTTTGGTTTAGTGCATAACATAAGTGTTCATATTAGTGGGTCAATATGGTTAGTAAGTGGTTAGTGATAAAATAATTACTGTTTTATTATTAGCATAGTCAGGTGAATTTGTTGAGAGTGAAAACAAATGTTGTTAGAGATTTTGTTACGAGAGAAATCCTATATAATGGAGTGTAATATATCAGATTGAATGGTGTGAGTAGTAATAGTATTGGAGTTTAGAGTTGTGTCAAATCTCTATTTTAAATATTATTTAATCATGTTTTGTTAGCTTAGAATATGTTGTCAATATCAAACTCTTACACACGTGCTTTATGTCATTCCTCAACCTATCACAAACTTGATCAAATATCAACTCATTCTCACACACCTACAAAACTTTCACACCTAGATTGCACTTCTTGCACACACACCACTAGCTCTCAAAAATACCCAAAATAATGCTTTTATAAGCTCTCCATCATTCAAACTCAAAATAGGTCACTTTCCCTCCTTCATCGCAACCATCACAACTTAAAAACATCTCATAAAATTTATAATAACAGTCACAAGTGACCCAAGTAGGTCAGCCTAGCCAAAACCCTTCATCCGTGCACCAAAACTCCTCAAATCCCCATCATTGGAATGAGAAAAATATCTTGGCACCAAAACTATTTTTAGTCGTGCTCTAAAAATCACCACACATGTTTGAAATAACATTTAAACATCGTATATTTTCACAATTATCATGAACCAATCAAATTATTTCGTTTAATGGGCCCAGTGGCTAATTGTCTTCACAAAACACTTATTTCCAACACCCTATCTTCACCTTTAGCTTCAATATCATAAAGTAACACTTCAACTATGGCATGTGACCACTCAATGGAAATTTAAGAACCTGTATAACACTTATAATCAAGCTATAACTCTTAAAAGAATCTCAGGTTCAAACTACATCAACTTTTACCTTCACCAAATCAAGCTGCCCAAAAAACATTTTTCACAATGCAACTGGTTTGTGCCCTTCCTGATACATTCAAGACCTCCAAATGGATTCATTGGATTCCAAACTCATTTTTCACATTATAGGTGATTTCAAGCATCACCCAATCATTTCATGCACTAACAAACTCAAACTTTCAATAAAATTTGTCCTGTCCTGCAAAGCCAAAAATCTTCTTGTCCACAAAATGACCTGGAAACCATATCAAAACTCATCATCTGAAAAGAATCATAGAGATTTGCACAAAAAAATCATTGGGATTAATATTATATTTAGCACACTATATTGGCGTACATAGTGATGGTTATTATATAGCCAAAAATACAACAAATTAAGATCCTAAATAATAGGATCATAACAATAACAAAGCAAAATAAAAAACCCGTGAGAGGTTAGGCAGGGATAAAAAAATGTGGGAAATAAGATATTTTCTTGACATTCCCCCCCTTAGTGCAAACATGGGGAAAAAATTCCTTGTACTGCAATGTGTCGCTTCATAGCTTGTTCATGATCTGGATGGTTTCTAGGACAATACCAACAACCTTTGGATGGTTTTCCAAGTGGTTTACCAACAACAACACCAAAGATAGTTTTCCCAAGGGATTACTAATGACCACAACTATAGATAGTTTTTCCAGTGGATTACTAACAATCACAACAATAGATGGTTTTCCAGTGGATCCAACAACCACAATATCATGATACTGCATTAGTATCATCGACTCTCATGATTATCTCACTTTAGGAAATAACATAGGAAAATCTGCTGAATTTTATTGCTCATACACAAAAAATGAAAAATGGAAATGCAACGTTGGATAATGTTCCCCCCTCAATGTGAAATTTCCACTTATTCAAATAGGTACACTAAAAACTGAAGCACACTCAAACTGGAACTCTGAAAAACATAGTGGAAAAACTGAAAGTAAATAATCACACCACAAAAATGTCATCACAACTGATATATGGCCCCATCGTTGTTGACTGATGAGAGGTTGTTGATTGACATCCTACCTCTGATGCCTCCGTCCCCCAATGTCATGTTGCTAGCTCAACTGGATTTGACTTGGATGCTCAATAGTTTCCACACTGTGATTATTCTTTTCTCTTCCCTAGTAATGTGAAACATTTTATTTTTCGGATGTCGGGTAACACTAAAAATGCATCCTTGTGGTAATTTTTGTTTTCAAACTTTTGACGAAAAGACCAATGACTCAATAAAATACTTGATTTTAACAACCCAATGACAATTACTACACTTTTGAAAATACAATATGACAATACAAAATGAATGATAACAACACTATTAAAAAGTAATTAAAGATTACTTTTTATAACCATTTTTTGACTTGACATGATACCTTAACACACTTATAAATAATGATTAAAATGTAGTTCTCCACACTTGACTAACATACATACACATTTTATTTTTGGCCACTTATTTTAAATACTTAGTATGGACTTTAAACCACAAATATTAAACTTCACAAAATTTTAAACAAAAGACTTAATATGTATGGGCGATTGATTTGCTTCAATGTGATGAATTGGCCATTGGTTTCATGCAGCACGGATAAATGATATGAAAGACCATGTGGATGACTAAAACTCTATGGAGATGGTTGAACATGCACATAATCCTCCGATCAAATCAGCACATGTTAATACTCCAAATTGTTGAGAGACACTAATCTACACAACTCCTCTATGTAATACAAGTTGTAATTTCACCAAAAAAACTTGATTATGAAAAATGAATGGGTGCCTAATTTAATATTTGTAAACAGATTTGGATTACAACGTTTCTTCACTAGAGAAATGCATGGACAAAAGGTTAGGATGCATTAGATCCAAAACTTGGTCCGCTAGAATGTCAAATTGTGGCTGAGAACTAATTGTTCCAATAGAAATATGATGGTGAAAGGATCTGAAAGGATTTACATGTAATGATACTGAAATGAATACGTTGACACGTTGAAGCACATTAATGAGATACTCAATATTTTTGACAATTCAGTTTGTATATAATAACAAGTCTTCACAAAGAGGTCTACACATGAGGGTGAATCAAGGTATGCTTCATGTCTCAGTTCAGAAGCATGGACGTGTTTAACAAAGATGGAGGAAATTTTGATAGTTGAGAGACATATAATATAAGCAATCTGTGTGTTTACTAGATGCATACAAATACAATGGCTAACTAGGAACAATCACTTTAAAAAATGATATGTTTATTAAAGAAGATATTTTCTCATAATTAGATTTTCAAGTGAACAACAACTCATACCATGTACCCGAGCTTTGGTGGAAGCATAGATCTGTCTGCTCAAGCCAAGAACTACGTGATCAAAAAGAACACTCTCATTTTAATTCCCTGCTTTGATACCAGATGAAAAGGATTAGAGAGCTTTGCACAACAAAATCACAAGGATTAATACTATATTCAACACACTATATTGGAGTACATAGAGATGGATATTATATAGCCAAAAATACAACAAACTAAGATCTTAAATAATAGGATCATAACAATAACAAAGCAAAATAAAAAAACCCGTGAGAGGTTAGGCAGGTATAATGAATGTGAGCAATTGAGACAACCTAGAACTACCCTTTGAATAGTCTAACATAAATGAAGCACACTTTATATCATTTCCATGCTACATCAAAATTAACATGACCTAATACCCTATTTTAAATCAATAACTTTGATTCACATACTTATCACACAATGCTCATTTAGTTTTCATACTCCTTTGGCCAACCTTGTCTCCAAGTTGAACTTCTTTAGAACTTGACCTATTTGAGTGGGGTCCACTCAACACCACAGTCCTCTACCATACCTTTCTGAGAAATATGGATGATTCATTATACATTTTCCAAATCATCATCCAGGCACTATCAAGATTTAAAATTTCTACTTAGGAAGAAAATAAATCTCAAACCACTTTCACGTTAGGGTTTCAAACACATAATGAGTTGTTTACCTTCTTAACATTTGTTCATAAAAATGTGACGATGAAATGATACCTCATTATTTTTTTGAAACCTTATTAACTAAATTTAAAAAATATAATTAAAATCTACAAGGTCCCATGCAAAGCACACAATTTAGGGTGAGCATCAGAAGATCCAATTTGAGCTGGAAATGGCCTTGTTCTTGACCCTGTTTCACCAAAACTAACATAATCATGCAAAATAATCATCATGGAAAGCTATAATTTTTCCACATAACAAGGACACACACTCTAATATTTATATCCAATCATAAGACATGTCAATAGATATCTCTCAATATTTCCAGTCATCTAAGACTTTCATAGCTAACACTTAGGATTTTGCATTGTAAAGGATAGGGTCAACTGAAAAACCTCATAACTCATCATGAAAACACTTAAAAATGTCATAACATACTTTATTACATCATAAATACAACTACATACATGCATCCATGATCATATAGCTCCATAAATCACTCTCATGCCTCTTAACATCCATACCTACTCCAATCAAGCACCTAAAACATAGTCACTAACCTGTATCTGTACCTTGAAGCTCATGTGAGTTCCCAAGAACTCCCAAAACATTCTCTCCATCATTCTCACCATGCTTCTCAAGTCACCAAGAAGCTCCAACCACCATGCATCATCACCTAGGCTAGCTAGGTCACCTAAATAGGCTTGCAAGAACAAGCAATCCTCACTAAATCACCTATTATGATCACAATGAATAACATACCTAAATATACATTTCATCATCACTCTAATAATCATCTGACCCTAATCCATCATCCACTTTGTCATTAATGAGGTTTTGCATCAATGACAACACCTATGCAACAACATGCCAACAATCTCCCCCTTTTTCATTGATGGAAAACCACCTGAACTTCTCCCCCTTTTTACATTAATGAAAAAGGTATACATGTACCTGGATGATATTCATATTTATCATCTTCATAGAGTCATGCTTTGGTTAGAAACATCAACCAAAGGTCTCAAACAAGCTCAAAAACTTGAAATTTCACTCAAAAACTGATTTTAGCCTCTTTTCAAGCATTGAAACACCATGCTCCCCCTAGGAATAGCATATATACCTCATTAATCATGCAAAAAATCATGAAGAAAGCATCATATTATCTTTTCTTTGAGATAAATACACCATCATCCACCTTCTATGCATGCAAAAAAATAGTCATTTCACCTCCAAACTTTGTTTTTTCCTTCATGAGCCCACTAGAAGTAGACATGTTCCTAATGCAAATTCCTCATGAAACATGCCAAAAATGATGCACAATATAAAAATCATATCCTCCATACCTTCATTCATGGTCAAACACAACTTTTCAAGACACAAATTTTTTTCTCTACCATCTTCTTGCTCTTCATACTATCTCAACTTTGGACTGAGATCCCTAAACAAGATCATCATTCAGTGCATTTAGGGAAACTTTGAAGCTCTCAAGAATCATTTACATTATGGAAAATCATACCATAACTCCCCCTAGACTTAATCAATCATATCTAGTAGTCAAGAACAAATTCAAGCATCTTACCTTGATTACTTGTTAAGAAATTGACTTAGCACTTTGGTGTTGCCCTAAACAATCTTTTCAGTCCTTAACTTTCATATTGGGATGATATAATGCTTTCATAATTATGAATCATTTGTTCTTGGAGATTAAATACTTTATAACATACCTCAAATGTCTTTAGAACACGAATGCCACATTCTAGAAGAAGATACCATGCTCCCCCTATCATAATATGACCATACACACAATGTCTACCTGTAGAAGCATCTTTTCATACCATTATACACTAACTACCATTAAGGCATCAATCCTTACCTCCAACTCCAACTTCAACTTATCAAGATACTTCCTTTCTAGCATGTGAATCACCAAAACAACTTCAATAAGTAACATATGTACTCCCTTGTCTTGAAGACTCCCTTACAACTTTGAGCATCATCTTGTTCAAGTTCTCCACATGGCATTGTAGCACCTATCAAAACCTTATAGAGGTGAATCAAGTCATTTGAATTGACATGAAAATGACTCAACGTATCAATTAATGAGTCTAGTACCATGGTAAACTTTAGGATACACTTAGAAATGATCAAATTATCCATCCTTATTTACATCATATCTTATACCTACAAATCTCATACTTTTCCTTGACTTATACAATAATAGTTTCAAATTTTGGCTCAAGATTTTTTATAAGAACTTAAAATAGATACTCAAACCTTAGGTAATCTACCTTTGACTTTTCAATAAAATTTGAGACTTATTTATCATATACTTTTTCCTCTTTGGGTTACAACCCCATCACAGAATATGCAAGTCTTTCTGACCTTGTAGCAGATCATTTTTCATAACCTCTGAGTTCATACAAGATGACTCACTACCCTTACCAATTTTTGTGCAGTCTCTTCAACACTCTTTCACATCCATTAACTCTTAGATCATATATCATAATACTAATTATTTGACCTTAGACCTTATCATAAGATGAATTAAAACAATTCTCATACCTATGTAATACACAATTCACTACTTGTATAACCTAATCTTACACCTGTCCTTGATTTCATATTTCAAGAGTTCACATGTAGACCTGATTTACATTGCAAAAAACATTTTTCAACTCAATAACCCTAATAAAACTTCACCACATATAACCTTAGTGCATTAATTCTTAAATTCATCAAAAATGAAATAAAATTATTGAACATACCTGTAGACATTCATCACATCTCTCATCAATAATCCCATGGAGTACCTCATACCAAAAATTTACTTGTGATTTCCAAATTTGAGTAATGGGATAAATCATATATCTAATTATATTCCATGAAAACTATATCAAGCTCATTACTCTCATGAACAATTTGGAAGACTTCAACAGCACACAAGAAGTCACCTACAGGTCTATGTTATAGAACATAGCAAACCATAAGAACAATTGTTTAAGATTCACAAGAGTCACATAAAGATCAAACCATAACACATACATTTGTCCTTATCCATCATCTTTACTTATTCATAGGATTCACATTATTATGCATGTTGTATAAGCTTCTGATTCATCATTATCTCACTATACCTTCTCATCACAAATGACACACTATACACCTACTAAGCCCTTGGACAATGAGAATCACATCATAACTTTTGGTACTCAAGAATTTATGATGAAAACTTACCTAATTTTAGGATACCCATTTGGCAATAAACCCTTCCAAAAGTCTTGAACAATGTTCCTGAAGATAACTTACCCAATTTAAGTTCATCCCTTAGAAATTAGGTCTCATTGCACTTCATTGTCAAATTTACTGTACTATCATGAAGATTCCCAAGAATTATAATCCATTTTTTAGACTAAGACCACTTAAATCTTGAAATTATATACTATCTAGATATTTGTACAAATTTTTATCCTTTAGAATCCACCATTTTCACCTTCAAATTCAAAATTCCTTCTATACCACTCAATTTACACTTTGGAACCCAGTTAGGGCAGAGAGGCATCAAAATGCACTAATTTGACTTCAAGAACTCATACTTTCACATCATTTAGAAAACACTCATTTATTTCTTGAGCATCTTTTTGATCATGATTGAGAAGAAATGTAATCATTAACTCCATACCTGAATCCACCTTAGTTTGCACTCTTGAAACACTTACCTAGAACACTGTATATTACCTTACTCAAGACTTTAAATAATTCTTCATACTCAACATTTTAAATATGACTTGATTTAGTCAATGCAATTAAAAACTTTAACATCATCTGAAACACTTCATACATCATTAGACCAATTTTTAGTTAAATACATTTAAGATGACATGACATTTCAATTGACCTCATGGAAACATTTAAAATATATACATAATGACTTTCCTACTTTAAGACACTCCTACATAGCTTCAATACATCATAAACATCAACTTGACATACTTGATAATCATGCTTTATAACTCATGAAAACCATATGACACTTCATTTTCACTCAAATTGTTACTTGAGACACCAGACCACAAGCATCAACCATAAAACTTCAACTCATTGACACAGACCTAAAAGAATACATTTCATATGAATGATACACAAAACCATGTTTAGAAGATCATCATGACACTTACATCCTTATAGACAAACTCAGCCTTGACAATACGTCCATTTATGAATGAAAACCAACTTGATAACACTCAGACATACTTGATTTGACTACTAGACTGAGACATTAGACATGTCACACAACTTGATCAACCATATGAACTCATAAGAACATGCAAATAACATGAAATGACATACCTTGATCATCATGGAGGAGACACATATAGATACCTTTGACAAAATCCCCTCACTCCAATGCTTCATATGGACTGATATACCTCTAAGAAGCATAGTAGAGGTATATGAACACCATGAAGACCTAAAAGAAGGTCTTGAAGAGGTCCCAAGCCCTCTTAGACACCTTAAAAATCCATACATAGACTTAAACAATATGAATATATGAATTATACCTTTCCTTCCATCATCACTGATTTGATCTTATCATGAAATACCATGATCTCTTCTAGGTTCCCATGCCTTGACCATTATATGCATTTTAGGCCTTTGAAGACCTAAGAACTTACATCTAGACACCTTGAGCAGTTTGTATTTTGAAATTGAGTTGACATTGGAAGACAGTAGACCTTGCCACATGACCAACATGATTACATTTGTAACATGTCCACTGAACCTCTTCTTCTTGTATCCTTCATCTTGACTAGATGTATCATTCAAGAAATTATTTTAGGCAACATGGCCTTATATTGCACTTTTAGCATACAACATTTACTAGGAAACCATACATAAAAACTTATATTATCTCTCCATGGTCTGATACTCTATACAGGCTTTTACACTATTTAGACCTATGACCAAATTCATTACAAGTATAACAATATCCATTGAAATTTCTTTCATACCTTGAGGCATTAGGTTTCCTAATGTTCCTTGATTTCTCATTTTCTTTGATGAGAGTCTCCTTATTTCCTTCCTTGATGCTTGATTCACCTACTTATTTGCATGGAAACCAGGTA
The DNA here is from genome assembly GCA_019776745.2 of Taxus chinensis. NCBI lineage: Eukaryota > Viridiplantae > Streptophyta > Pinopsida > Cupressales > Taxaceae > Taxus > Taxus chinensis. The sequence continues at coordinate 550,597 of JAHRHJ020000344.1, read as the reverse complement.
TTCTTGCTTCACCTTACTGTCCTTTACTTCAGATTTGAAGCCTAAACAAGCTTTATCATATATTGATCTTTGTTTTCTCAAGAGATCATCAAGAGCTTGGTACTGTCTTCAAATTTATGAAAATGATTTCACCTTACCTTAGTAGCTCATCCCTTAGGAACTATATATTTCTTCAAGGATTTTAAGAACACTTCTTTATCCTTATATTGAAAGCTAAGATTCATTTACTCATTTTCTTCTAACAATTCTCATAGACTTTCATTTTTTTTCTTGAATAGCCCAATGTACTCCCTTAAGTTCTGAATTTTTTTTCATATTCCTTGACCTACTAACTGAATTTATTATTCTTTTCTTTTCAGCATATTCTGGTTTTGATTGAACACATGCAAACTCAAGCCTTAACCATCATCATCATCTTCATTCGGAATAGCTTGCAAGAATCAGATGTAAAAGATCCCCCACAAAGTAGAACCTCCACTAGAAGATCTCATGGTTTCCTTTGTCATGAAAAAAACCTCATCACCTAGATCTTTGTGATCTAAGTTCAAATCTCAGAATCTAAAATCACTACTAGCATCAGAGGAATAGACCATCTTCCTTGGTATAAAAATTTCTTACCATTTTCTTGAAATTCTTTTTAAATTTTTACTTCTTTTTATCATACTTCTGATTTCTTCTTCTCATGATCATCATGATCCTTTTTATCATGTCTATGAGGACACTTAGTAGAAAAATGTCCTACTTTACTACAATTGAAACATTTACACGGAAGTTTACCTTGTACTTACCAGATCCAATCTTCAATATTTTATTCATCCATGATGAATATCTCTTCATCACCAATTTGAGGATTACCATCATCTTCCTTAACCTTCTTGATTTTAACCTTCATATCAGATTTTATGGAAATATCTCTCTTAGCTGGTTTGGATTCATCTATTCTCATGTCGTAAGCAGTCAAAATACCATGTAACTTATCCATATTAAAATTATTTAGATCCTTTTCCTATTCTATAAAAGATACTTTAGAGTCAAAATTAGGAGTTAGTGACGTCAATTTTTTTGAAAAACTAATGTTTTCTTTCACATATTCACCTATTGATTTCATATTATTGACCACTGTATAAAATCTAAGATGATATGCAATAATGGACTCATCAATCATTAATCTTAGGACTCTCAAACATATTTCTAAAGGTTTGAAGATTAAAAATTCATACCTTTGAGTCACCTTCATACAGAACTTGTAGTTTCTACCATGCCTCTTTCCCTGACTTACAGTTCATTACCTTTCCCATCTAAGATTCACCAACACCAAAGATGATGGCACTAAAATCCCTAGAAGTTATTACTACATGTATTTTTGTCTAGTTTAGTACTAAGAGTAATGGCACGAGGGGTATAACCATCTCTCCACAACTTCCCAAACATCAAACCACTAGAGTGATGATATAGGTCTTTATCCTCCAGCTCCAAAAATCATAATTCAAACTATCCAACAAAGGTGGCTTGCTATTATAAGGAACCACTCACCATTTTTGTGCTTTAAGGATTTCCTTTCAAGTGATCAAACTTCCCCAAAAATACCTTATCTCATACTAATTGTTGGAAGCACAAGTATAATATGACTCATCAAACTTCACACTTATATTGATATAAAGTTGGTGAGTGGTGGGATTCAAAAGTATATAACCCTTCACACCTTCAGGATACCCAAAAAATATACAAGGTTTTGATTTTGGTTCTAAAGCCTTGCATTTATTTTTAGGTATTCGACCCATGACAGTTGATCTGATGACATGAAAGTTCTCAACACCATGTTTACGTCCATACCAAGCCTTAAAGGGCATCATCCCTTTTACTACTTTGTGCATAATTCAGTTCTAAATGTAATAAGCACAATTCACAGTTTCAGACCAATTTTACGGAGGAAGGGATTTAGAATGAACCATGCAAGTGGTTATCTCCTTAAGTATTTTGTTCTTTCTTTCCACAACTCCATTTTGTAAAGGTCTGTAAGCAACTATACATTGCAAAGAAATCCCTTCAGAGGTGTAGAAATCATCAAAACTATTACTCACATACTCACCTCCATTGTCAGTTCTAAGAACTTTGATAGATCTTTTAGCTTGTTTCTCAGCAAGATCCTTGAAGTCTTGAAAGTGATCAAAAACTTCAAATTCCTATTTGAAAAAATAAACCTACATATAACGTGAAAATTCATCAATGAAGGTAAGTATATAAAGATCCCTAGTGAATGAAGGAGACAAAAAGGGCCATAAATATCACTATGAACAAGATCCAAGGGATGAGAAGCTCTCTAGGATTTTCCCTTGCAAAATTTTTCTTTAGAGTGATTTCCAAGGGCATAACCCTCACAAAGACCCTTTGAAAATATGATCTGAGGCAACCCATTGACCATGTCATGTTGGCTTAATTATTCAAGGTAGTGATAGTTTAAATGGCCAAAACGTTCATGCCCTAACATACTAATCTCATCTACATGAGCAAGCAAGGTAGTGGGAGAAGAGTTAGAAACAAAGTGGGAAAAGGTGTATAATTGGGACTAGTGATCCACCTTTCACTCAACCACTGTAGTCTCACTATGAAACTCTATTGAGGTACCCCTTGAAATTTTTGGTTTCTATGTTTTGTGATGAGTTGTGTTCATGTTTGTTTGTTGCTTTGGTTTGTTGTTTTGTGTGTGTGTCTAGGTTGTTGCTTTGACTCATCTGGGTTGCAGGAGTGCATGATGATTCTTCAAGAAGTTGTTGGAGGTTGCTTGGGGGGAAGCTCATTAAGTAATCATGTGCTGAGTTCTTTGTAAACCCTCAGAAGATCAAAAACTTTGCTTCTTAGCGCTATTTTGATGTATTGCTGCTTTTAAGTAAAGTAGTTCAAAAAGGACACAGAACTAGCTTATGTTCCCTTGGTAATGCATTGAATTCATAGTGCTTTACTGCCCCACCCATTCATTGCGTTGAATTCATATTACTTTACTTGTCTTATTTATAAAACAAGTAAAGTAATGCCTAAAGCCGCTTGACTTCCACTCAGTTCATTGCATTGATTTCCACCTCTACTGCTTAACTATCCCCAGTTCTTTGTGTTGAATCCAATCTACTTTACTTCTTTTACCTCAAAATGAGTAAAGTAATACTAAAAATCCGCACAACTAATGACTTGAGCTATCGGCGAATTGAGGATGCTTTGTTTCTTTCCTATACTATGGAAGTAAAAGCATTCCAAAAGACCGCATGATAAAGAAAGTTGAGCTGACATTTGTACGAGTCACATTTAATGAGGTGGAAAATATAAAAGCTATAAGGAATTCCACCTAGGATCCACGCATTCGCATTTTTGGCAGGAGAGTAGTTGTCGACCCCCCAAACCCCGAGCAACTCCAGCGATCGATTGAAGAGGAATTGACACGAATTGATTCAAACCCATTTGCGGTTAAGGTTAGTAGATTGTTTTCTTTCTAGTTTTTTTGGTTTTCCTTCCTTGTATTTGTCGTTTTAGGTTCTAGCTCGTGTTTTCTTTGGCCCCTATTTTCTAGGGTTTAAAATACAAATTTGAGTTTAATTCTTCATTGGGATAGGGTTTGTTCTTAGTAATCAAATCCGTTGTTACCTCTAAAGACAAATCATTAAAACTTAACCCTAGTTTTCCCCTTGTTTTGTTCATGTTGTTTTTCTCTATGTTTCTTCTCTGTTGTGCGTTTTGCGTCGATTAAGTGAAGCTTTACTTACGTTTTTTAACAAAATTTGAGTAGGGTGAGATCAACACAAAACATGTTCCATTCAGTGCGTTGTTTTGGTCGTCTTCTCCTTGATTTCATGTTCAAAAAGTAAATTCGATTGATTTAACCGCAAAAGTTTTGTTTTAGTTTTGTGTCATTTTCATTTGCCTCTATTGGTTTTGCGTTGATTCAAATATGCTTTACTTGTTTTTATAACAACAGTAGAGTTGTATGAAATCACCGCACAACTTAGTCATTGCGTCGAATTGAGTGTCTCTTACTTCACTTGGAAAAAATAGTAAAGCACTTTGAAAAGACCACAAGTCATGATCTTTCCTAGTTTTACATCGATTTCGACATGCTTTACTTTCCTAGTTCTGTTCTTGACTTGTTTACTTCCTAGTTTTGTCGATTGGAAACATGCTTTACTTCCCTTGTTATTGCATCGATTTGGACATACTTTAACTTGTTTTATTTTAAGGAAAGTAAAGTAACACATTGTTCACCGCAATTGTCTATGTCTTAAGTAATTGTATCGATTCCAACCTATTTTACTTCTTTAACGTCATTGAGTCGATTTGGCTTTACTTTACTTATTTTATTTTTAAAAGAAGTAAAGTAATAGTTATTTACCACAAAACATACCTTCCTCTATTCATTGCGTCGATTTTTGGTTGCTTTACTCATTTTATGTATAAAGGAAGTAAAGCAATGCTTATTCACCATTGTCTAGTCTTGCGTTGATTTAGGTCTCTATTACTTCTCTTGCTCATTACTTCTTACGAAAAGAGTCATTGTTTCTGCTATCTACATATGTTTTGCATTGAAATGTGTTGCTACTAATTTTGTTGCTGCTTTGTTAAGTTGAGTTGCTCAATTTGTTAACTAGTCTTAAGCAGTTATACCCTGAGAGCCCGAAATGAACTACAGATTGAACCGTTTCAATCTGTTTCTCTGAACATGACTTCCATGATGTTTGTAACACGATTATATGAATAAATTGAGTCTTAAATGCATGCATGCAATTGGTAACATGTGCATTGAATTGATGTTTTCTATTTAAAGAGTAGAAGCACTTGGTAATTCACAAGAGGTGGAAGCACAAAGGATAGAACAGATTTCTGAAACTAGGGAAGAGCCAATCGAAGTTAGTGATCAATCAGAGGAAGAAGGAACTACAACAAAGGAAGAGGAAATTGTTGTAATAAGAGAAGATCAAAACTTGGATATTGAGGAAGAATCAAGTTCCAGAAAAGGCAAGAGAAAAAACAAATCCAAGAGGAATGAAATAAAGTATGAATATAAGAGGTATCCAGTGGAAACTTGCATTACATCAAAATTAGTTGGAATAGGAGACACTGATATGGGTCATGTATCAGTACTTGAGTTGGTGGAAAGATCCAAAGCTAAAAAGAAGACACCTTTAATGGAAGCATTAACCAAAAGTGGATTGATTGAAGCAGCTGCCTTTCCCAGCACATGTCAGATGCCAGAATTTGTGCTGGAATGTGCCAAACATTATGATTCCCAGACCAGAACGATCAGAAATGATGTCAGAGATCTTGTGGGGAGATTGGATGTTCATTTCTTCAATTCTTTCTTAAAGATCCCAACTGTACCAAGTCCATTGAGTATCAGTATGGAGAAAGCTAATGATTATTGGGTAAAGAGGAAGAAGGATGCCATTAAGATCATGAATATGCATTACTTAAAGGTATCAAAACAAGCTTCAAGGTTTCCCAAGTCAGTTGTAAGATCTGATTTAATTCAAGAAGCCGATGATATTACTTAACTTCTTTGCAGGATAAATGGTGACAAGAATGCAAAATTCTTTTACAGATGGATGTATTACTTTCTGAGAGTAATAGAGAATGTTAAACCTAATACTCAGATCAATTGGGCTGAAATCATCAATGAAAATATTGATTTCCAATTGAAAAATGTTATCCAGACTTTGGATTTCAAGATGACTTCCTATCTTGTCTATGCCATAGTAGCACATGGGAACTTTCCCAGATTGAGGACTATTGGAACAAGGGATGATAAACCCATTTATGAACATTATCCACAGTTAGCTTTACCTGGGTATTTCAATGAATATAAACAGGTTAATGAATTCTTATTGTATGAAGTTATTTGCAGGTTGAATCCGGACTTAAGAGCCAGAAGAGTAACTGATGAAGCATGGAATGCAGTCCAGCCTTATGGGTGCATTTTTATTCAGTTTTCCCACTTTACATATTTGAGAGTCTGTGGTTTCTCGAATGTTGTGTTAAGGTTGCCTAGATACCCAAGTGACAGGTGGATTTTGTTGGAGTTATGCAGACAATTGGCAGTACTACATGATTTGCAACAGGGTCTACACAGGACAGTGGTGCATTTTCCTATTGTGATTGGACAGTACCATTGTACGAATATTCATAAGGTGAGGGATGTTCAGAAGGAAATATATCTTTGTTATAATCATATTTCCTTTAGTGAAAGGAGGAATTTTGATTATAGAAGTATAGCAAGAAATTCAGTTTCTCTGAACTATGCACACTTGCCAACACTAGAAGACTTTTGGGCTGATTGCAGAGATGAGTTTGAAGTCAGAAGAAGGGATTATAGTTGACTGACTATAAAACAGATTTCAGAATTTGGTTTGGCTAAAATCCCAGAAGGACTAACTGATGATGGGCAAGTAATTTCTAACGCTTATTATGATCAAGGAGGTGATAGTGCCCCTTTGATCCCAGTTACTCATACTTCAAATTCAGTCATGGAGAGGACATCAAAAGTGTTATTATACACTGCTCAATGGTTGAATAGTCGAGGTTGTTTCCTGGAAGAGTCAGTAATGAAGGAAATTACTCGAATTAGTACTGGAAAGGGAGAAGATACCAGCGAGAGTGAAAAAGGAAAAGAAGGTCCAGGAGAAAGCAGTGGCTTGGTTGTAAAGTTGAAGTCATTCAGGAGAGTTAGGACAAAGAATCCTTTGATTTCGGGAATTGTCACCAAAAGAACTTCTAGTATGACAACATCACCAATTGTTACTCCTACCATCCAAGAACCCCCTACTAAAGAAGATATTATATTACCAACACTAAAACCAACTTCTTTTGTATTTCCCACCGCTGCCACAAAAATTGTGTTGCCTACACCACCTCCTTGTCCGCCACCAACTACTCCTCCCCCTCTCCCTCCTCCATATCTTTAATAATCATTAGCTCTTCCACCAAAGGATAATATTAATGTTGCTTCTTCACAATAAATAGCTCAAACATCAGAAAAGGATAAGGAGTAGATGAAAGATACAGAGATGGAGGAAGGAGAGATTATGATGGAAGTTGATCAAACAGTGGAAATCTCTACAGTACCAGATGATACAGTGCAGAGGAACATCGAGGATATTGATACTGGGAATGAAGAAGAGATAGAGGAGGAGATGATAAGAAAGAAAATGGTTGAATTAGGAGGAGTTTTATAGCAAGAGTAAGTCACTGAAGAACCTGAGAGACAACTGGAAATTGTGGCTTTTTCTCCACCAGGAGCAATTAGCAAAGAGATAATTGTACATCCTGAAGCTCAAACTCTTTCGGGTCAGGAGTTTTGACTAATCAATCTTCTTCTGCTTCTAAGGAAGTAATTGATTTAGAAGAGATGGACCTGCAGCTGTTAAGAACAATTGAGAGGAAGAGGAAAAGGGCAAAAATGCCAAAAGTTACATCCAGATTGGTCATTGATCCTTCAGGGAAGAAATTCGCTGAAATAGCTACTCCACCAGCTGGAAAGAAGAAAGGAGAATTGACGAAAGAGGATTTGACAATCACGAAGGTGCCCTTGGGAGAAGTTACTACTGAAGGTCTGAAGCAAGACACGCAGACACTGATAAACAATTTGTTTCAAAAGTTGGATGAAGAAAAGATGAAGGTTGCCAAGCTGAAAGAGTAGTCATCCAAACTATGTAATATTATTATGAAAGTTGCCAAGAATCCTCCACAACAAATGATTATGGAAGAATGAATACATCCACAGGTAATCACTATTGTAGAAGAGACAAGTGACAGATTCAAAGCTATAGATGAATGGATAGTAGATATCACAAACACAACCACAATTTTTTATAAGGAAGTTTTGATAAAAACTGCTGAGCATCAGGAGAAGGCGAATAAATTGAAAGAGCTTAAGTAAGAAGTGGACAATGAAGGAGGAATTGCTGAGTTACAACAACAGGGTTTGGAAGAAATCAATGAATTATCTGATGATATTTTTATTAGGGAAAATATTGCACCTAGGGGATCAGTTAAGAAGGGAAGACAACAAAAACATCTTTTGTCATTCAGGCAGAACATTTTGAAGCATATTATGACCAAGATAGAGATGATGGAGGAACGAGTTGAGCAAGTTCTGGAAGAACTTGAGGATGTGATCTATGGTCTGACTAAGTATGATACCTCTAGCTATCCACAAAGTATTGAGGAGTTTCTTCCATTGTTTCAGCAATTGATGGATAAAGCTATTATTCCTTTTAATAGAAAATCATTGGACAAATTGTCAGATATCCAGGATGTTGTTAGCCAATTGGGATCTTGTCTTGGGAAAGTGAGAGGAGGATGCAAGGTTTTGGAAGAAGAACTGCTCATGTTTGAAACAGAATTAGGAGCTGCAACTGATGCGGATAGCAATGTCATCAAGTACATGAGGGACCAATTTGCCATCTACAAAGAAAAACATAAGTAGATGAAGCAGATGAAGCTGAAGCGGATGGAGAAAAGGCTCAAGATAAGAGTAAAGGAAAAGAGAAAGTGGAGCAGTAACTATCGATCCAGAATAATTATTCTATTTCTTTTCTTCTTCTTCTTCTCTACTTCTTATTCTACTTTTCTTCTTTTCTTATTAAAGTGCACTCTTTGTAAGACTTAAGTAATGTGGTATGCATTCACCGTTACTTTAAGTCATTTGATAAAGTCAAAAGCTTAGAAAGTTGTTACAAAGTAGTTTTATGGTTTTAATGTTCAAACATTCTGAGAACAACTAGGTGGCACGAAAAGAATATTTTGAGGAGTAAATTGCTCAACTCTTAACTTGTTTGTTAGTTGGTCATTTATTAGAATGTAACAGATATATCTTTTCCATAAGCTTTGCTTGTAATGACTATAAAAAGGAGAGAAGACCTATGGGTCAAGGATCTTGAAGTTTTGGGCAAGAAATTGATATAGGTTGTACTTGGTTATTTTAGACTTTGTGTTGAAATAGCTGAAAACACTTATTGTATGCAGTTAACGTTTTAATAAGAAGGAAGGAAGACTTTGATTGAACTTGTTGTCTATCACTATCTGACTGTGTAACTTGTGATTATTATGATAAACTTTGTGTTGTCTTAATTTTCATAAGTGTACGCTTCTTTTTAAGTTGCTTAAAAGTAATCCAGAAAAGATAACATTTGTTTATTCCATGTGTGAGTAACTGGCTCTGAGAACTACCTGTTACACAAGCACATTCCTGTACCCACTCAAATTTATTTTCTCTATTTCTATTTTCACACGTTTCACATTCCATTCACCAAACAACTGCTTACTTATTGCCAAACTATTTAGCTGTGGTTCACGAGCTTTATAGTTAAAGTAATACCCCTGAGAAGGTAGATTAGTGTCAGAATAAACAAATAAAGTATATGGGAGCTTCACCGTTAAATGAAGGGGATTTATCCCATGACTGCCTAGGTTGCATGTTTTAGCCGAGCATAAAATCTAGCCAACAGCAAAAGGTTGAAGACAAGTTCAAGGTTCATGAGAAGATCGGATCCAGAGTTGTTCTTAGGACATTAATGCCTAACTTAGATACTAGCACCCGGGTGGTTATGTCCTTATCTCAGTGGTCCTGTACGAGGGAGTTTCAGATTCTAGTTTTCCATGCAAATCTTAGTCAGTCCAGATCCATCTTGTTGTACTCAATTTCCAGCCCAAAATAAGTCCAAAACTCTAAATACAAACTAATTCACTCCTATTTCACTATTGATTATACTTGCTTGTTGTTTGCATGATAGTTCTTAATTATTACTGCTATATTTATTTGATTTCATTCCTTTGATTAAGATTTAATTTTTGTTAAATCAATGATTTATTTTAAGCTACTTTAATTATATTAGGCATATAATGCACTGGGTATGGTTGTTTATGAGTGTATAGGTGTTCTCAAAGTACGAGAAAGGATATCATCGAGGAAAGAAGATAAGATGTGGTAATGGGTGTTGAAAGAGAGAATTGAGATGTTTATGACAATGCTAAAAAAATAGGACAAACCGTAAGTTTGATCAATAAAACTCTTTTGAGTATTTTAGTCTTGTTTTTTAATGTGTCACCTCGTGTGAAAAACATGTTGGATGCATTGTGACAATTTGATCTTGATACTTGTTCTTGATATGAGAAGTGCAACGTTGCTCACACAATTAGACAAGTTATATATTGTCGTTTTGTGACAATAATATGCTTGTAATTTCAATATTATGGTTCGCGTAGTGTTTTAATATAAACAATCCAATATATTGAATGTATTTTTAGGTAAAATCAAGATGATTGATATTAATTGTTTCACAGAAGAAAAAGGATTCAAGCCAAGATAATAGGTCTTCTAAACTAAGTACTTCAAGATTGAAGAAAAGACAACCGCTGAGAGAAATGCAATGCACATGTGGATGATAAAGCATGACTAAACTGCATTGATTCATGCAAAGTAAAGTCACATAAAATTAAAAAAATTGGTAAGTGTCATTCAGAGAAACACAAAATGGAAAGGAGAACAGACATCAAGAAAAGCATTCAAAAAATCATAAATCGTGCCCTTTTTAAGGTGGAACTTGTAATTATTTCATACAGTCAAGCTCAAGTTTTTACTGAGCTAACCCTGAATGAAGCTGATATGAGTGAGCTCATAAGTGAGCCAAGATCAAACAACATTTCACTCAACCAAGTCTTTTCATTATGGCTGAGCTCGTAGAAATCCATTTACATTAACTTGGGCAAAACACTTTTTGTGAGAGATTTAAAGTTGCATTCGCATATAATATAAAACCATTATGTTAGTATACCACAACCCACCAGGGAAAATTTTAAGGAACCCTTCATGAAATAAATTATAGAAATTGTGGTGAATATGGTCGGAACAAAATTCATTGGGTTGGTGAATTATCTAAAATCAACATTTGTTAGCATTGGCGAAATATAATATATTTTTTGAACGAAATTATGGAAGGAGTGGCGAATGGAGCCTTGACTATTTTTATCATTTTCACCCACATAACCTCACCAAAATATGATTATGATATTTCAAAAATGTATATCATGAGGAGATATTTCCAACCCCAAGATGTCCCGGATTTTGCGTAATTTGGAGTTCGCTGGATGGAAGTTATGTCCATTTGAAGTTTTGTAGGTCAAGATGAATAAGAAGTTGACACATGGTGACTGTAAGCTTCTGGTTGGTCATAGGGATTTGCTTTCCTACATGTTTCTATCCTTGGACCATCCACATGTCAACCTTTGATTGGTTGTGAGGTCAACCCGTTGACTTGCAGGAGGAACTAGTGGACCTGAAACTTTATCGAATGTGGCTTATTCTGCGGGCTGAAGTCCCCTGAGTTTGAGCCCATCACTTCAAGGTTCGTCATAATGACAAAATGTGTCCAACTTAGATGCATGAGATTGTGCCACACGTTCTATACTTGCTTTGTCATATGTCCGCCTACTAGTGTTGACCCGTTGACCAGATTTCAACTTGTCAGCCTACCGCTTGGACCCGAAAGTTCATTCACTGCAATTTATTCCTGAAAGGTTCTGAGCAAATTATCACATATAAAATTGCATTATTATTCCATACATGATCTTAAAAATTTATAGGTGAAGTTGTTCCTAAAATGTAGGAAACAAATCACAAGAATAAACAGTGTGTGATATATTGTTGTTACAACAATATATACGAATAACAATAAAATATAACATACTAACCAATAATCTAATGTTATTTACCACATGGTAAAAAACCTGAAAAATAATTTACCCACTGCAAATGTGAGCACTAACATAGGAATTTCCAACATTCCCCCCTTAGTGCAAACATGGGGAAAAACATGCCTTTGTACTTGCACTTGCTTTCATGATTAGGTGATTTTTACTGCAGGATTATCACAAACCCAAATTATGGTTTTCAAATGGTTAACCACGAACTGAAAATGGTGGTTTTCCAATTGGAGTGACCACAAACCAAAAAGGGGTGAAGGTTTTCAAGTGGTTTACCTACAACCACATCATGATGTGCCAAGTATTATTATTCGCCCTCATCACATCTCACTACAGGGAATAACATAGGAAATTTTAATTGAATTTTAGTGCTCATACACACATAAAAAATGATGACATAAGGAAATGGAACATTGGTATCATGTTCCCCCCCTCAATGTGAAATTTCCACTTATTCAAATAACAACACTCAAATCAAACACTGAAACTGGCACTAAAAATCATAGCAGAAAACACACTACACAAATTGCAAACACACATGTCACCAAACCTTCATGTGGGCCTCATCATTGGTGACTAACGAGAGGTCGTTGATTGACCTCCTATCCTCTGATGTATCCTCCAGCCTCCGGTGTGACACTGCTAGCTCAGCGAAATGTGAACATGAATGCTCAATTTTACATGTTGGATCGTCGTCAGTTCCACCGATAATGATGTCCGTAAGGCAATTTTTAATTATTTTTAAAAATTTTTACTCATGACTAACAAGATGACTTGACGCTCTTTTGATGATAAAAAACTACATAAGATTTTCTTATTTTAACTCTAGACTTTTACCAAATTTGATAATGACAAGATTGATAAATGACTAACTTTACAAAGACAAAGGAAAAAAAATGAAAAGACTTGAAAATACTAATCACAAACCTATTGACACACGTTAATACTTTAACTAAAATTTTAATTAAAACTAAGAGTTAAGGTCAATAGTAACTAAATTGATTTATTTGACACTTTGACAATATACAAAATTCTAGACACAATAACTTGGACACATTAATGATAAGACTCCAAATAAACTACTATAATCTAAGACCTTACTTGGACAATACTACAGTCTCCACGACTAGTGCAAATCCCGCACATGAATGAAGGCCTCGCCCTCCTCCGTGCAATGTTTTGAAAGTCAAATGCTTGAGATTTAATTTAATCAGTACGTGAATATGTGGAGATATGTGAATGACTATTAGTTGGACTTGAAGGCACCGGAACTGTTGAATGCAATGAGCCAAGATTACTTGGAAATGGAATATAATGAATGCAACAAATAAACAAAACCTTGAGATCATAATATGATTGTTCCATAACAATGACATAGACTCCTTATAACTCTTTCACTTTGTTGTCCTCTGTAAATGCATGGCTAATTTCACCATCTGGTAAGATGTAGGAAAGTCAATACAGAGAGCAACAACTGTCATGGCTTGACAGAGAATACAAGTCACATGTTTTGTTAGGGGACGATGTTCAATAACACTTGATGTCTTCACCACTCAGTCTCCGAATATGCCTATGTGGAATTTTTTATGAAGCCTTTTTTTCAATCATAAAATGTGCTGACTGAACAATGCACACATTGTTGATAAATCTGTCAAATACTTTTCTAATCAGATCATGGAGAATCAACCAAATATCAAATAACAGATTGCATTATAGTAGGCCAACGAGCTATGATCACGTCTGAATCAGGGAGGAGCCATAACACACAGGTCTGAAATTGTATGACATTGGAAGATGCACTTTGGTTGTGTCTGCTTTAAATGCACACTTGATAGGTTGGACGTATTCCTGATAGGTAAGATCAAAATAGTATTTATAATCCATGATAATCTGACCATAATTTCACGCTAAAAACTACACTATTTTTGGGAGAATATAATTATCTTTCGATCATCAACTGGCGAAATCCACTCATAGGTTTTTGACTATGGAAGGGGCAAGTCGGGAAATTATCATGCAAATGTTGCTTACATGAACTAGACTCTCATTCTTGGAACATATCCTCGCTATGATACCAGATGAAAGTATTCTCAAGTAGATTATCACACAGAAAACTTAATTATTATTCCATGTTAGGATATTACAAATGTATAGGTGAAGTTGTTCCTAAAATATAGGAAACAAATCATAAAAATAAATAGTGTGTGATGTATTGTTTTTACAACAATATATACAACTAACAATCAAATATAACATACTAACTAATAATCTAATGTTATTTACCACACAGTAAATAACATGACAAATAATTTACCCACCGTAAATGTGAGCACTAACATAGGATTACTTAACAATTCCGTGACTTTGAGTCCATCGGAGCCCAAAAGCCATGAGAAGTGTCAAAACTGCGCCATGTGTCTGGTCTCTTCGCACCACATTTTAAATGGTTTGAACAGTTAAGCATTGTCGGGTTTTTTTTTAATGGAAGTTAAATTTGATAGGAATTTGAACATATCTCACCATTTTAAATGTTTAAGTCCATTTTAAATGGGTTCTCCTGATCTAAATTAATTAAAGCACCTCTCTCAGCTATCTCCTTCTATCATGCTTGATAATATCATATTTTCCTAAGCTCCTACTTTCCTGAAGCATCCATGTTGAACTCCTAATTAATCAATTTGGGCCAATCTCCTCCTTTTTCTACCCTTTCATGATTTTCATGCACCTAGGACTTTATCCCTCCATAGGAATATATTCACGGAAGTGACACACTATTGGCTTATTTATTTTGAGTGTATAATGTTTCAAACAAGTTCTACGTGGCTCAAAGTGAAATTAGAATCTCACTTCCTCGAGGAAAGAGTTTGTAGACACAATGCACTCAAATATGTAACTACTAAGTGCTCCACTCCAATAAATGTCACCTATACAAGTCCTTGTGGTTTCTATCTATGTGAGTCTCTAGAAGCGTTCTTCCACCCAAGGGTAGTTTTATCCCAATTTAAAATCTCATTGTGTATCGTGTAAATTTGCATGAAGTTCACAAAATAATGTCTCATACTAAGCATCATATTGGTGTCCACTGTCTCTCTGCCCATTCAGTGGTGAAAAGTTCTTGTGAGTCGGGTATCTAAGTGAAAATTCCTCTTATACCACTCCAACAAGTGCTTAATATTCTCTTAACTAAAATGAAACATTTTCCTCCATGAACATCATTGTAACATAATGCAATGAGTCCTAACAAAGGAACCAAAATGAAGCTATAATTTTTCCAAAACCATAAGCAATGTATGCAAAATAAAATAACATGTAATGCACTATTACATGCAATTCCCCTATTCTTTCATATCACATAACTTGACCACCTTATGTGCTCACTTAAGGCATATGAGAAGACCAATTCCCATTGGTTTTGGAACATCATGATGGTTACTAGGACAATGATGCATATACTCAATGAGTGATAATAGTATGATCATTATAAGATATAAGAGCATTCATTAATATTCATATACTCGATCTAAGAAATCACCCATATGAATGATTTAGAAATCAATAGTATTTTATTCACAATACTTAATTACAACCATAATGACCATATAATTACAATCAACTCGCAAACCAATGTAAGCAAATGTTTTTTTAGTGATGTGGCATTTCACTACATCATCTTAACCATTAATGGCAATGGCCATCATGTACCATTTTACAATGACTATCCTAAAGGTATAAGATCAAAGTGCATGTCATGTAAGGTAAAGAAACTAGGAGCTATTCTAATTATTTAACTTCTAAGATCAATTGTACAATATTAGAATAACGTATTGGTTCTTGCAATAAACAATTACAATATTTTTCAACAAAGAAAACCATAAGGGGAAGATAAAATTATTTGTATAGGGGTGTATGTAAGAGATCCATATGCACATACTAGAGAATCTAGGATTGCATAAATAAGATATTCTTTTTTTTTATTGTGATCTGCTAGAGCCCTAAAATAAGATTGTACAATTTGATAGGGATATAGAATTTAGTACTTCCCATATGGTATGGTCTTAAACCCTCTTGGAATGGGCCTGTGTAATTTTTTGGGTACTTTGGTTTCATGGAAATGTGTTTCTCTATCAAACACTAGTTGTGGCACAATCTTGAAACCATTTGTAATCATTTGAATCATGCCAAAACCCTAACTATGGGTGGAAAACACTGCAGTAAGGTTGGTGTTTAGGTTAAAGTGCAATCCATTCACCACTTATGTTTTCACTAATTTTAAGAATCCTCAAACCATACATAGTTCTCCACCTAACATATAACATATATATGAATTTAAAAAATTAGAAAATTGAACCACTTTTAACATGCCTAAGAGGATTGTGCTCTTGTTAATACTTTGATATAAGGATCTTGGTGTGCTTGGAAGTTATGTAAGATAGACTCCTTAACCTATTTCAGTGCTTTAGAATATAGTACTGGCTACTTTAATGGATGTGTATGACCTTTTAGAATATTTAGGGATCCTTGAGTGTCTTCTATATGTGTTTGTAATAAGAGTGCCAAGAGATTTCCAAGTTTTTCCACATGTGTAAATGAGGCGATGTTAACTTTCTTATATAGGGCTCCAAAGGTAAATTATCATGATAAGGCTGACCTTGGAAGATGAAAAGACCCAAAAAATGTTATTACATCAAAAGTAGAGTTAAAAAATGTGTTGTTTCAAGACCATATAGGTCAGCCAAGACTGGATCATACAACGTAACCAATTTGTATAGTTTTAGATAGAGAGAAGATGAATCAAATCTAAAAGTTACACAATGGAAGTTAGAGTTTTGCACTGATCTTATGTATTTATGTTCAAAATTTGTTGACTCATCAGTGTGTGGGAATACACATGTTAGGATAGAGATGGCAAGATGTACTAATTGGGGGTAGAATGTGGTTGTTTCTCTTAGCCAAGAAGCATAATCATAATTAGCAGACTCAAAGGGTAAATTTCTAATATTCAGTTTCTTATTTTCCTCCCTTAAGTATGAAATTAAAAATTACATGCTTAAAGGAAAAGACACATAATTACGTATACACACTTTATCTTTTCTCGCTATTATTTGTCTAAATGTGTTGGTTTTGGTAGGATCCATGATGAAACATGTAATGCATAGCGTAATTAATGGCCATACATGAAATTGAATTATAACTCAATTATAAATGTAGAATTTTTATTTGTATAAAGTGAATGAAGATATGTGAAACATGGAAAGAATGCTCTTGTTTGTGGTGTGGAGAAAAAATATTTGTGTTTCCTTACTTGCAGTTGAATACTTGGATTGTTTTTTTTTATAATTAAACCGGGTTGAAGGGGCCCATGCCCTTTACAATTTGAGAGGTTGAGAACTTCAGATAGAGACCTTACAAACCAATGTACAACCATATAAAAAGATTGGAAATACGAGACAAAATCCAACCACTAGGTCAAAACAACAAGCTATATGCAGTATATACTAAAAGACCAACATAATACTATTAGTCAGACTAACAAAATGGACCAACTTCTCCCAACAGAGACTTTAATCCTTAGAATCACAAGAAACAAAGATAATCATCTCTGGCATACCCTGAGCAACCTGAGGATCATATGCTACCTTGTTTCTGGTTGCCATGAACTACAAAAATTTGCAAGCATCACTTTCCGAAAGCTTGAGCTCGTGCCACCAATCTGGAACCAACCCAATGGGTTTTTTAAGCTTGGCCAAATTAGGGTAAAGTAGATGTCTACTACCTCTTTTTTTTTCTTTTGCACAAATCAATCAAAATTTCCACAAATTCCATAACTTCTTTGTGCCTTTTCTCTAGTTCCTTGAAGACACCTCCTTCAATCCTCCCATCCAGAGATGAACAACCCTCCAGTGCTACTACCCAGAACGCCATGTTGGCTTTTCCCACTTCAACTTCAAGATTAATATGATGTTTGGGCTTAGTCCAAAACTTTTCCATTACATTTGCATCCTTCTTACATGGATGAATGCTGAGAATATGCTCAACGAAAGTGGTAGCCACTTCACTATTAACCTTAGGACGACCCTACGCCTCCAGGTATTAGTATCTAATAACCAAATGAACCTCTAAGAGAACCTCTGCAAAATTAATACAAAAGATGGTCTTTAGCCTCTTATCAGAGATATCAGATTGGAAATCCATTTCCCTGCTTCTACTGGCAAACAACAAAGAAGAAAACCTAGCACAGTCCATGAAAAACTTAGAAAGTAGACGAGGTGCAAAAAAAGAGAAACCAAGAATTAAATAGCCATCATACCCAACACGCTCATATCAAACCAAAAAACCAAATCACTTACTCCCCTCCCTATCTTCACACAAAGATTTGAAATGTCGGGTCAATCCACACAATTATTACCTCTTTTATCAGATTTTATTTGTTCAATACCAAATTTTGTAAGAAGATTGACACATTTTATTACATTCTCAATACACATGTCTGATACTCCTAGAGGTGACATGAGATAATCTATTAATGATTTTCTTTATTCCTAAATCAATACACTAGGAAAGAGCTTTATGATTAATGATTGTATTACCAATAATTTGTGAATCACCTTCGATTTGAAGGTTTTTAATATTGAGGGAAATAACCATCTCAACACCCAATTCAAGAGCCTAGATCTCTACCATATATCAAGTATTGTCCCTTAATTTGAGAGATGCGACCGTGATTAGATTAACACCTTCATTCCTGATGATACAACCCACCCCAGAAGCACCTAGATTTCCTCTAGCAACCCCGTCAAAATTTAATTTGAAAAAACTCGAGTGAGGAGAAGACCATTTAGCGGACTTCCTTTTGGAAAGACTATCAAAATCCCTTTTAATAACACCATCTCTAGGTTTTAAAATACTAGGCCAAGACTTTTGAATTTCCCTATCCCTGTGAGAAAAGACATTGCCTCTTTGCCAGAAAGAAGACACATTTTCATAAATTTCCCATTCCAACCTTAATAAGACTTCTTCCACAGAGTGGAATTCATCTTTAAAAATGATCTTATTACTTTCCCACCATAGATGTCAGATAAGAAGAATAGGACTACAAATCTAGATATAAAAGAGAGTGTCACCAGAGTTACCTTTGGGCCAAGCTAGCAGAGCTTCTAGAAAATATTTTGGTTGAACCTAAGGGAGGTTCAGATGTGCACAAAGACAGTTCCAACATTTTACTACAAAGGTGAAATGCATTATCAAATGATCTCTATCTTATTCTTTAGCCAAGAAAAGAATGCATCTTGAGGGACCAAGCAACCCTACTTTTCTTCTTCTAACCTGAGTGAGGATTTTCCCTTTAAAAGCCATCCAAGAAAAAAAATAGCTCTCAGAGGACAAAAATTGGACCAACAATCCAACCAAATATTGTCTTTAGCTCTTGCATCTAACATTAATTTTTTTATATCCGCATCCAGAGGAGTATTCACCCAAAACAACAACAGTCCACATGATCTCATCGACATCTAGGAAGATGAACAAGTTCCTACTATCCAACTCATATTTGAACCTAGATTTCACCTCGGATGAGACATTAAGGTGATTAACATCCTTCCAAATCAATGAACCAGAAGAATTCAGAGGCCTTATTCCATAGTCAATCACTTTGGAACCCCAATCAACAAAGATAATTCTTTTCAATTCATGAAGAACTGGGATCTCACTCAAAGCAGGAAGACCATTCCAGGAATCCTCCTAAAATCTAGCCTTTTCCCCATTCCCAATTTTCCAGGAAATTGAATTAAGAAACAAAGATCTACAGGAAAGAATAAAATACCAAATGTGTGAACCATGAGGAAGATTATCAATACGAAGAATTGAATTAGGCAAAGGAGATCCAAAATATTTCTTATAAACTATCTTGCTCATAAGACAGTTTGGTTTTGAAAGAAGCTCTCAAACTAACTTAAACACCTAGGGTCAAATTTTATTTGCCAAGGTTAATGATACTAGCCCCACCTAACTCCTTGGGTTTGGACAGAGTATCCCAGTTGATAAGAGGGATTTTTTATCCTCTTCAATTCCTTTCCAAAGAATTTTTCTCATAATGCTCATGAGCTTATCAAGGACCCTTTTGGGAATTTTGAGGATGGAGAGCATAAAAATGGGAGTTGCGATCAGAACATATTTGATTAGAAAGAGTCTCCCAACCAAAGAAATCCATATGCCCTTCCAATTTTAGAATCTCCCTTCGATAGTAGAGATCAAGTACTTCCAAATGGAAGCACACCCAACACCTTTAAAAAGGGTTATCCCTAGGTATTTCATAGGGAGTTTGCCTTTCTTAAATTGAAAAACATTAAGAATGCAGGTCTCCAATCTTGGACTGACATTAAAAAAGAAAAAATAGATTTAGGAAGACTAACCTCTTGACCGACAACAATAGAGTAAGTATCCAAAGAGGATTTCAATTCAGAAGCTTCTTGAATGCTCGCCTTGCCAAACAAAAAGGTTCCATCAACGAATTGCTAATAGATGCAGGATCATACCCATCAAAAATTTTCAAACCCTGAAGACAACCTGAGCCTACTTTGCTTTTGATGAATCTGCTAAGATATTTTTTCCACCAAGATATACAGGAAGGAAAGAAGGGGACCCCCCCGGCCTAAGACCCTTGTTGCCTTCAAAGAAACCTTCAACACAACCATTGATCAACACAAAGTAGGAGGGGCCAACTATACAACTGAAGATCCACATACACAGAGGAGGGGAGAAGCCAAAATTTATTAACACTTTAATCAGAAATATCTAATTTATCTTATCATATGTTTTGATGATATCAAATTCAAGCAACATACTAAAGGACTTATTCAAGGAGAGAGAATGAATGAGCTCATGAGACAGGAAAATACCTTCGAAGATGAAATGATTGGGCATAAACCCAGTTTGCTCTAGCAAGATGAGATAATCCAGAAGAGGCTTAAACAAAGAAGCAATAGCTTTGGAAATTATTTGATATTCTGAATTGCAAAGGGAGACATGCCTAAAATCAACAAATGAATCCGGGCAATCTTTCTTGGGAAAGAGACAAATGAATGTGTAATTAAGGGCCTTAAGAATAGATGTACATCTTCTATGCTCCACTTTTTCCCATACATCCTTGCCCACTATGCTCCAAAATTATGAAAGAAATCAATCTGAAACCCATCTGAACCCGGAGATTTATTTTTTTCCATAGAAAAAAAACCACTTTCTCGACTTCCTCTAAAGAGAAGGGACAAAACAACTATTCATTTTGAAGATTAGAGATAACAAGTTAAATATTCTCTAAAAGAATATTCTGATTAGATTAAGAGGAATATGATTCCCCTCCCAATAAGGAGGAGAAGAATCGAATCCCTTCCTCAACATTATCCAGTTGATCCAACAGAGTGACTCCATCAGCATTCTTAATGCTAGAAATATGATTGAAGATTCATTTAGCCTTAACAAAAGCATGAAAAAATTTTGTATTATGGTCTCCCTCTTTCAACCAATTCTCTCTCTCAATTTTTACCTAAATTCCACTTTTGCAATCTTATTGCCAAAACACACACAAATCACTCTCATTCTTGCCAATTCCATTATAATTAGTGCTCTTTGCTAATTAACTAACGTTTCTTACCACTTTAGCCAATTAACAAGCACTTTTTTGATTGCGTAACCCCTTTCGCATTCAGGATGCCACTTTACGACGAATCGTAAGTCAAAATCCTCTTCAAAACAGACAATTAGCATTTATTAGCTAATTAAGCCTATTTTTCCCTTGTTTTGGTCAATATACCCTAGTATTGACTCAAACCCCTCTTCCAACCACTCAAAATCACCCCATTCACCTCCACAACATCTC
The DNA here is from genome assembly GCA_019776745.2 of Taxus chinensis. Classification (NCBI taxonomy): domain Eukaryota; kingdom Viridiplantae; phylum Streptophyta; class Pinopsida; order Cupressales; family Taxaceae; genus Taxus; species Taxus chinensis. Next base: position 528,987 of record JAHRHJ020000344.1, on the reverse strand, counting down.
AGCAAGCTTCAAAAGCTTATCCTAGCCTCCTAGTTGACCCTAAGCGGTTGATTAAGGCTCCACACCTCTTAATCACTTGGTAATTCACTAATTGTGATTAGCAAGGCCTAATCATGATTAGCAAATCTAATCTAATTTGGGGCTTTTAGTCCCACATGCACCAAAATACAAGTTTCTCCCAAAAGGAAAACTATAAAAAGGGTGCACCTCATTCCTTTATACTTTACACCATGCTTTGATTTGCATCTCATATAATAAATATGATATATAGCCAAGTTCAATCCTTGCTTAAAGCCTTCAATGGGGTTAGTAGATGGATATCCAAAATGACCAAGTAGTCATTTGGAGAGGCCATTTCACCTTGTTTGGAGTAGCAACCATAACCATTTGATTTCCCTCTTAGGTCTATTTAGGCCCATGTTAGGTAATTCAAGCATATTAGTAGGCATGTTTAGTTAGATTTTGTATTGTTTTCATACTAGTTAAGCATTCTTTTAAGCTTCTATCTTAATGTTACATTCCTAGACTTAGAACCTTGGCTAGATGGATGGAAATGGTGTTAACTTTCCTTGTTTAGTCATGCAATTTTCTTTGTAAAGTTTAGGGTGTCATCATTTGGCACGCTCGGTGGGACAATACCCCATTGCATTCAATTTTTAAAGCTTTTTAACTTAGTTTCAAAGTTTTTCATTTCAAGTTTTAGATTAGTTTCAAGTTTCCTAGATTAATTTCAAGTTTTCTAGTTTACTTTCAAGCTTTCTAGAGTACTTTTAAGCTTTTTAGATTAGTTTCTCAAGCTTTTTAGATTAATTTCAAAGTTTTAGAGTAATTTTCAAAGTTTTATAGATTAATTTCCATTTTTGAAAGTTGTTTCAACTAGATTAGTGGTAGAAGTTGTGTTTTCTTTATTTTTGCAGGATTTAAGGAGGCGAAGCCCTGCCAAAATTGCCAAAAAATACCAAAGATTTGACCTTTTTGAAGAAATTTTGTCAAAACTTAATTTTTGACCATTCCAGGAAAAAGGCATTGGCATTGAACTGATTAGTGCAGGTTTTCTTAAATTCAAGGAGTGCACACATGTCAAAAATCAAAATGGGAGTGCATAGGTGAGAAAAATGGGTGCACAACCACTTCTGTGAAGTGCACACATTAGCTCATTTTTTCAACTGTCAGTCATTTTTACAAAGGGGAGCACACACATCGACAAGGGAGCGCAGGCGTTGAAACAGGCAACGCACCCAAAAGCACACACATTAGCTCATATTTTTCAACTGATTATCATTTTTACAAAGGGGAGCACACATGTTGACAGAGGCATTTTGTTGCACATGCTTCTCTAGAAGCACACACATTGGGGGAGCGCATGCGTTGACAGAGGAGCAAGGTTGAAACAGGTGCATTTGTAGTGTGTCTATATAAATTTTTCCTGTAAACTCAAAGTTTCCATTTTTGGTTTTTAGGATTTCTGTTACTTTTTAGAGGTTTTTAGATGCCATTTTTGTCAATTTCATAGATTTAGAGTAAGTTTTCTTATAAAATCACTTAGGGTTTGAAGGAATTAATCTTGTTTCCATGCTTTGTATGAGTTTGGGTTAAGGTGTGTATGCTCTTCTCTTGCACTTCATGTGATCTAGAGAATCAAAAGCACTCTTAAACCTTTTTTTTATCATTAGAGTAAGTAGGAAACTTTGTTAATCATCTTTTAGTTTAAATGCTTTTTCACTTGCTAAATAACCAAGGCTAGAATTTGTGTATGCTCTTCCCTTGCACCTAGTGTGATCTTGGGAATCAAAAGCAATTTTAGTCTTTTCATTAAAAAGCACTTGGATGAATTGGGAATAAACCTTGTTTTTGCAAAATTTGATGGTAGTTAGTTGATTTACAAGCATTTTTCATGGTTATTTTCTTATGATATTGTGAATCTATTTTGAAACTACTAACCATTTTGTGAAGGACCTAACGCTAGTCAAAGAAAGGAGGACCTAAACAATTTTTATTACTACACGTGTGATTATAGGTTGCCAAAAGGAGTACAAAAAAACCACATTAAGTCTAAAAGATAAAAAATACACCACAATCATCACATTGTATTTGCAGGTTTCGGTTAAGAGCTACGGCTCATCCGCTCAACTAGGACATAACCCCTTTGGCATAAGCCTTAAGCTACAACAATGGGGGTGGTCCTAGGAACCCTAAAGTAGTTCACGCAAGAGGGAACCTTGTGAATGAAATAGGAAAGTGCTCCACACTACCGACTTGTCTAGTACGCCTTGGTGAGATTAGCGTCAAAGATATCCGTATCGCGACCCCAGTGAAAGTATAACTGAATGCACTTCGGTGCTCATTATACTGAAGGGGGTAAAGTAAAGCCAAGATACTCCCAAATCAGTCAAACCTTTTGGGTAAATCAGCTCACTCTAGATATCTTGTGACACCTAGAGAGAGAACCACCTAGGAAGATTGTCGGCTTGGAGCCATTGTTTTTGTCTTAGATAGTATACTTGAGAGCTCTCACAAAGTGACAACTTTGTTAGATTCAAACTCTTGTTTTTCAAACAAGGGAAAGAATCTCTTAAAGTTGAAACCACGTGACATTTCATCATGAAATCTACTTAGTGTCATTTTGTCCTAGTTTTTCACTTGTCTTAAGACAAGGTGAAACTCTGCCAAAATAACACCAAGTTTATTTCAACACCACTTGGTCTACACCCTTGTTTTCTTGTTGCCCATTTTTGGACAAAAGGACAAACATATACCGTATACCACTAGATATCATGTGTCCACCACTTTTGTATTCTACTTGCGTGACTAGGTTGCAATGCCAGAGCACAAGTGTTGAAAGTGTGCATGGTACGTACTCACGATCTAGTAGGCCCCCTTGTCTCAAAAACCCATATTTGAGACTTATTATCATCATAGTTAGGTGATTTCATCCTTGTCTTCTTTTGAGTTGTTACGCTGCCCACATTGTAGCCATACAATTGAGATATTTACGTCTTGTTTCCATTGTGAAATTAGGCCTAAATCTCTATATTGTAGAGTTACGTTGTTCACACGCATAACAATTTCTTGTTATACTTAGACATAGTTTTTACATCCTAACTTTGTCTTGAGTTTTGTGAGTGTTGAGGATACATTGTTAGCATCACGATAACATCATTTTGACACTAGAAATCTTGCTTTCACGCAAAGCTTGGTTCACGTGTCCAAATAGTGTCGTTACGCTGCTCACATTGTTATCATCCATTTTACGAGACTTGGACTTTGTTAGTGTTTAGAAACTAGTTTTTAGTATATCTTGTTAGAAGATCACGTCAACATTATCTTATCATTTAGGCCTTGTTTGTTGCAAACTTGACCTAACTGGTGATGTTGTGTTGTCACTATTTGGTTGTACACCTATCTAGATGAAATCTTAGAGAATAAACTATTTGGTGTAACTAAATTTTGAGCATTGTACGTCATTGTATTATTCTAAGGAAAACTTGTGTCATATATTACCTTGCTAGGGTAGCTTGTTCATTATTCTTTAGTTCATACGTTCATTTTGACCTATCACTTTTGTGGCTATTCTATAGTCACCTTGTTTTAACAACTTAGGGTCGTTACGCTGCACAAATTTGACTAGGGTCCCTTGTTAATAAACCTTAGTGGAAATATTTCATGTTGTACCTTCTATTCTAAGTAATGCCTACTACGAGAATGGGGTCACAAAGTTAGGAAGCCAATATATTTGGAGGTGACAACCCTCTTTTGGAGGATAATCTCATGGTTGACCATAGTGGTGGAGAGGAAGAGTCTCCTCATATGGATGCAGAGCTTCATTCCCCCATTTTGATGACTACATTTTTCATAACAAACATGAAGTTCTTATGCGGGTTGTGGAACTAGGAGCCAAATTACCTTCCACAGTAGACCCTTCTCTTATCACCACATGGTTCGAGGAGAAGAAGAAGTAGACCTCCCTCATCACATATAATGATATATTAAACCCATGACATGCCTCTACTTTTGGATGACAAAATAATGAGGAGATACCATTTGAAAATGATGAAGACTATCATATACCTCCTGTTAGAATTAATTGTGAGGACCATGAAGAACATGCTCATCATGCACAACCTCCTCCTAACAAAGATCATCATCAAATACCTATTAAAGAGGTTACGTTAGAACAACAGGTCCAAGCCCTCACTCATCAATTGGCAAGTTTGGCTTCACATATACAAAAGGAACAACCAAAAGTTGTGAAACAAACTATACCAAAGGCAAAACCTAAAGCTTCATTTTACGAATTCCCAATAAACACTCCTCGACGGGAGGCACAAAGAGATCCTTATGAAGAGATTCTCACAAAAAAATGGGGTGGGCATACACCTAGGCTTAACCCTTTGTATAGACCTACACCACCACCCACACAAGATCCACTTTTTAATCAAGAGTGGTCAACAATGAAGAACACCCTTCAAGCATTACAAGAGGGCCAAACCGGTAGCAATAACAAGAAGTATCGGTTCGATGAGTTATGTCCTTACCCATTTGACAAAGCCATGTTGCAGGTACCTTTCCCAAGACATTTTGATTTTCCAAAATTTGATAAATATAAGGGAAAAGGTGACCCTCATGATCATATAAAATACTTTTATATGGCATGTCAAGAGGTGGCATTCAACGACAATTATCTTATGCACTTGTTTCCACAAAGTTTAGGAGCAACGACACTAGAATGGTTTGTGCATATCCCTAAGGGATCCATATCAACATGGCCAGAACTAGCAGAGAGTTTCATATGACACTTCTCTTTCAATATAGAAAATGATGTTACCATGTTAGATCTCTGCAATGCCAAGCAACGAAACAACGAAAACTTCACTGCATTTTTACAAAGATGGAGAGGGTTAGCTAGTCACTTTCCTTGCTCCCTACCCAAAAAGTAGCTGATAGGCATATTTGTTCCCAACCTCCATCCAGACATTACATTCCACTTGCAAATGCATTGTGGTAACACGTTTGAAGAGGTAATAGAAAAAGGGAGTCAAATTGAAAAGGCATTGTTAGCTAGGGGGACTCTAAAACCTTTCTCCCATGAACACAATGATTCTAAATCTAACGATAAAACAAAGTTTGTTCCTAATAGAAACAAAAATGTCATTAGTGATGGGATAGTAGACTCTAAATGGGTGCAAGCCATGTAGAACCACACACCTTTGAAACTTGCAAAGGGTAATCCACCTACCGAGTATAAATGCCACACTTTTACTCCTCTATCTGAATCCATATCATCTATACTAAAATAGTTAGAGGCCGTAAACATGGTAAAATACCCTGAAACACAACCCTACGGGGATGATACACCTAAACCATCATGGTTTAGGGAGAATGAATTTTGTGAGTTCCACCACGTAAAAGGTCACAAAACTGACAAGTGTTTAAGATTAAAACACTATATTCAAGACCTAGTCGACAACGGTGATATTGAAGTAGATTCCGTTGTAGCTGTAAAATCTCCAAATGAAAAATTAGGGATCTTCAAAAATCCTTTTCCCAATCACGAAGAAAATAAAAATTCAGATCAGGGACAATCATCTCATAATAAGAATGCTAACTATATGTCAAACAAAGACCATTTTGATGCCTTGATAGGTTGTGTTCACCCACTCCTTGAGAAAATAAATACAATTAGAATCAAGATAAGAGATTTCATTGTGGTAACATGGTGGCTCACCTCATTATAAATTCTAAACCTACTCCCCCTCCTCCTCAAGAGAGTCACTATGATGTGTTAGATCAACTAGAAAAAACTACGGCTAAGATTTCCATCTTAGACCTTCTAAAGATCTCTAGCATCCATAAGGATATACTTTACAAAACCTTACAGGGATCAGGAGTATCCATTGATGTTGACCCAACACATTTGCAAGCCATGGTAGCACAACTTGTTCCTTTGGAACACATAACCTTCAGCACTACAGAAGCCTTAGTTGAAGATCCTTCACATAACCTACCATTGCATATTGAGGTTATCATCAAACGTAAGAAGGTTAAGAGAGTGCTTGTGGATGGCGGATCGGGTCTTAACATATGTACTCTCAAACTAGTCCACCAACTAGGCTGCACAGAAGCTGATCTGGAAACAAAGGTCATCACCATTAAGGCATATGACAATGAAGAATGAAATCAGCTGGAATGATCACTTTCTCATTATAAGTGGGTCCTATAACACATGATACAAAGTTCCACGTCTTAGACCTGGAACTCCCTTACAATATCTTGCTCGGTCACCCATGGATTCATGCCATGCAGGTCATGCCATCAACATATCATCAGTGTTTAAAGTTGCAATATGAGGGACAAACACTCACCATACAGGGGGACCCTCAACCTTTTTCTCATTGTAGAGCATTGTCAGGATTTTTCCCTACAATCTATGAGTGTCCATCTACAAAGATATCTATTCCTATCCAGTCAGAGGACCTCACTTCACGAGTGGATCCAGATACCCTGTCTATCAATGAAAATGGTGCTTCCACCTCAGAAACTCCTTTTTCTACATGGGAGATGAAGGTCAAACCAAGTGGTTGTGGAGAGTATGATCTACAACAAGCCCTAATGGTTCACAATGGTCTACTATCAGCCCAAGCGCATGGTAAGCCATGTTTCAATGTTCAAAGATCAAGAAAGGCTTTCCCTTTCAAGAATTTTACTCCTGGCGCTTGCTAGAAGATGAAAGGTTTCTTATGGACATTGTATTTCATCCACATGATGATGTCATGGCTACATGCTATAAATCACCTAAGTATCCCATTCCTAATCTTATAATGCTTGCCATGGGGTATAAAGGACGTGGTTGCGGCCACCAAGAACAAGGCCCATTAGAACCTCTTGCAATACCTCGGTGTATAGTAGGTAAATCAGGTATAGGAATCCATTTATATGAGTCTCACTCTTCAGATGATGAGTATGCTTCTTCTGAGAGTGAGGATAGTTTTTCTGGAAATGAAAGTGAAACAGATTCCCGATGTAGTCTTTACGAAGACCTTGCCTCTACGAACCTATTCACCAATATGGCTATCCTTACTATAACCCCTGTTATACCCACCATATCCCCTATAACTCAACCATTAACCCTCACCTACCCATCACTCATGAATTGGGATCAACAACAACACATACCTATTGACGTGTTTCAGAATGATGAGGCCATTGGTGAGTTCCTGGGAATCAGAGACAACATTCCAAGAAATGATCACAAGAAGGGGTTCTCCATTCAGCTTAACGCATGCACATACTTTGGAGAGGAAGTAGAGTTGTGTGGGAATTTAAGTAAAAAAGTGAGCAAGGGAAAAATTTCCAAAGAAAATCCTTGTGGAAATAAAAAGGGGAAGTCCTATAGTGAAAACCTCTTTGAGGCACTTGTGGACAAACAGGCAGAACAACCTATGAAAAAATAATGTACCCACTTCAAGATGAAGAGCTCCCTGAGCCACCTATGATAGAGGAGGATCTCAATCTCCCTCCTGATCCTACATGCATGGGGGATGAATCAAAGTTATTAGTGGAAGATACAATAGATGTTAATATCGGCACAGAGGAACTGCCACAGATAGTTAAGTTGGGAGCTTCCCTCTCAGCCAAAGAACAAAAAACATTCACAGGACTCTTAAGAGAGTATGCAGACATCTTCACTTGGTCTTATGCTGACATGCCAGGACTTGATCCTACACTAGTGGTGCACAATCTTGTGGTACACCCAGATGCCAAGCCCATCAAACAAAAGCTCTGAAAGATGCATCCTCGCGTCACCTTACTGGTAAAGGCAGAGCTAGAAAGGTTACTAGAAGTAGGCTTTATCAGGCCTATCGACTACTCAGAGTGGATCTCCAATGTGGTCCCAGTTCAAAAGAAGCCAGTTGGTATTAGAGTGTGTACGGATTTCAGGGATATAAACAAAGCTTGTCCTAAGGATGATTTTCCTCTTCCAAACATCGACATGATTGTCGATTCTACAACAGGCTATGAGATGCTTTCACTCATGGATGGCTTCTCAGGTTATAATCAGATAAATATTGTGGAAGAAGATCAACACAAGATGGATTTCACAACCCCATGGGGGACGTTTTGTTACCAAGTCATGCCTTTCGGCCTTAAAAATGTAGGCGCTACATATCAAAGGGTGATGACTGTAATCTTTCACGATATGATAAGTGACATCATGGAAGATTACGTAGATGATATACTGGCTAAATCTAGAACCCGCGAGGAACACCCAAAAATTTTATGGCGTATCTTTCAGCATCTAAGGGATTACAAAGTCTGACTTAACCCAAAGAAGTGTGTCTTCGGTGTGCTATCTGGGAAATTACTAGGATTCATTGTGTCACAGAGAGGAATAGAAGTGGACCCTGCAAAGGTCACGACTATCACAGAAATGCCTCCCCCTAAGAATATCAGACAACTGCGTAGCTTACAAGGGAAAATTCAGGCCATCAGAAGGTTTATTTCACAGCTAGCAGACAAGTGTCATACATTTACACATCTTCTTAAGAAGGATGTTAATTTCAACTGGGGACCAGAACAACAACAAGTGTTTGCTTTGCTAAAAGAATACTTGGCCAACCCCCCTGTTCTCATGCCACCCACGGTAGGAGAACCCTTGTTACTTTATATCTCTACTACACATTTTGCAATTGGAGCACTGTTGGCCCAGTATGACAAAGAACAGAGAGAAAAGGTTGTATACTATTTGAGCAGGACATTGGTAGCATATGAGCTAAATTATCCACAAATCAAGAAAGCTTTCCTAGCCATGGTGTTTTCTTTCCAGAAGCTACGTCATTATATGCTTAACAATAAAATCAAGCTTATTTCAAAGGTCGACCCTTTGAAGTATTTATTGTCCAAACCAGCACTAACCAGAAAGATGGCTAATTGGATCATCTTATTAAGTGAGTTTGACATTGAATACGTTCATCAAAAGTCAGTAAAAGGACAGGTGTTAGCAGATCAACTGGCAGAAGCTCCACTACCAGGTACTGAACCCTTGAGTCTAGAACTACCAGATGCATCCATTATGTACCTCAAAGAATCTACAGTTTGGAAAATGTACTTCGATGGCTCTTTTACCTTTCATGGTTCAGGTGTCAGAGTTGTGCTAATCACTCCCACGGGAGACTTGATTCCGCAGGCATTTCGAATTGGATTCCCTTGCATGAACAATATAGCGGAATATGAAGCTCTCATTGCAGGAATGAAGCTGGCCATCAAATGGGATATCAGACAAGTAAAATGCATTGGTGATTCAATGCTTATTATCAAATAGGTCACAGATGAATATAAAGTTAAAGATGAAAAGTTACTTCCATATAAAAGAATGGTCGATTCCTTGAAAGAATTCTTTGAGCAGATAACATTTGAGAAAATACCAAGAGCTCATAATAGAGTGGAAGATACCCATGGCTATGGTAGGATCTATGTTGAGCATTCTTCCAGAGAGCAATGATATGCCATTCTTTGTTGAAAATCTAAGAACAATGACATACGACATACCAGACTCTTATTTAGTGTGTGAAGTTGTTGGTCCCTTTTCACCATGGTACACTGAAATATTTAATTATCTCCATGATGGAACCTTCCCTATGAACATTTCCCATGTTGAAAAAGTGCAACCTCATCCAGCGTATAGCCCGCTATACCCTACTTGGGGGCACCCTCTTCCACCGAGGCTACGACGGGAATCTGTTGCGTTGTTTAAATTCTGACGAATCTATCCAAGCAATCAAGGAGGTGCACGAGGGAATTTGTGGAGCTCATACTAATGGGATTGTCCTTGCAAAGAAGATACTCAGAGTAGGTTACTATTGGCCTACCATGGAGCATGACTGTTGTCAACATGTAACTAAGTGTGTGGATTGTCAAAAGTATGACAATTTGATACATGCACCGGCACAATCCTTGCAACCAATCACGACACCCTGGCCATTCTCAAAGTGGGGTCTCGATCTAATAGGGAAACTTAATCCTGTCTCCTCAGATGGCCACAAGTTCATTATAATGGCCACTGAGTACTTTACAAAATGGGTAGAGGTAGTTCCTCTTACTTATACAGAAGGTCCCCAAATTTCAAAGTTTATAATGAATCATATCATCTGCAGATATGGTATCCCTTCTTCCATTATCACTGATAATGGTAAGTCATTCAAAAATAAAAATTTGAAATCCCTCTATAAACACTTTCAAATTTCCCTTAAGTTTTCAACCCCTTATTACCCTCAAGGTAATGGGAAGGCCGAAGCTTCCAACAAAACCTTAATTCACATTATGGAGAAAATGGTGAATACCACAGGCCATAACTGGCATCTGCAAATTCACCCTACCCTCTGGGCATTCAGAACTTCTATCCACACCCCTACAGGTGCAACTCCATATTCTTTAGTATTCAGTTCCGAAGTCATCTTTCCTTTAGAGATCGAGATCCCTTCTTTGTGTATCGAGCTAAGGGATTACCTGAATGAAGAGGAGGACTATAGAGTAGCCCGACTGGTAGAGTTGGAGCTATTAGATGAGAAATTCCTTCACCCTCAATCACCTAAAAGTGTATCATGATTGAGTATGGAGGAGCTACAACAAGAAGGTCATACCTCGTCAGTTCGAGGTAGGAGACATGGTGTTGAAAGAGAATCAGAAGAACACCAATAAAGATCAAGAAAAGAAAGGGAAATTTGAGCCCAACTGGCTAGGACCATACATTGTGGTTGCCAAGTTCAGTTCAGGTGCATATAAGCTGGCCTATTCAGATGGCCAAGAGCTTCGAGAACCCATGAATGCAATGCATCTTAAGTGCTTCTATGCTTAAGTATGGGGTCTCTGCAGAATACCAAGAAAAGTAAAACAAAAAAGTATAAAAATAGAAAAAGATAAAGATAAATAAACAGGTACGTCCAATAGTGAAAACCACACAATGGTGGCACTTTGGACAAGTCCTTTGGTGAAAACCAGCTTCCGGTGCCAAGGGAGGGTCCATTGTTCACAAGCAGTCTAGGTTTAAGGAGTACGGACAACTTTTCCCTAAGTTAATCTTTACCTTCGTCTGAGCCCCTTGTGAGCCTATCCTTCTTTGCCCTGATCCGACTAGTCTAACCTTTTGAGTGAGTGTGGAGAAGTTAACATTGAATGAACCCATCTCACATTGGGGGAAGCTTCACAGCATCACTTCTGGCATATACCACATGGCATTCTGCCCTTGTACATCCCATCTAATGCTGGGGGCATCCACGTTTCTTTATTTCCTTGCACGTTTGCTTTGGAAAACTGTTGAGAAAACATCAAAAACATTCGTATAACTTTTGAAAATCCCAAAAACATACAGATATGTCCTTTGGAAAAATCAAAACATTCAAATACATTTCTTAGAAAACTCCAAAACAATAGAAAATTGTCTTAGAAATAAAATAAAAAACAACGAAAAACGTCCCAAAACTGTCCCACAAAAACAAAGTAGTGGTTCACTTACTTTTAGTTGTTGGTTTGTATGGTTTTGGTTGCATTTTTTTCATATTGTATGCTTTAAATTGGATTCACTTGCTTACTTAGATTGAATATCACTTTAGTCTGTAGTGTATTGCATTGAGTCCATTTTGTATTGCATACTTGTAAATAAATGTGTTGCTTTGATTAGATTTGTTTAAACTTGTGCTTGTTAATTTTTACTTGTACATTGTGTTATAATTTCATCATCATATCACACATATCCATCACATCTATACATCATATATCAAAAAATATGCTAAGTCTACATCACACATGTATACTAAAAGCTAATCATCAAATACCGTATCACCAATGGGGCAAGAGGGGTTGCACATGATCACAAATCTATCCCCCCCACACAAATATCAAAAATATAAACATGTTGCTCAAAGGTATCTCATCAAACATACAAGTATGATATCAGCTAAAGCTATCTCATAATCTAACAAGGTGATACAAAGCATATAACAGTCAAAATTGTTTAAAAGAAATTAAAAATAAAAAAATTGATAAAATCATTAAAAATCCAAAATTTTTTTGTAAAAATTTAAAATTTTACAAAAATTGGTAAACAACATATACGCAGCTAAAGCCTGTGTCAATTACATCATCCTCGAACGTTTAAATATGTCTTACAAAAGCATATTTCTATGTTTCTTGCTTGTTCTGGTCTCAAATGACTTACAGATCATCGTGATCTACCTCCATTAACAAAAGCTCGGCTTGCATACTACATCGGTACTCCCATGCAACAGTGAGTTGCCAGAGACTGTGTCATAGTGCACGAAGGTTTTTCCATAGGACTACTTGTGTCCTCCATTTTTCCCTCGCATGTGTTATTGCTTGGGGCATCATTTTTAACCCTTGTCATTACAACACAAACATTTGGGAACTGCAACTTGATAACAAAAACATGGGTGTAACACGTTATTTTTTTGAATACGTGTGATTGTACTAGTTTCTTTGTTAGGTTAGTTGGTTTACTTTCTCGTATTGCATTGCATAATGTATGTTGCATGGAGCTAAATATCATTTTACTTTCTCGTATTGCATTGCATAATGTATGTTGCATGGAGTTACATATTTTTAGCAGTAAACAATTGTTAGTAATTTAGCTTTTCATGTTATCTTACACTTTTGTTTATTTTAAATAAAGGCCGATGATGTAGACCTAGGGGAAAAATGATATAAACAGGTTGCTTATTGAAAGGTTGGATGCAAAGATTGGGCTTGTCCTATATTTCTCCATTAATCATTTCTTCTCCATTATCATTTATTACCACTACTAATTTTTCTTCCAAATCACCCGGGGCAATAAACAACCATGTTTATCCCTATCCTTATTCCTTCTCAATACCTAAGGGTTTCGCGCCCGTTCTGACCTATTTTCTTCTATCCATTTCAAATCATATTTTTGATCGTCGATTGACTTCTTCTATCACCCCATCGACACTCGAGGGGGCATCCTTCATCCTGCTAATTTTTCTTCAAAAATTTACCTGTTTATGCTTGTCTACTATATTTGAAGTGAAGTCACTAACTTCACCTCAAACAGGGGAAAATGTAGACACCTAAATTCCACTTTTGCAATCTTATTGCCAAAATGCACACAAATCACTCTCATTCTTGCCAATTCCATTATAATTAGTGATCTTTGCTAATTAACTAATGTTTCTTACCACTTTAGCCAATTAACAGTTCTTTGTTGATTGTGTAACCCCTTTCGCATTCAGGATGCCACTTTACGGTGAATCGTAAGTCAAAATCCTCTTCAAAACAGACAATTAGCGTTTATTAGCTAATTAAGCCTATTTTGCCCTTGATTTGGTCAATATACCCTAGTATTGACTCAAACCCCTCTTCCAACCACTCAAAATCACCCCATTCACCTCCACAACATCTCAACAAGCTTCAAAAGCTTATCCTAGCCTCCTAGTTGACCCTAAGTGGTTGATTAAGGCTTCACACCTCTTAATCACTTGGTAATTCACTAATTGTGATTAGCAAGGCCTAATCATGATTAGCAATTCTAATCTAATTTGGGGCTTTTAGTCCCACATGCACCAAAATACAAGTTTCTCCCAAAAGGAAAACTATAAAAAGGGTGCACCTCATTCCTTTATACTTTACACCATGCTTTGATTTGCATCTCATATAATAAATATGATATATAGCCAAGTTCAATCCTTGCTTAAAGCCTTCAATGGGGTTAGTAGATGGATATCCAAAATGACCAAGTAGTCATTGGGAGAGGCCATTTCACCTTGTTTGGAGTAGCAACCATAACCATTTGATTTCCCTCTTAGGTCTATTTAGGCCCATGTTAGGTAATTCAAGCATATTAGTAGGCATGTTTAGTTAGATTTTGTATTGTTTTCATACTAGTTAAGCATTCTTTTAAGCTTCTATCTTAATGTTACATTCCTAGACTTAGAACCTTGGCTAGATGGATCATTCAGATTATAAGACAAAACCACTAGGTAATGATCAGAGCCAAACCAAGGAAGAACTTTACATTCAAGAATAATATTCCTGAGGGTCCAAAGGGGACTAGCCAAGAATCTATCGAGTCTCTCAGCTATAAAACTGAAAGAAACATGTCTGATATTATTCCAAGGTTATAAGGGACCTATGCTTAGGGTTCAACTTCCAGATGAGTAAGCATAGTGAAGAAATAAAAAGAAAATCAGGAAAGGTACTATCCATGAGTCTACCTTGCATCGAATGCAAACTCCAATTCCCTATCATATTATCAGAAGAAATGTGAAACAAAATCTCCCCCATGGACAAATATATGATCCATATGACATCATGAAATGACAAAATAGACAACTCATAACAAAGTGAAATAATACAAACAAGAGGGAAGATATGGAGCACACACATTAAATAAGAAAAATATTTCTTGATTGATTTTAGGAATATACAGCCTTACATTTATTACATCCAGTTATGGAAGGCATTAGATGATCATTTCACAAGTCCCCGATAGACAAAGTTTCAAAACATAGCTCAAAATGTTCAACCGCACCATTTGGGAATCCATGCAACAACCTTTCCAGCCTTTAAAAGAGCCCCAACATTTCTCTAGATCAACAACAGACATTTTTGTTTCAGTTATAGAAAAAGGAGAGAGAAGAGAGGTGAATATGAGGATGAAGAATATTCTAACGCTAATAACCCATTATTGCATGCTATTAGTCTTTTAACACCTGAGAAATTCAAGAAATGAGATATTCATTCCCATAACTTCCTCTAGGAGCATATTGCAAATTCACAACAATTCCATAAAAGTCTAAAGGTAATCATCTTGTGCTATACACCATATTTTTTTAACTGTCTTTTTGGGGCAATTTCATGTTTGTGATGGAGTTCCTCCCTGTATTCTCCTCCTAGAGTCCGCAGTTAGTCTATTTTAGGCCTTCCATACTAGACATTAGGGTATGAAATCGGACTTGGCTCCATCTGGGCTAGACTACAATATTCAGAGCCAATATATCATTATTCTAGAGCAATAATCACTCTATGACATGACCCTCATTTAACATCTACACTGATTGTTCAGTACAACTTGTGTTGGAAGAACAAAGGAATGAGATGGTGGGGGTGCCCAAACTCATTCCTACAATTATTTTTATTTTGCTTTACCAAGACTCATACATTCATCAATTAGATTTTTCTTACAATCCTTTCGATAGACCATTTGGGTGCCTATTAGAACCCTATATGCAACAATTAACCATCCTTAACGGTGGTCAGAAAACAAAGTAATCAACACAAGCACACCATATGTAAGTGGGAAAACCTCATGACCGTGAATTCCAACCCACTGAGACACATATTTTTAGGATTACATAAATCAAAGATATTTGGTGAAGCACCAACTTCAGGAAGGAGCACCAACCCCTAAATTGACGAGGAGATTGCAGCCTTAATACCCTTCAGCGGAGCAGTTCAATCCATAATTTAGTGAATCACCCACTCCAAAAGGAGGATAAAAACCCATATGATTTGACCAAGAAAAAAATCATCCACTCTGATTATGTTTTATCTCTAATATCCCTTAGCTGCCATAACTGATGGAGATCACTTATTCAACTCCCAAGACCCTAGGCCAAAACCTAGGTCTTCAATTCTCACATAGATTCTTACTTTTGAACTCAACTAAGAGTTGATCTTGCCCTCTATACTCTTGCACACATGGAACGTAAAAAATTCCTCAATCGATTTCAAACACATATTATCATCCTTCAGATTCATAGCCTGGCATACCTAGGGAGAAACAGATTTCCAAAGAGGTCACACTTCTCCAATTTTCGTGCAAGACTAGCTCTCTAAATAAAGTGGGTCTAAACTTCAACTTTTATATGACTAGATGAGTCTCTCCAACCCAAAGGAGGTTGGTCCCTCATGATAAATTTACAGAATTAAAATTCATTACATTCAAAGGAAAATCAACTTGACAATGAAACCGAGAGATATGACCCATATAGGTTCGGCCTAGACAAAAAAACATTTCATCGCAACCAAAAAATCCAATATAAAATTTCATGCCTGCGGAAGTTGGCTCTAATAAATTTGTAAATAATGGCTCTCTAGTTCAAATCCTCATAATGCTCCTCCATACATACTTAAAATAACATTTAACATCCATGTTACATGGCTATTAATTTACACGAACCAATCAAATTAATTCCTCCAATTTAATGGGCCCAGCTATCTCTTTACCTTCTCAAAGACAGTTGTTTCGCAACAGGCCTTTAAGACCCTGTCAGACATATTTTTACCAGGAACATAACTTCAACGACATCTAAAATATGTAACGTGTGATGATAGAAATGGAAATTTCATAAAATTTAGGAGACACTTTTAAGAAATTGGGTCATGAACATCATGAGAATAATGCACCTTCTCAGGAAAGGACAAGGGCACTGAGGAATGTGTAAAGGACTTCAGCCAAATATTGGAAAGCTAGCCCAAAAACTTATTTTCGCAAATTGTGCATGAGCTGCTAGGAGGAAGGCGGACTCTTTCTAAGAGCTTCCAGAGACCTAAAAATGGAATTAAATAGAGTGAAAAGGATTTACCCCCTTAACTTTCTATGTGCATATAAGGATCATCACACATCAACCATTTGAGGAATCTTCAACCAACTCAATACTTCAACAAGAGGACAACCAAAGTGCGCTGAAACCTGAGCACTACAAACTTCAGAGCACAAAAAGACACGAATGTAGGTTGTAAAAATGAACTCAGGGGAGTTACTTAATACAAGTACCTCATGTGGAAATATATCATGCAATTACAACTTTCACATAAAATATTGTATGACTCCTTCCAACTCAAATTTTAAGGAGACCAACTACAAGACTTAGGTGACATCTCATGAAGAACTACTTTTTAAGCTTCTCTTGGACCTCAAGAATTTTCACTTAGCCAAAGCTGAATATCATTCCTAAAAGAGGAAGAAAAGTAGGATTCAAACGTAAAACCATGAAAAATATATAAGCCATTTTTTTGAATACCAGAAGCAATAACATTACTGAGTTTATCTTTTACGTACCATTTATCTTGTAGCAGAATAACTTTACAATTTTCTTTTGTTAGCTGAGAGCAAGACAAAAGATTCTTTTTTAACTAAGGGACATGCAAGACATTCCTAATTATTCCATTTTTCAATTTAACATTTCCTAAAACTTCAAATCTAATGATGGAATTATCTCCTAGATATATGTTTTCTTCACATTTTACAGCATCAAAAAGGATATCCCGAATACATGTTATGTGCATAGAGGCACCACTATCTAGAATCCATTTGTTGTCATTTGAAGCTGAGAGAGCAGTATACAAGGCAATTGATTGCTCAACATTATTTGCATGATTTTGATTTTGATTTTGGTCTATGTTTTGATTTTTTATTGTTAAACCTTTTCTACTCTATGTATTTTTTACATTTTTCTTTTGGTAGTCTTCTTGTCTATGTGATCGAATTTGCCACATTTGTTACCAAGTTCTGTAAAATTTTGGTTTGAAATTTTTGTTTGTTTCCATTGTTATAGTTAAGAGGATTTAAACTTTAATTTGAAATCAGGTTTTGTATTTTGATTCCGCACAGATTTTTAGGAGTGATTTTTTTAAAATGATTATGGGAGACCAGGTACTCTGAGTGGCATTTTCTTTAGAATCAAAAAAATGGTCATAACATGTTCTTACTAGAATGGGAACAGTGAAGATAAGGTATGTCCATATTAAGCAGATCATTTTCATTGTGATATTTTGAATTTAGAATATAAATAAAGTTCCTAAATTTTCTCATGAATATTCATATGAATTATGAAATGCATTACAGTTTGTTTTGAGATTAGGTTCATAGTTACAACCATCTAACTGGGATGTTAATGTTTTTAATTACCTTAGCAAAGATAGTTTATAATGATTTCATCTCCTTTCATAAGAGTGGTCATGAGTTCCATAGTATGAGTTTAATAATTTTGGAAAACCTGAGTGCTATTCATGCATGGATTCTAAGTTGTTTTCAAGCTTTGCTATAGGAGAATTCCTAGAGTTCGACCTATATGCAGCATGAAATTCATCCTTAACACTCTCTAATAGGATAATTGGCATACGACTTCCTGAGGATCTTCTGTAGAGAAGGAGCTAAGATTTTCAGGTTTTGCATATATTCCGCGTGGGTTAGGTTCTCCATAACTAGTTACAAGATCCATCAATTTTCTCGACCTTGAGTCAAGATTTTGACCTAACTCTCCAATAACTGTAATTTGTTCCATTTAATAATTGAGATTTATCCATTGAAAAAACAACAGAATTAGCCATAACATTCTTTTGAAAAATAGAGTATTAAGCGGGTTATAATTTTAAAAACAATGATAGGAAACCATTGTATAAAAAACATAAAATAGCAGATTCAAAGTTCAAGACCCAAAAAGGAATCCCACAAAACACAAACAATAAGTCGTGGAATGTCGTGGAGTAGAGAAAAAACAAGTTATAAATTTTTCAATTTTTGAAATCCGCGGAACAAGGAATAAGAGTTATGTTTATTCTTAAAGTCTTAGTGATCCATGGAAAACTTAGGTCAACAAACCGCAGAACAATAGGGTCCACGTGACAAGGAAAGAATAACACATAGAAGGTAAACACATGACATAGAATCAACACACGTCAACGAGGATATGTGTCACAAATCTAGCACACTTCAAAGGAAAAAACACTTTACGCAACTTAAAGCCAATGAATGAGCAATAATTTAATAGAACTCAAAGTCTGAAAAATGTAAGACATAGGTCAAAGAGATTCGCGTAAGTCTAACAAGCCGCAGAAGATTTGTAAAAGTCACGGAAGACTAAAGTCGTGCAAGTCTTAAAAAATGCAGTATAAAAAAAGCCACTAAATAAGGACTCAAACTATTCAAATTAGTCATATAACTATAACAATTATAAATAGCGCAAAGAAAATTCAAATAAGTCGTCAACAACTGAGACAACCGTGAAGGACCACAAAATTTGCCACTAAGACCTAGTAAACTTAGAAAAAAAATTACAGATGGTGAGGGTGCAAATCTATGCACGTAAATGATAGTAAAAACTACAAAACATATGCACAAGAAAGATCTAACAAAATAATCAACCAATATTCAATATTTTGGCCGGAAATGGAGTTTTGAACCTGATTAGTCTTGAAGTCAGTCACATAACAACTAGGGATTCATAGATTAAAAACTTCAAGTTTCTTCACACTCACGAATCAACAAAAAAAATCCAAATCTATCCTGCACAAGCATAATCACCAGCTCTAATACCATGTTAGAACATTTATGGAATTGAATAATTAAATAATTATTAATACACAATACAAATTGCCAAAGATTATAGATTATGAAGTGCAGTAATTAAAACATAGGTTAAGATGTTTATGTTTGTATATTATGTGACAATCCATGAAGAATGCATTTATCAGTCTTCAAGAAAATAACCTTGAATGTAATAAGAAATATTAGTTTGAAGAACTGTGTCCATACCCTTGTGATCGGGCAATGTTGTGTATGCCCTTTCCACCTAGTTTTGATTTCCCTAAATTTGATAAATATAGGGGTAAAGGTGATCCTCGTGATCACGTCAAAGACTTCTTCATGTATTTCCAGGAAGTTGCATACAAGGATAATTATCTTATTCACTTATTCCCACGAAGTCTTGGAGGCCAGGAACTTGAATGGTTTCTTCATATCCCCAAAGGGTCTATTTTTACATTTTCCAAATTAGATGAAAAGTTTGTTCATCACTTTTCATTTAACATGGAAATTGATATCACTATGATAGACCTTTTTAATGCAAAAAACAACATAATAATGAAAAATTTAATGGTTTCCTACAATGATGGTGAGGGTTAGCTAGTCGCTTCCCTTGCTCTATTCTAGAGAAACAATTGTCAATATCTTTGTACCTAACTTGCATCCTGAGATAGCCTTTCACTTGAAAATGCATTGTGTGAGCACCTTTGAAGAAGTTATTGAGAAAGGAAGCCAGATTGAAAAGGATTTACTTGCTAAAGGGACTTTAAAACCCTTTCAAAGAGATAACCATGAATCAAAACCTATGGAAAATCCCAAATTTTTCAACAAAAATAAGAATGTCATAGGTGATGGAATCATAGATTCCAAATGTCCAAGTGGTCCAAACACCCCTCATTTGAAACTTTCCAAAGGACCCCTCAAACCTGAAGTTAAACTTCGAGAGTTTACTCCACTTACAGATTCTTTATCATCAATCTTGAAACAGTTGGATGCAGTCAACATGGTTAAATTCCCCAATACTACACCCTTTTCCAATGATGCACCAAAACCATCATGGTACAAAGACTATGAATATTGTGAATATCATCGCGTCAAAGGCCATGCCACATATCAATGTTTGAAATTGAAACACTTCATTCATGACCTTATAGATAGTGGAGATGTTGAGATGGATTCACAAGAACCCACCAAAACCTCTAACAAATAGTTGGGAATCTATAAAGAGCCATTCCCTAAGCATAAATATGTAGAATAAAAGTTGGATCGAGGTCAATCCTCCCAAAGTAAAAATTCCAATCATGTTGTTGTTGGAACAACCAATCCTTTTGACTCTCTCATTGGTTATGTATATCCTACTATTGAGCATGTAAATACCATCAAGATTAAATCACAGGGGTGTGTCATGGCAACACGACGTGCTCACCTTATCATTCCAAAACCTCCTCTGCCTACTCCTTTGGATGGTCATTATGATCTCCTTGAGCAACTTGAGAAGATAACTGCCAAGATTTCTATCTTGGATCTTCTCAAGATATCTAATGTTCATAAAGATATCCTTTATAAAAATCTTAAGGGGTTAGGAGTTTCCATAGACATTGATGTCTTGTGCTTCCAAGCCTTGGTTCCACAACTTGCTCCATCTGAACAAATTACCTTTAACCAACATGAGATTCCAATGGATGACCATACAAACAATATCCCTTTGTATATTGAAGTGATCATTACTCGCAAGAATATCAAAAGGGTGTTTGTGGACAACGGATCAGGCCTTAACATATGTACCTTGAATCTCATCAAACAATTGGGACACACTGATACAAAAATAGAACCTAATGTTATCACCATTAAGGCCTAAGATAATGCAGAGTGGCAGTCAACAGAACAATTACTTTACCAATGGAAGTTGGACCCATTACACATGATACCTAGTTCCATGTCCTTGGACTTTACACTACCCTATAATATTCTCCTCGGTCGCCAATGGATCCATGCCATGCAGGTCATTCCCTCAACTTTCCACCAGTGTATCAAACTTTATCATGAAGGAAAAAAACTCACCATTCTTAGATACCCACAACCCTTTGCACATTGCATAGAGCATTATCTGGTTATTACCCCACAACATATGAATGTCCTTCTATGGAAATAGCTTGTCAAGACTCACTCAGAGGCCCTTGCCTCTCGCATCAATCCTGATACACTATTCCCTACATGAAAGTGGTGCCTCCACATCCATATCCCCATTTTCTACATGGGAGATGAAATTCCTTCCTACTGGTTGCAGGGAATACAATCTCCAACAGGCCCTCCTCATTTCAAATCTTCCCCTATCACCTAAAACATGTGGTAGGCCCAATACTATCTCCAAAACCTCAAGAACATTGCAGTATCGACACATTCATTCTTGGTGGTGTCCTCTTGGCAAATGATGAGAAAATGCATAACACTTATACATCCCAATCCCTTGATGAAAGGATGGCTTCATGCTATCAATCCCCAGACTATGTCATCCCTAATAAGATGATGTATGTTATGGGGTACAAAGGATATGGGTGTGGCATAAATGAACAAGGTGTGTGGGAACCTCTTCCAGCACATGAGAAAATGGATAGATACAAAGTTGGCATTCGACCTTATGGATCCCATCCTACAGAAGTTGACGCCACCTCCTTTGAGCAAAGAGGATATCTCTTCAAATTATGATAGCAAAATAAAGTCCCTCTGTAGCCTTTACGAGGACATTACTTCCACCAACCTCTTCTCTGACACATATTTTAACCTTGTCCCCTTCCACTCTCAAATTAGATATTGTTCACGCTTCCCTTATAAACTGGGACCAACAATGAAATATACTAATTGATTTCTTTTAGAATGATGAAGGTGAATTCATGGGTTTTCATGATGAGATTTATATCAATGACCAAAAGAAGGGCTTCTCTATCAACCTTGATATATACACGTATTTTGCGAAGGAGGTTTAGTTCTATGGCCAGAAAAAGAAAAAAGAGAATGAGGGAAAAATATCTTCTCAAAAGCCTCATCAAAAGAAAATATCCAAGCCCCATAGTGAAAACCTCTTTCAGACACTTACAAACGAAAAAATAGAAAAATCAAAGGATATAAAAAGTGACCAACCTATGGGTGAAAATATCATTGAGACACCCTTAGAGAAAGAACTCAATCTCCCCCTGATCCTACATGTATGGAGGATGGATCTAAACTACTTGTGGAGGAGACTATTGATATCAACATTGGTACAAAAGATGAGCCTAGAATGGTCAAACTTGGGGCTTCTCTTTTAGCACATGAACAAAAAAAATTCTATGCTCCTTTGAGAATTTTTGGATGTATTTTCTTGGTCCTATGCAGACATGTCAGGCTTGGATCCTTCTTTAGTAGTGCATAACCTAGTTGTGCATGAATCAACAAAGCCAATCAAACAAAAACTATGCAAAATGCATCCAAGTGTGGCTCTTTTGGTCAAAGAGGAGCTAGAAAAGTTATTAGAAGTGGGATTCATCAGACCTATTGATTTCTCCAAATGGATCTCCAATGTAGTGCCTATTCAGAAGAAACCTATTGGTATAAATATTTGCACAAATTTTAGGGACATCAACAAGGCATGTCCTAAAGATGAATTTCCTCTTCCAAACATCGACATGATTATCAATTCTACTACAGGCCACGAAATGTTATCCCTCATGGATGGATTCTCAAGGCTATAATCAAATAAATATTGTGGAAGAGGACCAACACAAAACCACCTTTACTACTCCTTGGGGTACCTTTTGTTATCAGGTCATGCCTTTTGGCCTCAAGAATGCAAGAGCAACATATCAGAGAGCTATGACTGTCATATTTCATGACATGTTACATGATATTGTAGAGGATTATGTTGATGATATCCTCAGAAAATATAATACTAGAGTAGAACACCCGGTGATCCTTCATCACATCTTTGAATGGATTTGGGATTACAAGGTCCATTTGAATCCTAAGAAGTGTGTCTTTGGAGTCATCTCAGGTAAACTATTGGGCTTCATTGTGTCTTGACGTGGAATTGAAGTTGATCCCACTAAATTCACTGTTATTACTGAGATGCCTCCTCCTAAGAACCTCAAATAGTTGTGCAACATGTAAGGTAAAATTCATGTCATTCAAAGATTCATTTCGCAGCTTGCAGACAAGTGTCATTCCTTCACCCATCTCCTAAAGAAAGATGTTGATTTTCACTGGGGTCTAGAATTGCCAACAAGCCTTTTCTTTACTCAAACAATATTTGGAAAATCCACCTGTTCTTGTACCACCTACCCCAGGTGAACCTTTGTTATTATACATATCTGCTACTCAATTTTCTATAGGCACACTCTTGGCACAGTACGATGCCCAACACAAAGAGAGAACCATCTATTATCTTAGCCACACCTTAATCACATATGAGCTCAATTACCCACAAATCGAAAAAGCATGCTTAGCTGTGGTCTTCACCTTTCAAAAACTTTTCCATTACCTTTTGAACCACCATACCAAGCTAATATCTCAAGTTGACCCTCTCAAATACCTTTTGTCAAAACCGGCACTTAAAGGAAGGATGGCCAACTGGATTATTTTGTTGAGTGAGTTTGACATTGAGTATGTCAATCAAAAATAGTCAAAGGACAAGTGTTTGTTGACCAGCTAGCTGAAGCACCACTTTTAGGAATAGAACCCTTATGTCTAGATCTACCAAATGCTTTCGTTTTATATATCGAAGAATCATCAACCTGGAAGATATATTTTGATGGGTCATTCACATTTAATGGCTCAAGAGCTGGAGTAATCCTTATTACTCCCACAGGAGATATCATCCCATGAGCTTTCAGAATCAACTTCCCATGTACAAACAACATTTCTGAATATGAAGCTCTCATTGCAGGACTTAAAGTCACTATCAAATGGAACATCAAACAAGTTGAGGTTATTGGTGACTCCCAGCTGATCATCAAATAGGTGAATGATGAATACAAAGTTAAAGATGAGAAGCTTATCCCATACAAATGCATGGTGGACACCCTGAAAGAATATTTTGTTCTATGATTTCCTTCCATCAAGTTCCACACATGTAGAACTGATCAACATATGTTATGGCTACCATTGGATCCTTGCTACACTTATCACCAGATACCAGATAATTTCAATTCCTTATTGATCATCTAACGGTACCGTCCTATGACATGTCAGAATCATGTTTGGTATGTGAAGTTGTTGGTCCCTTTTCCCCCTGGTATGTTGACATTTATAATTACCTGCAGGATGGTACTTTCCCACCCGACCTCTCCCATTCCAAAAAATGAACCCTTATCCAATGAATAGCCCATTACACCCTACTTGGGGGCACTCTCTATCATCGAGGTTATGATGGGACTCTGTTACGTTGCCTTAACTCTGAAGAAGTTATCCAAACAATCAAAGAGGTGGACGAAGGCATCTGTGGTGCTCATACTAGTGGAATGGTTCTTGTAAAGAAACTCCTATGAGTGGGATACTATTGTCCTACTATGGAAACAATTGTTGCAAGTATGTGAAGAAATGTGTCCTATGTCAAAACATGGTAATTTGATCCATGCATCATCTCAATCATTACAACCTATCACAACACCATGGCCATTTTCTAAATGGGGGCTCAATCTTATAGGAAAACTCACCCCTACCTCATCTGACGGCCACAAACACATTATCACTGCCACTGAGTACTTTACCAAATGGGTGGAGGTTATTCCTCTCACTTATGTTACAGGTGCACAGATTTCCAAGTTCATCATGAACCATATCATCTGTTTTGTTACGACATCCCTTCTGCCATTGTATCTGAAAATGGTAAGTCATTCAAAAACAAGCAAGTGAAGGCTTTGTGCCAACACTTTAAAATTCACCAAAAGTGGTCTACACCTTATTACCCTCAAGGTAATGGGAAAGCTGAGGCCACCAATAAAAAACTTGTACAGGATTATGGAGAAAATGGTTGGTAAAATAGGTCAAATTGGCATCTCCAAATCCATCCCACCTCCTATCGCACTTGCATCTGCACACCTACAGGTGCAACCCCATATTCCCTGGTATTTGGTACTGAAGCCATTATACCCCTAGAGATTGAGCTCCCCTCTTTGAGAATCTCCTTGCAAGACTATTTGGATAAAGATGAGGATTACAGAGTTGTCAGGCTAGCAGAGCTTGAACTCCTTGATGAAAAGTTCCTTCACGCCCTGGATCATCTTAAAGTGTATCAGAATTGAATCCATGCAGGCTACAATAAATGTATCATCCCTCATGAATTTGAGGTAGGTGATCTTGTGCTTAAGGAAAACCAGTTTAACACCACCAAAGAGCGTGAAAAGAAAGGAAAATTTGAGCCTAACTGGTTAGGGCCATACATTGTGGTGGCTAAATTTGGTTATGGGGCCTATAAGCTTGCATATCCTGATGGTGAGGAGCTCTGAGAACCTATGAATATCATGCATCTCAAGTGTTTCTATTCTTGAGATTGGGAGCATTCAAAAAATAAAAACAAAAAAACAAAAAAAACAAATGAAAAATAGTAAAGAGAAATAAATTCATCCAAATGTGAAAACCACGCAATTGTGGCACTTTGGACAAGTCCTTTGGTGAAAACTGGTTTCTAGCACCATAGGAGGATTCATTGTTCACAAGCATCTCACACCTGGGGGCATGATCACTTCTTCTAAGCTAGTCCTTATCCTGTGTTTGAAATCCTTTTTGCACCTATCCTTCATGGCCTTGATCCGGCTGATCCTACTCTTGTATATATGTGTGAGATTTTCCCTTGTAAATTCTCACCTCTCATTGGGGGCATCTTTGCATCTTCATTTTCTTGTACATAAAACTTTCAAAAACCCTTTTCAAAAAACCTAAAAAATTGGTAAAACAAAGTTATGACAAAAATCATTGGTAAAACCTTCAAAAATCCAAAACATTGGTAAAAATCTTCAAAAATCCAAAAACATTGGTAAAACATCAAAATCTAAAACAAAAACATCAAAATCCAAAACATTGGTAAACCATTCAAAAATCCAAAAACATTGGTAAAACATCAAAAATCCAAAAACATTGGTAAAACATTCAAAATCCAAAAACATTGGTAAAACATCAAAACATCCTAAACATTCACAAAACACAACATCCTCAAACATTGAAAACTATCCTACAAAACATCTTACTTTAGTGCTTTCTTGTTCTAGCACATGACATGCAGATCATCTTGATCTTCCTTCATTAACAAAGTTGGTTTGCTTGTTATGTTTGTCTTCCCTTGCATATATCATTGCTTGGGGAAGTTTCATAGTGCATGTTTCTTTTTCATGGGACTTCTATGTCCTCCATTTATTCCCTTGCATGTATCCTTTCTTGGGGCATCATTTTAACCCTTTTCATATAACTCAAACATTTGGGAACTGAAGCTGGATAACAAAAACATTGGTGCAACTTTCTTGAACATTGTTTGTTTGAGTATGTTTGTTTGTGCTTGTTTGTTTGTTGGTATACTTGTTTACTTTCTCGTACTGCATTGCTTTATGTATTTTTCTTTGAGTCAGTCCTTTAGCAATGAACAAAAATCAGTATTATGGCTCTTCATGTCATTTTACACTTTTTTTGTATGCTTATATCAAATAAACAGTTACTTCTGAGCCAGATGGTTTGTTAGCTACGTCACGATCTTCCCATTCTCCATCTATCTTATCTTTCTTCATTCTAAATAAATTTCTACCTATCATTTTCCAATTCTTCCCCTCTCCCTTGCTTCTTCCACTTGAGGCACATGATCATACTCTTTTTTCCCATTCCAACAATGGCCAACCAAGGCCTAGTTCCCCTTCTTCCATATGAAACAATTTTTCTTCATGAAACATTTATTAATAAAATTATCCATTTTCATCCCCCCACCCCTCCTTGTTTCTTCCACACATTAAGCCCATATTTCTTTTCCAATCAATTTATTTGAACAATGGACTACCAGGCTCAGTTTGAATCTCAATCACTGCAATATGTCTTATTCTTCTGTTGTGATTTTTTCTTCTTTTCGAGTGTCAATCGACCTCTTCTATCACCCCATCGACACTCGAGGGGGCATCCTCCATCCTACTAATTTTTCTTCTACCCTTACAAAATTTAATTGTCTGTAATTGTCTACTATCTTTGAAATGGCATCACTTGCGCTACACCACATCAAAGAGGGGAAAATGTAGACACCTAAATCTGACTACACAATTTTAATACTAAAATTGCACTAATTATCCTCTTTCCCATCATTTCATTATAATTAGTGATTTCCCACTAATTAGCTAACATTCCCCTTCATTTCGGTCAATTAACGACACTTCGTTAATTAACTAGCCTTCCCCCCATCCTGGATGCCAATTAATGACACTTCATTAGTTATAATCCTCTTTTAATTAATTAATTAACCATTATTAATTAATTAATCCTTTTAATCTCATATTTAATCAATAAAATTTCTTATTGGTTAAATCCCCCTTTCAAACCCTTCAAATTCTACTAATTTCCTTCTAAATCATCTCCAAATGGCTTCTATAAGCTTAATTTGGCCTATTAATTAATCCTAGTTGATTAATTAAATCACTCCAACTCCCATGAGTTGCTAATCACTAATTAATCTCTTCTAATCATATTTATCCCTTTCTAATTCTACTTTACCTTTATCCCACATTCACTAGGTTGCAAGCTTCTCCAAAAATGGAAAGCTATATAAAGAACCTAGTACACCTTGTCCAAATTTACACCATGTCCTTGTAAGACATATGCATATGATAAGAGCATTTCAATCTTGGAAGGCTTATTGATCAAGCAACCATTTCCATCTTCTACTTGGCAAAGAGTAGTAAGAGAAGAACCAAACATGGAAATTAAGCCATATTGGTGAGATCTCTTCCTCTTCCATGGAGAATTTCCTTTGATCACACGTAGCTACGTTTGGCTCACTAAAGGAGTACCTACAGGATTAAATGGATGAACTTAATAAAATGAAATCACCATTTACATTATTTCTTTCTCTCGTCTATGGACTGGAATTATGGATACACATGATTTGGAATTAATGGCATTGCCTTACTTAGTAATGAATGAACTATTACATGTGAACTCATGTATGTTAATAGTTAATGATTTTGTATAGTTAATTCACTTATTAAATTAGAAGCAAACTATGTAAGTTATTGATGTACACATTACAGTTTATTGTGATAAAATGGACATTGTATAATTGTATGTTATTATTATTATTATTATGTTTCTTACATGCGATTGAACGTATAATAGAATTAGGAAATTGAGAGGCATTGGTTTCAGTTCCTAGTCGAAGGATTGTGGAGAACTCTAGTTATAAAAAAAATATGATGTGTTTTTTTGTGGCCACCCATCGGGGGGTCGATACATAGTGATTTTAATTTGTCTTGTGTTTCCTTCATATGTTTCATGAACTAATTTACTCCAACGGTGGCTTTCCAATTAGTTACATAAGATATGATTGTTTGGAGAAGAAGTCTAACCTCAAATAGGAGATGAGATACTACTTTGGATTCAAACATGATGTCAAAACCCCAAAGGAATAACATAAACCCTAAAGGTGATACATAAAGCCTTATGATAACATGTTTGAAATCTAAATTGGGTTCACCAAAATGTAATATTAAATTTAGGGTTTAGCCTAATTTAGATTAATTATAATGTATAAATATGATCTAGAATACAAAATGCATCAAATACAGTGAATATGTAGATCCTAAATTCATGTATTGCAATAATATGATCTTATACGAGCTCTTGGAAGTTAGATAAAAGTACACGCTAGGGTTAAAAGAGATTGTATTGATTTAATAGTTGAGCTGAAATGATAATGATATGAAAGCGTGTTAGAAAGCTATGTAGAGTATCGTTGTGCTATCTTGAAATTTTGGAGATTTAAAACTAAGGGAATGATGAAGTCATCTATGCAAGGTAGTCACCCAGGCAATTTGTCTTATGTGGATGCCTTTATCTTATGCAAGTTTTAGTTGAAATATGCTTTTAACATTGTGATATTTTGCATCTTTATCTTCACTTATTGTGTTTAAAATTTTACGATCACAAGTGTGTAGTAGATTAGGGCTTATCCTTCTTCAAAATCCTAGCTCTCCTTTTCTGAATACCTTAAAAGGGGTTAGTTCAATTTGGGTTGAGCTGCCCCAATAATGGCTACGTAGCAATACTCCAAAGAGGCATCAAACCATTATTGTTCCCCAACCCAGTAAATGCATGCAAAATGTGCAATATCAATGCCTTTGGTAATGAAGACCTCAATATGACCTTCAACACTTTGTAACGATCTTTGGTATAGGATGTAGATTTATAAAATGGCCTAGGGCAACCATATATGATGTATGTAGACCTAGTGTTGGCTAATGTGCTTGATATAGTGATTTAGCAATTGGGTGCTTTGTTGTGATCTCACAGGCAATCTCAAAGATGTGAGATAGAGGTCCTTTGAATGTGTGGGGTGATTGTAATTTTACAAGTGACAATTATGATTTTTTTCCTGCTCGATCGATATTAGGATGGCCAAGCTCACTCGTGCATTTGAAAAAGTGACCATTAAGAGAGTGGAGGATAAAACCATCAATTGGTATTGTCTATCATTGTCAACTTAATACAAATTGAATTCTTTAAGTTGGAGAAGGTGGTTGGATGTTTGAAAAATGTGTTATATATTTAGTAAATAGATGTTTTGTTAGTCAAGGATAAGTACAAGTGTAACCTAGTGGCCAAATAATGCTAAATTGAGCAAGATGCATGTAGGAATAAGAGAATTAAGTGCACAATGATAAATGGGTTGAGATAAATGCAAATGATAACTACCAAATGCCATTGGTCTAGATTTTAAGGCATTACATTCAAATGTTAAAACTAATTATCATTAACAAAGAAAGAAAATACCAATTAAAAAGTAAATAAGTAATGAATGACATTAAATAATATCTAAATCATTACTTGCATTAAAATAAAACACTTTCCTAGGTTTAAACTATTAAAATAAAGAAAGCAAACTAAGTTTACATCTTTTTCATTTCTAGGTATTATAACAAACACATAAAATAAACTAAGCTAAATATTTGTAGGGTTTTTATTCCATCCACGACGACTTTAAAATTCCACTATGAAAAGTCAAGGCAACATTAGGTCGTGCAAGAATTCTCTACAAATTACATACTCCATGTAGAAGTTTATTCAATACAGGGTTTCAACGAATAGGAGGGAGTAATCAAGAGGATTTGAAAAGAAATAAAGATAAACGGAAATGTGGTTGTATGGTGGCGAGGTTTTCAATTTGACATAATATAGACTATCAAATGTGAAATTTCTAATAAAAATGGCAGATGAGCATGCTTGTGTTGGTATAGATGTTTGTGAGAATTAGTTAGCCTTTTTTATGCACGATTTATAGTTGTGTATTTTTATAATGAAATTGTGAATCAAAATTGCATCTCATAACCCTTTTTAATTTTTATTTTTAAGTGTGATGAAACTATTGGTTTACGATTAACGCGAATGCCCCATCAATTAACACAAATGCCTCGATGGTTATTGTAAACGCCTTGGCAATTATGTGAGCATTGCGGTTGTTTCACTAAATGTCATAATTGTTACACAACCAATATAATGGTTGTCACCCTTAAAAGGAAAATAAAAGGAAGGGTGGAAATGTCAAAATATTTAATTGTTTTGGTATCAAAGGGGAAAATAGGTTCTAGAAAGGGGTATAGAGTTTAGGCTAATATGATACAAGCTTCTATAAATTTGGAGGCTTATGCATTCATCACGAGAGTTCTTATAATGTCGCACAAAAACTGGATTGCATACAATTGCACATGTTTGTTTTTCTCAGTTAGCATAGTCCAACCATTTGAAGTGGTGGGGCCATTTTGACTCTTTGGGGAGGCTTTTGGTTGTGGGATTGACAAAGAGTTTTCCATAATAAGGCATTCTTGTATCGCGTGGTCCAAAGCTTGACATATAAAGCAAGTATCAGGAAGATTAATGTAAAAGACGTATTGTGAATACACTTATCTCATATTTGAATATTTATCATCTCTTTTAGGGCTTTGAAGATATCTATTTCAACACATACATTTATGTAGACAAGCATTGAAAAATTTACGATGTTTGTGGCATATAAAACAACCTAAATGATTAATAAGTTAGTCAACAAAAGCCCAAAGGGGGAGGGGTAGGCCAAGAAACTCTATCCATATGAGAATCTCGAGTTAGTTTATCTCAATACCACAAAATACATAGTCGAGCGGGAGAAAAAAAGAGTGTTTGAAAATAAACCACATACTAGGGTTGACTATGGCATACAATATTCAACATTGGAACATTTAAAGGGAAAAAACCTGTCTTCAAGTTTTGCATACCTTTTAACTTAAAGCCATGTGACTGTTAATGGTTGTGAACCCAACTCTTAAACATGCTTTAGGAGGATATGACCAACAAAATATCCCACCCGAGTAAAAGTTTCAAACCATCAACAAACATTATAGACACAAAAATATATAACAACATTAAGTAGAGAAACCTTTGAGGTTTGATCATTACCTCGTGGAGTACTTTTGAGTTGAACTTCCTTACATTTTTCAGTGCCATACTTACTAGGTCTCTGCTAATAATCCTTGCATCAACTAATGCAAGAGCCATGAAACCAACCACTAATAAAGCAGGTCTTAAACCCTCTACCCAGTACACAGTAAAGTTTGGATCAAAGTAATTAAGATTTTTTTTTTTCCTCGGGACAATAAAATATGCAAGTGATGATTTAATGAAGATTTTTAGAATCGTAGAAGTAATTCTAAGATGCTCTAAAGAGACACATTTGACTTGAGGTAACAAGACATGTATTTAGAGGCAATCGTGCGTGATATTTTTATAGATTACGAAGCCACAAAAGAGGAGATGGGAAATGCGAGCAAACAAACATACTCATCTTGTGCGACCAATAACAAGCAAACTACTCATCCCACGACCAATCAACTATTATATTATATTATATTAGTAGGAGACCACTTTTAAAAAATTTAAATGAGTTCTAGTCCAACTATACACATGACGGTATAAAAGATGTTGCCTGACCATCCACCAAGGTTTAAATTCTAGGAGTAATAAGATATGAAGTCAGGATTGTGCCTAAGGAGAATTTAGTAGAATGGAAACCCCACAGTCCTTAGCAATTGACTTTAACAGCTAAACCTTAGAAAGAAGAGGTTAGGATCAACCCCATTGTCCTCAACAACTAAACCTAAGAATTTTGTTATGAAAACCCCTTAGTCCTTAGCAATTAACCTTGAGAACTAAACCTTGAAACCAAAAAAACCCCTTTTACGAAAACCAAAAAGCCTCACATCAAACGTTTCCATGAGAAGAGGGTCCGCTTTTTAATTTTCCCGACTTAAATCTTCAGAGCATGTACACGTTATATATGCGTATACTCCAATCTCTTTTTCATACAGAGTGTGTATATGCCATCGTACCATAAGTGAACGCGGGTAACAGTCCATTTTTTTCAGTTGCTTTGATTATTTGCAATGGCGGGGAGACCAGTGCCTCGTCGAGACAGTCCATGGGGAAATCCTCAGGAAGATTATCGCCAGCCTCGCGCTCACAGATGCAACGATCGTTTGGAGGACATCATCCAGGTAATTACTTCAAATTATCCAGCTCTCTCTTTTTTCACAATTGTACCAACAGTTTAGATAGGCTGAATGTATAAATTATTGACATTACCCATCTCGTTATCCTTGCTATTCTACAACCATTTAGATTGTCTGAATGTATAAATTATTCAGATATCCCAGCTCGTTTTTCTTACATTTCTAACCGCATTTTAGATTGGCTGAATTTAAGATATCTGTATAATTGTGCTTAATATAGTCAACAATATGTATTTCGTCTTCTGATTCATTGTTAAGATAATAAATTAACATGTATTTCTGGGTCTTTCCCGTGAAATCCCATTGATTTACAATTTGACCTCATTTCAATCGTCAGGGTTCAGGGTTGGTATTTTTCATTTTTTTCCCTTTTAAATTGGTTAGTGTTTACGCATTTTTGAGATTTGGTCATTTTAAGATTTCTTTTAGTGAGCAAATAAACTGGACCCATTCTAGGGTTTTGAAATGCAATTAATTTTTCACAATAACATTTCTAAAATTTCATTGTACAGTTAAAAAATGACATCATGACCTTGAATTTACTGCATATTCCTGTATTGCGCATTTTCAGATAGGAAATAATATCTATATTATATAAAAAAGGAGATGGTATTAATGAATAATGTCAAAACAGGGATGCAATGATCGGATATATTGTCATTTTAATGAAAAGATTGGGCATACCTTGACAAAATCTAAGTAGGTATAAGGAGAGATACTAAATGTGATTTTCCACTTTTCCAAATTCAGTTAGAAATAATAAGAGACCTTTAAAATTCTCTGTTGCGCAAAGGCTTCTATGATTTTATACCTCCAGAGATATTGGAATAAACTTTACTGTGCATTTAGAATTTCATATATTTCAAACTAAATGGTTCACAAATGCATAGATCTTTCAATTTTGTTTTAAAATATTAATTATTCTGAATGTTTTGAGGCTTCCACAGTAAATAATTCCACATTCCATTCCCGTGCTTACGATTCAATCCCCACCCCATTCTCAATTGGTCCATTTGTTTTTCCATCTTTTCCCATCATTGAAGAATGAGAGGCACGAATGTGTGGGATAAAATCATGCATGTAATAGGACGACTCCTCCCACTTTGGAGATTTGAGGCTTCCACAGTAAATAATTCCACATTCCATTCCCGTGCTTACGATTCAATCCCCACCCCATTCTCAACTTGTCCATTTTTGTTTTTCCATATTTTCCCATCATTGAAGAACGAGAGGCATGAATGTAATGTCCCCAAATGGACATATTCATACCCCAGATGAATTTCCCACAATTCTCACTAGGGCCAAATTTGATTAATCCAAAAAGCCAAAAATCTCAATTTCTGTCAAACGGAAATTCAGAATGAAATTAGGCTATAAACTGAATATTTTCCAGAAAACCCTATTTCGCTGCCCTAGGTCAGCAATTTAGAAAAATTAGCTTTTTCCACCTCAAAATACTTCCAAAAATTATGAAAATTTGTTTGCAAGTAGATAATGAATAGTCAGAATAGGATCTCCCAATCAGATTTGAAAAATATTAATTTTGGAACTTATTAGGGCAAAAAGTTAAAACGCAACAAAACTTGTAAATTCAATAACTTGCAAAATATTCCAAATTTCTGGGCAAATGATAGCTCAAACTGAAGCTTGAAAAAGAAGCTTTCCAATTAACCCAAAATCAGAAATTTTCAATGGCGGAAAGACATACAAAATGCATCTGCAGTTCTGGAACAATGTAGATAAACCCTAGCTGTAAGTGAAAGTTGGAAATACAATTTTGCCCCACTTAGGAAAGACCCAAAAACTTCTCAAAACTGATCAAACACTTAAGATCTGATCTCTCCTTGAATTGAGCTTGAAATCGATGCCCTAGCAATGCAAAAATTGGAAATGGAAGCTTCAACAACACTCTCAACAAACATGCAATATTCAGTCCTTGCAGGTCTTCAAACAACTCACAAACCGGCAGCAATAAGTCTTTAACAATTGTTGGAAAACTACTGGAAAACACAGCTAACTCCTTGAATTTTGATGCTCAATGGAAACCCCTCAATGAAGAATCTTTCTAACATAGAAGAAGAGTTTTCGTTCTCCTTCTAAATCGCTAGAGGGTTTTCGTCCTCAAGAGATAATCTTTAAGAGTTTTCGTCCTTAGAAATTATTTTGTAAAGCTTTCAAGCTCAAACAAAAATCAGAATTTTATAAAATGAAAGAGATGTTTACAAAGCCAACTACACTTACTTTTATAGGCAAACTTGGCTTAGTAGCTACCCACAACCACCAATCAAATGCCTTTTCCCACATTTAATTCTTCTTTGGCATTTAACTCATCTCCAACATGGGCTGCATTTTCCCCCTAGGGGAAATAAAAACATAAAGTGACTTCTTTTATTTTTCCTTTCTAATTTCACTTTATCTTTTCTCTTTTATTTTTATGAAGTCGTTAATAAATTAATATCTAAGTAGCTGAAACATTTTGGATACGAGAGCGGGTACGGAGTATCCGATACGCGGAAATGGAAATTTTTTTTTTGACCCCGGATACGGCAGTACAAAAACTATATAAAAATTAAAAAATATATAAATTTCAGCTTTCTAAATAGGAATTTAATTATTAACCACATATTATGCATATGAAAGACAAGTTATAAGCTAAAACATGAAAAAATATTTAATTAGATTAGAAAAATATTTTATTTTTTAATGTTATTGGGCTTTTAAAACATGAAAAAAAAAAACAAATTAAAAAAGACGTATTTTGGCTTGGGGGTTGCGAAAACATTGTGGAAATGCGCGGGTACGGCCTGTGCCATACCCAGACGTTTCCATAGTCCTTTCCCCGCTCCATGGCCGCTCCCAATCCGCTCTTGTTGCCGCTCCCGCTTCCGCGCCACTCCTAGTACGTTTCGAGCACCTTGGAGGTGCCGTATCGGTAACGCAGATTAATATAAGTGTTTTTTATAATGTTTTTATTATGCACTTTATAATAATTTATTTAGAATTTAAGACTATAGTTTCCCTTTTTAACAACCCTTAGCTGTCAAGAAACAAAATTGGGCTAAGGGTCTCCGACATGTTATTTTTGGAGAAAGGGACATTTCAACAAATGTGTGTGGTATAAAATCATGCATGTAGGAGGATGACTCCTCCCGTTTTGGAGATCAGTCATTATAATGAATTAGTGAAATTCAAACTAACAAAATGAACCATTGCATGGTATCAATTGTCATCATCAAGGCTTTATCCCAATTTCTGAGGCTTCCTTCCTGTTCTCCAAGGGAATTTGATACGTCAATGCAATGTCCTGACTGATTTGTAACCCAAAAAAGATATAGATTTACCTTCACCTTCATAATTTATTATCAACGTTTAATCCTCAGACATGCACCCACTACAAGCACCGCCTAAAGGTAAATATAAAATAAAGAGAGCAATGCATAACATAAAAGACACGACCCTTTTATTTGCACTACTCCCTTCTTAAGTCCAAAATCACAGCAGTCCCCAACGCGACCTTAACCTCTTCTAGACCACTATATACACATTGTATATACCTCAATCTCTTAACTCAAAGAGGGGATGTGGATAACTGTCATTTTTTCTCATTTTTAAATAACCTGCTAAGGAGCAATGTAGGAGAGACTAGTGCCTTGTGGAGACAGCTCATGGGAAAATACTAAAGAAGAATATTGCCAGCCCGGTGCTCACAGATTCAATGACCATTTGGAGGACATTATTCAGGTAAATAATTCAGATTACCCATCTCCATGCTTTTCCTACAGTATTCACATTTTATATTAAGGAAATGGGTTTTGAAGTCTCTAAGGACTGTCTATATTTGAATGAGGAATTAATCATTGACGATGTCTATATTTGGAGAAATATATATATATATATATATATATATATATATATATATATATAGGTGAATCCCGAGTGAGGTGATGGGCTGTTTTTAACCTGTCTGGGGTAATGAGCCTGAACTAAAATTATATATATATCTGTACACATGGGTTATATACCGGAGTTATTTTTTTTTGTTAAGAAAGTAGAGTTATTTGTACACATACTGTTAAAGAGGTAGAATTTTATTGTCAGAAAGGAGCAGAACGCTGCTGATTTAACTACATCATAAAGTGAGACCACAGATATCAAAAAACAACCAATGCCACAGATGACACCACCAAACCAGAAACTACCTTGCCAGGATTGAGTCTCCGCCTTTATTAACTTAAAGATCCAAACTAAACTAAACTTAGGAGGCACAATCCTATTAGGCCTCTTAACTATGATACACAACTTTTATCCATTATCCGCATTCTCAGGAGTGTCAACATTGCCCTCACCATAGATATTATTATAGGTCACTTCCCGGGCAATAAAGACCTGTTCCAAGAACTTGCGACTCAGTACGAACATAAATCTTTCAACCAAATCACGAAGATCATTGGTCTGAGCTGCCATATTGTCAATCTTAGTGGCAAGGTTCTGCAAGGATTTCAGCATTTTTTTTGCCCATGGATTTGATAGTTATCACCACATTCTTGGGTCCGGTATCCTTCATTTTGGCTTTCCTTTTATCTTTAACATTTGCTGATGTCCCCTGATTATTGTACTCTGACTGAAATGACACCGGCTTGGAATTTCACGGCGTATCTGCTAATTCTCAGTACGTTTCTTTCTCCTCAGTGAAGGTGGCTCCATGTTTTCCAGGTGGGTTATTGAGAATCGAGATTGATATCAGGACTTATTTTCAAAAACTTGTCATGATGGGGGTTTTCACTTCTCACTTACTTACGGAAGGAAAGAAGATCCACTTAAAACTCGGTTTGTTGACTGCCCCTTCTGATGGAGACAATCTGAGACTCCTGCTGCACTATCTAAGCCTCTCCTCCAGAGCTATTTCCCCCTATGTTTTTATCACTAGAGATCCTTTCCTTTGAGAATAAGAAAATCCTCCCGCAAAAAGGTGTTATTGTGACTGGCGCACTAGATGGAATTTCTGGATGCTGCAAAGGACTCGACAGGCCCAGTCACAGCTCTAAACTGGTGATAAACTCAACCTTAGGTGGCTATGCTTCTGGAACAGCTCCCCGAAGAAAGATCCGCACGAGTTTCCTTAAGAGTGCTGCAGCTGGGACTAAGCTGCTGGGAGAAGTTCGGCAATTACGACTGTCCTTTGCCATTTCAGAATAACTGTCTCCGTGTCCAGCTCCGTTGGCATCGACTCACTAGTAGCAAAGGAAAGTTTCTGGCTGTACTTATTATCACTGCAGGGACATGATGACACAGAGCTATCATTGTCAGATGAGTTGCAAATCGAAATCATAGGATTGGTGGGCTGGGGGGGATGTCACGAGGATGAGAAGGCAATGCACACAGAAAAAACAAAAAGACAACACAAGCCACCAACACATGCTAATACAAAACCATCCATACTTGCTAGGCATAGTAGTATGCAGCTGAATATAAAGGCTTTTAAGAACATGGAGGTCTGCAGTGGGAAAAGGCAGGAATCAGTATCAAAAGGACCAGACTGTGTTTTGAAGCCACTTCTCCCTGCCACACGAGACAACACAAAAAAGAAAGCACAGATTCTACATAAGGCCAACAAAGTCCAAACGCTGCAAAAATACAGTGAAAACAGTAAGCATATGACCGGCATATAAAAGTGCCAATGCAGCTGACAGATAGAGTCTAGATGAATGCGTTTCTAAAACTACCTTGTGAAGCTGCTGACAGATAGAGTCTAGTTAACTACGTTTCTAAAACTACCTTGTGAAGCTAACTGAAACAAAGCAACACCAAAGAGGATGCCAATGAGAGCTTTACCAGGGTTCTAATGCTTAAAGCAGTCACTTTTCTCAGATTCTGAGTGCATTCAGAAGGTTGATGTGCAGAGAGTTTTTTCAGATGCAGGGACGGAGAGGAGGGGTAGAGAGGTGGGTGTCAGGCCCTCCTAAGGTACAACTTCCATCGGGCTATATTTGGAGAGAGATCAGAAATGGCACAGAAAGAGACCAGGGCAGTGATAGGAACAACAGGGAAGCAAAAAATTTTACAAGGGTAGAAATCACGGTATCTGCTTGTCTGGAGGTGCTGGTGGATAATCCAATTCTGGAGCCGGACATGGAAAAATGTGAAGGTAATATTCGTTGGCTCCTTTCTAGAGGTTTGATTTGATGATTTTTAGGCATGCAATTGTTGGTGGAGGATTTGTAAGTATGGGCAGGAATTTTTTTTTGGAAAAACCATGGGGGCAATGAGATCAGATCTTGTCTGAGAGGGTACTTAGGGTACTTCACTGTGAGTTATTTGCAAATGAATATGATTGAGAGAAGATCGTCCAGGGGAAACCAATTTATTTAGAAATGTGGGCCTTCTCATGAAGCACTGGCATATAGTATCTATTCTTCATAGAAGATGCTGTCGCCCCAGTTTGACTTTGATTACATGCTCTCTCATGAGTTATAGATAGAATATGTGTTGCAAACACATGGAAACTTTACAGGTCATTTTATTTGTGTCTTGAAAGCTGCCATAGAGAGAGGAGCCTCCAATTACATGCAAATTTGCGTGGAGCTAGAGCTGGATCATCCTTTGCCAAAAATATCACCCCGAAATCAGCTGGGTTGGAATGGATCCAGCCAATTGATTATGTGTGCATTACCATCAGATGCAGAGCTTACCATGAATATGGGCACCTAACAAGGGAATTCCCTTGGGTTGAAAAACAAAGAACTCCAAGTCAGCTAGAGATTCAAACAAAAGGGTGGATGAGGAAGGCTTTCAAACTGAAGAGAAAGCACACGATCTAAACCAAATGGTAGAAGGTTGGAGAATCTAGCAAGCAAGGAGGGGCTACTTCAAAGGAGCAGAATTATTCACAATATGCGAAAGACAACAACATAGTGAACTCAAGGAAAGTGGCAATGGGAATGATGATCTAATGAAGGACTATGCCTTTATAGAAACTATAGAAGCTATCTTGTAGGAATCTCAGGTTGAGAGAAGCAGTCTGAAGAAGTAGTTATGGAAGAGAACTAGAGTAGCATGGAAGGAGGGCCTTCGTGGAAGATTCAAAATGGAGGCTAGAGAGAATCATAAAGAGAATAACACTGAGAGTAAAGGGGAGATAGTAAACTCCGTGCAATCCAAAAACTAAAATAAAGCATTAAACATAGGAGAAAGCAATAACTCATGACCAACCAAATATTTGTGATTTTGAGTCTTCACCAAAAGACCAAACTTAATGGTGGAGGCGGCCAATGGCTCTTAGTCCTTGGCGATGAAAGTGCTTAAAAAGAGAAAAATGCGAAAACTAAATCAATGAAGTCGATCTCTTGGAACATCAGGGGCATGCTTGCTCCAACCAAGGGATTGTAAAATGGTTTTATTGGTAAGGAAAAACTAGAATTCCTTTTGTTACTAGAGACGAGATTATCTAAAGGTCAACATGAAGGGTATGGCAAGATTCTCAAGAGTAGAGCCATGAGTATTGGAGTGGACGGAAAGGTCTGGCAGGGGGATTGGCTATCTTTTGGGACACAATATCAATTTCATATGAGGTCATCGAGCTGATTGAGGAGTGTATCACATGCACAATCTAGAGTGTCAATTTCAGCCTCAAACTTGGCTTAACCAACTTGGACAATCCTCGTGATAGTGGGAAATGAAGGAGTGTTTTGGTTTAATATGAAGATTGTTTTGTTGTAAAGATAAATTTTAAAGGGGACTATAGTTTGTTGGTGGAAGCATTTAAAAAACATGTGGTCGACATATTCACAACTAGTACTTGGTAGTCATGCAAGATTTTGTTACTGATATGCAGTTGTGGGACGTTATACCTAGCTACGGTCATTTCACTTGGAGAAACAAATGTAAGGGGAAGGACTATATTGCTAATTGTTGGGATTGCTTTCTTGGGTTAGGGGGTGGCTCAATCGAAATCTAATTCTGAAGATGGAAGTCATGTAAGAAGGTGCATCTCACCAGCATGTAGTTTTGTGGATCTTGAAGGAATCTCCTAGGAATTGCTCATTTCGATTCAAGAAAATGTGGTTAGAGCATCGAGGTTTTGACGAGAAAGTTATCTTTTGGTGGTAGGAAGTCCAACTAAAGTTCATTGAGTTTAGGTTGAAGAAATGATATAAGTAGTTCCAAAACATAGTTTTCTCTCAAGCATCAATAAGAGGAGAGAGCTAGGAGAACACATGATGATATTTAGTGCTACATGTTTGATGAGGATTAGAAAGTTAACGAAGTGCTGTTGATGGAATTATTGGAGGATAGGAGTGCGAGCTAAAATTCATCTAGGGTAGGCTGAAGAAATGAAATAAGTAGTTCCTAAACATAGTTTCTCTCAAGCATAAATTAGAGGGTAGAGCTAGGAGAGCCCATGATGATATTTAATGTTACAAGTTTGGTGAGGATTAGAAAGTAAAAGAAGAGTAGGTGATTGAATTTTTGGATTATATCTATTGCAAAGAAGAGATCTATTGGAGACATGTATCTAGTATTCGTTATCAAAAGGAAGAAGATAGGAGCACCAAGTTTTTTCACTAGTCTACCATCACTAGAAGACATCATAACAAAGCTCATAAGATTGGAAACTCATAATGGAACGACCTTGGATGAAAAGAAGAGATTGATTAGGAGTTGGTTGGGTACTTTAGGATCCCTTGGTAGAAGATAAGGAGGTTAAGGTTGAGGCTCATATAATGTTCCAAGCATTCTGCCCAAGCTTACCACAGATGATCATAATCTCTTCTTAGAAAAAGTTGTTGCGGAAAAGGAGGTTAGGCAAGCAATTTTTGAAATGGAGAGGGTTATGGGTTATTGGCCCGACGACTTCCCTAGGTTGTTTTTCTGTTTTTTTGGGATTTGCTTTACTCGGAGGTTAAGTAAGCTATTGATGAATCTAGGTATTCCTATTAAATCCTAGTCAATGAACTCTATTTTTTTGTGTTCATTCCTAAAACTTGAAATGCTAGGTCACTAGACAACCTAAGTCACAAGGTTCGAGTTCGACTAGGATAAAATTCGGTTGAAGTTCGTCAATAGATAAAGTTCGGAAAAAAATCGCCATCAAGTTCGAACAATAAATAAAGTAAAAAATTAAATAATTATACATAATTAAAATAAAGATTAAAAGTACATAAATTTTAAAAATAAAAAGATTAAAGATTAATAAATATCAAATATGTATTAGAATATGTAACTGAAACTAATCGAATAAAAATTAAACTTCATAAAAATCATAACTTTTATATAAAATAAAACTATTCGAACAATAAATAATAAAAAAATTTATATATATATCAAATAAAATACTCATAAATATCAAATATGTATTAGAATATGTAACTGAAACTAATCGAATAAAAACTAAACTTTATAAAGATCGTAACTTTATATATATAAAAAACTAGAACAAGAAATGAATAAAACAAAATAAAAAACGTATTAAAAGAAACTCTACCCTAATCGATGAGAAGTTCCTCTATGTGAAGTGCAAACAATGAAGAGCTCTTCATCCTCTGCAACCGCGGTCAATGCATTTGGGGTTTCTCTGCAAGAGTTTGAATCTTTTAGGCGAATGTGTTCTGCATTCAGTAGTTGTTAAATCTCATAGGTAATGGCATTTGTTATTTATTAAATAGTGACTTTTTGTGTGTCAGGGTATCTCCAAGCTGCTATTTATTAATTTGACAGTAACATTGACCAACTTCTCCATAAGACTGCAGACACATAACAACTTCTTGACGCTACATAGCTCCACGACCTACCATAGAACTCAGCTCCAAGGCCACTCAGATCTATAGTCACTACACTCAACTCAGATGCCACTGTGCATACACCCAAATGAATCCTCCCTTCGGTTTCGTATGAACTACAACGATTTTAAACGATTTTTAGGTTAATGCATCATATTTGCGATTTTTGATTTTTTTTCCCAAAAATGTGGCGAACCCTGTGACGCAGGTCATAACCATGTGTACCTAATGGCAATAACTTAAGCTAGGTAAGCAATATGACATAGGATGTTCGATCTTGTCAAAAAATATGACAAGTAACGTGCTATAGGATGTTTGTTTCGTTCTAAAGGTATAGCCTGTAATGCATCGTATGAAGTAAGAGGGGTAATATGCCCCCTATGTGAATGAGCATATAACAAACAAGTAATGGAAATCCCGCACAAACATCCGTAGTATATTAACAAACAAAGCATAGAGCATATAAGTGCACAAAGCAAACACAACCTAAAGCACACAAGTGTACAAAACAAACATAATATATAACATACAATTATCGAGCAAACACAATAAATAGCATAGAAGTGCACAAAGCAATTAGAGTAGATGGTATTGCAACTCAAACAAGTGTTTAAAGCAATCAATGCAAAAAATATTGCATAGTAGTTGTACAAGCACACAAAGAAGTCAATTTGGTCAATGTCATACGAGAATCAAGGAATTCAACACTCAAGAGTAGGGAGCTGTCAAAACAATCAATGTAATACAACAATCAAGGAATACAACATGAAAGAGCATGGAGTAGTCAAATCAATCAATGTGATACAACAATCAAAGAATACAAGACGAAAGAGCACAAAGTAGTCAAATCAATTGATGTCGTACAACATTTAAGGAATACAACACGCAAGAACAAAGAGTAGTCAAGTCAATCAATGTCACACAACAATTAAAACATGTAACACAAGTATACAGAGTAGTCAAAGCAATCAATGTTGCAAAACAATATATGGTGTAAGCAATCAATAGTGTAAGTAAGCAGTGTAATGTAGGTAATGAATGGTGTAAGCAAGCAATATGGTGTAAGCAATCGATAGTAGCGAAAACAAGAGCCCAAGGTCAATAATAGTGAACTACTAAGAACAGTAAATGCAATTAAGCACAAATCATAGTCAAGTCAGTGTTTAAAAATAAGCAATATAATCATTTGATAGAGCATGTTACAGGTGCACAAAGCAGTCAATTTAGTCAATGTCATACAACAATCAAGGAATATAACACTCAAGAGCAAGGAGAAATCAAAGCAATCAATGTAATACAACAATCAAGGAATACAACACTCGACCATGAATTAGTCAAATCAAACAATGCGTTACAAAAATCAAGGAATACAAGACGTAAGAGCACAAATCAATCAAATCAATTGATGTCGTACAACATTCAAGGAATACAACACTCAAGGGCACGAAGTAGTCAAATCAATCAATGTCATGCAATGATCAATATATTCTTATTATTTTCAACCACTTAATATTAGATTCACAATTTAGATATTTAGAGAAATCAAAGAACACAACACAAAGCAATGCAAGAAGACACAAGAGTTACTTGGAAACCCTTTCGGGAAAAACTACAGAGGAAAACTTTATTAATATATTTCTCAAATGTTTGTAGGCACCGGCCTACTGAAGACACCAATCCTCAATTACAATTTTGTAGGCACCAACCTACTAGAGCACCAACCCCTTTCACCAAGCACCAACTCAGCAAGAGACACCAATCTCTTCGAATATGAAGGCACCAACCTCCTTACGAAACTTCCTTACCACCTTTGAACTGTTGTTGTCTCAACGAATGATGGAAACTCTTCTTTTCAA
This sequence comes from Taxus chinensis, assembly GCA_019776745.2. NCBI lineage: Eukaryota > Viridiplantae > Streptophyta > Pinopsida > Cupressales > Taxaceae > Taxus > Taxus chinensis. Next base: position 484,268 of record JAHRHJ020000344.1, on the reverse strand, counting down.
CTTTAGATATGATGCTCTAAAAATCTGCTCTTATGTTTCTTCTCTCTTCTTCTCTTTCCCTTAAGATATTCAACTTGAATGCTTGAAAATAAATCTCAAATGATCTTCCTTATATAGCCATTCACACCCCTTTAGAAAAGGCATCTTTTCTTCCAACTGACACACCCTTTCATTTAATTTAATTAACTATCTTTTATTTTAACAATGGAAATATATATGTCAGCCATAACTATATTAAATGCTTCCCATTAATTAAATAACTATACAAACAATTAATGTTGCCTCCTCAAATGCTAGTGCCACCCTCCAGTAAGATTGTGGGTCCTCAAAGGGAAAATCATGGCTCCAAAGGCAAATTGTAGGTCCTTGGGAGCTGCATCATTTCTAGTCGTGACTACTATTTTTTCTTTGTTAATTGCTAATTGTTTGTCTTCCATTCATACACTTATTTCCCTTCAATAGAACAAAAATTGCCTAATGCTGATTATAAACAATTGATTTGTCCTTCATGAATGATGATCATTTTCTACAACATATTGCTGATTATATCCTTCAATAAACACTGATATCTTCCTTCTATTGATTGCTGTTCACATCTCGATCATATCACTGACTTTATTATGCAAAAACATATCCTTTTCATATACCTAAACTTATCTTATCGTGGCTCTAAACACTGTTGGTTATTTATATTAATTTCTGACAAAATTTCATTCATAATTCCAGCTACTCCTTTGACATCAATGACAATATTTCCAACAATCTCCCCCTTTTTCATTGATGAAAACCTTGCAAATAATTTACTCCCTCTTTACTGTAATGCACCTTCTTCAAAGAATCTTCTTTTTCTACAACTCCTCATTTTTGTAACTCCCTCTATCTGCAATTCTCCCCCTTTGACATCAATAACAAAGGGATACTAAAGGAGATTGAATAATGCAATGTTAGCTCCCCCTAACCAATGCTTCTCTTAGTTTTTCAATGAGAGGAACCAAAGTATATTACTCCCAATTTATGTCGTAGATACTCAAATGTTTCATTTGGAAGAGGCTTAGTGAAAATGTATGCTATTTGTTCAGTTGTGGTGATGTATTCCAATTTGACATGTTGTTCTGCAACTTTCTCTCTTAAGAAGTGATATATGATTGGAATATATTTTTTTCTTGAATGCATAACAGAATTCTTTGAGATATTTATTGCACTTGTATTTTCATAGAATATAGAAATTGGATGATCAAAATCTACCTTGACATCCTTCAGGGTCTACTTCATCCAAAGAATTTATGTGTAACATAACACTATTGTTATATATTATGCTTCAGCTATAGATAGCAACCCAAATTTATAATTTTTACTCAACCAAGATACTAAGTGATTTCCAAGGAAGAATGCTCTTCCACTTGTAATTTTCAATCATCAATGCATCCCGCCAAATTTGAGTCTGTGTATGCTATTAATGATAAGTATTTACCTCTTGTATACCATAACCCATAATCCAAATTCCCTTTTAAATATATGAAGATTCTTTGTACCACTTACACATGAGTTTGCTTTGGTGTTGCTTGAAAAAGTGCTACCATGCCTACTGCTTGCATAATGTCTGGCCTAGATGTTGTTACATATAGTAAGCTGCCAATCATTGATCCGTAGAGTGTTTGATCTGCATTAGGAGATTCATCATCTTTAGCCAAGTTATTCCCTATAACCATGGGTGTGCTAACAAGTGCACAATCCTCCATTTGAGTTGTGTTGGCAAATTTATTCAAAATCTCTTTTACATACTTGGTTTGGGAAATAAATATTCCTTTGTTAGACTGAGATATTTGCAAACCATGGGAAATTGACAACTCACCCAACATTTTCAAACTCCCTTTGCACATCTTTGGAAAACTTTTTGGATATTTTCTCATTATCTCCTCCAAAAATGATGTCATCCACATATACTACAACAATCAATTGATTGTCACCTTCAGACTTGATGTAGAGGTTGCTATCAACAAATTCTCTTTTAAATCCTTGTTCTTTTAGATATTTGTCAAGCCTTGAATATCATGCTTTGGGGGCTTGCTTTAAACCATACAACGCCTTCTTTAATTTGCACACATGGTCCTTGTTTTTTGATAGGAGGAACCCTTCTGGGTGTTCAATATATACTTCTTCTAACTTTCCATTTAGAAAAGTATACTTTACATCCATTTGATAAACTTTGAAATCTTTGAAAACAACATATGCAAGAAACATTCTGATGGATTTTAGTCTTGCAACAAGAGCAAAAGTTTCTTCAAAGTCAATACCTTCCACTTGAGCACACCCTTTGCAAACTAGCCTTGCTTTGTTCTGTGTCACTTGGCCATCTTCATTCAATTTATTCTTGAATACTCACTTGGTGCTGATTACATTTTGATTCTTAGGTCTAGGTACAAGTTTCCATGTTTCATTCTTCTCAATCTGATCCAACTATTCTTCCATTGCCTTTATCCAATGCTTGTCATGACTGGCTTCTGAAAAATTCTTAGGCTTTGTCTTAGATAACAAAGAGAAATTTACTTGCTCATGTGTACTCATAATTCTTCTTCTAGTTTGTACCCCAACATCACTGTTGCCAATAATTTGACTCTCAAAATGATTCTTTTGAACAAATCGTGATGGTGCCTTCGTATCCTCCCGCTTTGTTTAATCTAACTTTTCTACTTCATCTTCCTTTTCTTCTTTGAGATCAGGTATTTTTAAAGGTTCTTTAAAGGTGCCTTTTGGTTCATGATTTCATCCACTCTAACACTGAACACTTTCTACAATTGTTTGTAACCTTTTGTTATAGACATTTATAGGCTTTGCTTTTGGTGGAATAACCAAGAAAGATTCCTTCATCAACTCTTGAATCAAATTTTCCCAAGTCTTCTTTCATTTCTCTTAATGAAACATCTACTCCCAAACACTTTGAAATACTTAACAGAGGCTGGTCTTCCCTTCCATAACTCGGAGTTTTATCATGATTTACTCTGATTTGTCCTCTATTCAAGATATAAACTGTTGTACTAACCGCTTCTCTCTAGAACTTGTCTGATAGCTTGGACTCATTTAACATTGTTCTAGCCATTTCTTGGACAATTCTATTTTTCCTTTCTACCACTCCATTTTGTTGTGGAATTCTTGCAGCTGAGTATTGTCTTTTGTATTCCATGTTCTTCACAAAATTCAATGAATTCATTTGAAGTGAACTCACCTCGTCGATCTAATCTTAAGCATTTGATCTTCAACCCAGTTTCATTTTCACTAAGGCTTTAAACGCTTTAAACTTACCAAATGCCTCATATTTGTTCTTTTAAAAAGGAAACTCACGTCATTCTGGTATAATCATCAATGAGTAACATGAAATAACTTTCACCTTGTATGCTCTGTGTTCTGATGGGTCTGCAAAGATCCATATGAACCAGCTCTAGTGGCTTGGTGGTTGAATGTTCTTTCGTTCTGAATCTTGCTCTTGTTTTTTTCCATATCGACATTGCTTGCAAAAAGTGCTTGAAGATTTTGTTATCTTCGACATGTCTCTCACAACTTGTTTAGTTGTTGACTTTTACAAGGTTATCAAAGTTTATATGACCCATCCTTCTATGCCATAGCCAACTTTCTTCAATTTGACTCGAGCAACATTTCTCTCCTTTCACATCACTGAGCATGTATAGATTGTTTGTGGTTCTGTGGGCGTCTGCAACTAGTTCTCCTGTGTCTGCTTTTCTGATTTCACATCCTTCAACATAAAACTTAAGTGTGTCCTTGATCACAAATTTGGCTAACACTTAAATGATTATGCTTTAATCCTTCAACATATAAAACATTTTCTGTTTTTGTTTTTCCATTGTCTAGGCTAAGTGTACCTTTTCCTGCTATCTTTGCAGTGGCATTATCACCAAACTTCACAATACCTTCACTTACTTTCTTCAATGAGATAAAAATTGCTTTTATCGCCAATCATATGTTTTGAACATCTACTATCAATGTACCATGGTTCTGCCCTTCATCCCATGTATGAATTGCCGTTTGTATAAGCAAGGATTTTTGTTTATCTTGCCCAACTTTCTCTTGTTTCAACTTTCCAAATCTTTGCAGATGTCCTTTTTCGTTATATATGAAGATCTTGTCTAGACAATTTGTTAACGCTACTTCTACAAAAACGTGTTATATGTCCATAATTGGATGCAATTATATCAGACAATAACTATCCTACATAGATAGTTATGATAAGGGAGCAAATGAATTCTAGTTTCTATTCGAAACTCCAATGGGCACCTTTGATTTTGTTCCTAGCTTTATTATCTTTCATTGAGCCTTCTACAATCTATCTTCTTATTAGAGGAGGCCATAAATTGGCCATAAATTACCATATATTTTGTTCTTCCAAGTTACCTTTGAAAATGGCGTTCTAAATGTAATCTTGGAACTTAGTTTGTTTAAGATGGAATATATGATATATATGCACAGTTCATTCTTTAGAAATCTTTTGTTATCTATTTTGTTGACTAATCCTATTTGATTATTTGGGAAAAGATGCAAAGTCTTGTTTATGCAGGTCATAAAAGAATAGATAATTTTCTAGTTTTGAGAAAAATTCTGAATTGAAACATGAACAATCACATCTAAACTCAAATATGATTTCATATCTAGATTCCTCTCGAAAAATTGTGCAAGTTCAAAAAAAAGAATCATCTCAATCCGAGATCGCATGCAAGAGTTATAGCTGTTTTAGTTAGCTCCGGAACCATTGTAGTTAGCTTAGGAACCTGCAACGTTAGCTTCGAAACCATTTCGAGGCTAGTTCCGGAACCTGTCCAACGTTAAGCTCTGAAACCATTGGATTTAGCTCCATAACATGCATCAACAAAGTAATGTTAGCTCCGGAACCATTGAAGTTAGCTTCGGAACTTCCATTAATAGAGTAACGTTAGCTCCGAATACCTGCATCAACGGAACTGACAATTTTTGAAGAGATTGTGAATAATTAGAGAATCCAACGGGAAATGTGAGAGAGGTTTTTGTTCATAACAATGTGTTTAACAAAAACCTCATTCAGATTTTCTATCATGTTTTAGTCTAATGAAGAGAAATATAACTTTTAGTGCGTTGTAGTCCAAAGAAAAAGTGTATCAGACGAGAACTAAAAGTTCCATAAACAGAAACTCTTCCATGTCAAATGGAAAATTTGAGAGAGGTTCCTTGTTCATAACAATGTGTTTGACAAAAATCTCATTTTGCAATTTTCTGATTGGTTTTACCAATGAAGAGAAATCTTAAAGTTTTAGTGAGCTACAATCTAAGGAAAAAATGTGTCAGACAAGTTGTCAAAAGTTGTTCACAATCAAAAACATGGAAAATCCGAGAAAGTTATTTGGTCCATCCTAATCTTTTGAGAAAAAACCTCCTTTCAATAATGTACGAGAATAAAATCATTATGACTCTTGTTACCAGAAATCAAGGAGAAAATTTGGGAGCAAATCTTCCTAAAACAACGAGATAAAAGTTTGATTCTAATAATATATCTCTCCATATTTTGTGGAGCATGGAGATCTTAGTTGTTAGGATTGGAATAAAGATAAGATCAGATTGTATTTCCTAAAATAAGGAGTTATGCTTGGATGCATAAACCTTCCACACTGAGATATGTTACTATTTTTTCTCCCAAGGAATAAAGATCCGTTCTTTCTTTCCAATCTTCTGAGTGAAATCATTCTGTAAGTTCTGAATTAAAAGTACTTCCTGAATTAAATCTTTTTCCTAATATGTGAGTTGTATCTGTATCACTCAGCATATTGAAGATCGGATCAGAGAATAGATATTATTCTATGTAATTTCTTAGTATCTTTTGTCATCTCCGTGCATGAAATGTTGATTGTACAATCATGGATTTTCTTTATACCCAACTTCCACCTGCTTCTTTTTCCAAATCTTTTCAGATTCCTTTTTCAACAATTTACATTTGAAGATCTTGTCTTTTGATCTTGTCATAGGATTCAAACTTTACTTATACAATAATGAGTCTATATGTCCATAATTATTGCAATTATAGTAATTTCGATATCATGTGTTCATTTATTTTATGTAAGTTTGGATATAATATAATAAGGGAGAAAATGAATTGTAGTTTCTATTTCAAAACTCCTTAATGCAGAACCTTTGGTATTTCTCCTCGCTTCATTATCTTTCATTAATTGATTACAATCTATCTTCTTATGACCAAAGAGATTGCAATAAAAACAATAACCATGGAAGGAACTTCCAAACTTGGTCATATTCATATGTCTTAGAACAAATGATCTCTTAGAATTATCCTCTCCATTTCCTTCTTTGTTGATAGTTTTGGTCATTGTGATTTCCTCTTCCTTCCTGATTTCATTCTTTGTGGGTTCCTTTAGAATTTTTGCATAGCTCTTTTGGCCTTTTCTACACTTGTCTTCTTCAGGAGATCGGTAGACTTTGAAGCCTTCTCTAATTCTTCTCCATAGCCAAGACCTGACTTGTTGAATAGTGACCTTTGACGCTCTAGAATCTCATATAAACCTCGGTGCTCTTCTCAAATCTCATCTTGTTCGTCAATTTGGTGTTTGTCCTTTTCTAAGTTCATTTCTCAAAGCAACGATCTCGGACTCAAGCTTCTCACAATCTTCTTCTTTCATCTTTAGCTGACTTCTTAAATCTCTCTCAATTATTTTTTCTTCTTCGATCTAGGGTTTTCAAATCAATGATTATTTTCTCGGGCTCTTCAAAACTTTATGACATCTTTGCCTCGGAAATTTGATTCTCTTTTTCATATTTTTGGAGCTGTAGCTTTTGTTTCTGATTCTTCTTTTTTAAGTGCTTTTATCTCTCCTTCACTACCCCCCTCGTACTTCCTTTCAGTTTGATAAAGGGAGTTACGACACTTTTCAGCTCACATTTGTGACCTTCTCCCCTCTGAGAATCACTTCTCCAACCTTGTGAGTGTGGAAGCTAAGTACACATGCCTATCCTCTGCTCTGTGGAAGGCCGCTCTACTATCCTTTCCCAGCTCCACCACTCATCCCTCAGCCTCTTGGACTCCAAAATCTTGTCTTATGAACCAATGATATGATTTAGAGTGCAAATCCCTTCACCGTCACCTCCGTCATGTCTTTACCCATGCTCTTCCCTCCTTCCCCACTCTTAGGACTGCCTACCGGTGCCTTCTTCACTGTAAGAAGCGATCCTTCATTTCCCACCTCAGGCATTCCCTTTCTACCTCCCTCTAGTCTAATCCCCGGTCTTTCTGGCATACTGTCTTTCCCCACCACCCCCCCTCCTCCATGGTGATCGATCCTACCTCCATATTCTCCCACACCTCTACCCTTTATGATATCCTGGGGCAGCAGTCTATCCAGATTGGAAATCCTCCTCTCGGTAATCTTTTCACATATAGGAATATCAAAGAGGCAATCAGGTCCTTGAACAGTGGCAAGGTGGCTGATGAAGAGGGCTTCCAGGTTGAATTCTTCAAGTAGGGTTTTGAGGCATTTGGTGTTTATTTGATTGATCTCTTTCAACCAGGTGGTCCGCCGAGGTTTCCCACCTACTTGGTCTCATCATGTCATTCACCGGGCTTGATCTACAAAGTGTTTATCTGGAACGACTTCTGATCCGAATAACTATAACAACTACAAGACTATTATGGTGGGCCACTCTTTCTCCAAACTCTATGCCACGGTCCTCCGCAGGTTGTTGTCTGATGATTTGGAGCAGAGACAACTCAGAGCTAGAGGTCAGGCTGGTTTTCGACCTGGGTATCACACTATTGACCACATCTTCACCCTTCAGGCTATTATTGAAGAGGCCCGCCACTGCTCTTCGAAGGTCTACTGCTGCTTTGTGGACTTTCAGAAAGCCTTTGACTCAATACCTCGCATGGCTCTCTTCTAGAGGCTTAGGGACATCGGTATTTCTGAGATTCTTATTGTTGCCATCATGCGTCTCTATGAGTCTGTCCTTGGTCGCCTCCGAACTGTTCTCGGGATGTCAGACTTCATCAGGAGTACCATTGGGGTTAAACAGGGTTGCCCCCTGTCCCCTACTCTCTTTGGTATCTACATTGATGAATTAGAATCTTTTCTTCGGGATCATATTCAGGAAGGGGATGGGTGCCTTCTTCACCATGTTTTGATTTCTATTCTCCTGTTCGCTGATGATATTGTTTTACTTGCCTCTTCTCCTGAGGGGCTTCAGAGACAACTTGACGCACTTGCTCTATTTTGTGATCTTCGGCATTTGACTGTCAATCTTGGTAAGACCAAGGTCATGTTCTTCAACGGGTTGAAGACTTCTCACCTCCATTTCTTTTTCAAGGGACAGGAGGTTGAAATCACCAATACATATACTTATTTGGGTGTCCAGTTCTCAGGACCTAGATTTAGTATGAGGCATGCCCTTCAGCCGTGTGTGAACAAAGGTTATGGGTCTCTTGCCATTCTTGAGCGACAATGTTTCCGACACCACTTTCAAGACATTTCCTCTAAGATGTCTCTCATGGTCTCTCTCATCCGACCCACTGTTCTCTATGGGTCTGTTGTTTGGGGGCCCCTCCCTTTTAGCTACGGATTGGGCGTCAGCTGAGAGAGTGCAGACTCTCCTCCTTCGCCGCTTCATCAGATGCAAGCAGACGGTTCCTCAGTTGATTATTTTAGCCGAATTCGGCGCCAGACCTTTCCGTCTGGAGACCGTTTTTGACATTTCGGCCTTCATCCACCGCGTCAGGAGGTTTGGGGATTTCTCCGATGAGCGGAATAGGTACCCGTATCTCGCTTATTGTTCCTCTATGAGTATTGCTCAGGATATGGGCCGTTGTTGGTTCTCCGATACTTCGGCTTTGTTGGATTCTGTTGGTATTCAGATTGATCATCTTCCCCCCTTTCATTATTCCCTGAATGCTCCCAGTCACCTTCTACCCACCAAGCAGGTGCTGAATAGGTCCATCAGAGAGGATATTTACAGGTGCTTTATTCAGACTACTTGGGTGAACCCCCATGGCGGCTTGCGTCCTAAGATGGCCTTTTATGCAGAGCATTTTCTTGAGATCAATGACGGACTCATCATCCGCCCCCAGTACACCTTTCGCCATTGGATGCATGCCCTCCGCATACCCCTGGGTCAGTTTCGGGTGGGCTCCCACAGATTGCGTTGTGAGACGGATCATCATATTGACCACGATGACAGACTTTGCAGGCTCTGTAGCCTCCAGGAGGTTGAGACTGAGGACCATTTCATCTTCCGCTGCCCCATATACTATGAGATCAGGGGACGATTTCATTGCCTCTTCAGAGGGGTTCAGACCCTCCCGGTTTTCTTTCAGATATATTGACCAACGGTGCCTTGCCCTCTATATTCGTGAGTCTTTGGAGCTCCGGGACCAGATTCTTCACCCACCTCCGAGAGTCATTCCCACGAGACGGATTACATCTTTCTTTCCGGTTCTACCTGCAGTGGGTGGTACCAAACGGCAGAGCCACTTTGATCCTGTTACAGGGCATAGATCAGTTCGTTCCCGCTAGACCTTCACAGCTCCCCCAGTGGCCACCAGCCGGCTCGGCAGCATACACGTCTCAGAGGGCAATCCAGATCTACTCGCCTCCCTGGCCGTCGTTCTAGTCTTAGATCTCTGTGGGGGAGGGGGCCCTCGCCCCCCTCTTCGAGGAGTCATTCCATCAGTAGCTACTTCTTGTCAGCTTTGAATGTTAGGAGGGATGTGACTACCATTTCTGAGTAGACAACTCCTTATCAGTCCCCTCCTTCATTCTCTTCTCTGCTTTCCTTCCCCCATCTGTTTCATTGCCCCCGTCTGTGGGGGTTTTGTTTTTTGGGGTTTTTGCTTGTTCTTCTCTTATTCTTTCTTTTGTTCTCGGGAACTCGTTTTGAGTCTTCCCCGCTTGCACTTTGTATATTGTTTGGACTGCAGTCCCATTGATCTACTTCTATGGTCATTCGTTGGACATTAATATTTTATCTTATCTCCTAAAGCATAGATAAGTTCTTCAAGATTTACCTCACATTCTTCTTCCGTATCGTCATCTTATTCCAAGTCATCTTTGCTCGTGGAAGCATTATCTTCTATAGCCACGAATAATATTTCTTCATTATTGCTATTAGAATCACTTACCCCGCTTTCTTCAGATGAGCTTGCTACCCCTCTTGGAGTATAAGCTTTTCTTCTGCTTTCCAAATCTTTTCTTGCCTTTGCTTTGCTTAAATCCTTTCTTGAACTTAGGTTTTCTCTCCTCATCACCGCTATTTTCTTTTTCTGGACACTTAGTTGCAAAATGACCAATTTTACCACAATTAAAACATTTGAACGGTAATGTACCTTTGTATTTGCCGGACCCTTTCTTTAGCTTTCGTATGAATAAAGCTTCCTTCTCATCTTCTTCACTACTTGAGCTATCACTCGATTCAAGTTCTTTTGATTTTCTCTTTCTTCGAGGCTTTGATGGATGCTTTCTTTTTTGGTCTTTCAGATTCAGTCCCCATTTCATATGCTGTAAGTATTCCATGTAGTTCGTCCATGTTCAACTTATCTAGGTCCTTCATCTCTTCAATGGCAGAAACCTTCGCATAAAATCTTAATGGTAGGGATGTTAGTAACTTTTAGACGATCATGGACTCTTCTACTTTTTATTCGAGCCCTCGAATGATATTTTCAATTTCATCAACAAGAAGAAGATATCCCGTAATACTTTCTTCATCCTTCATCGTTAGACTCTCAAACTGCCTCCTATGTGTTTGGAGCTTTGCTTTTCTCACATTATTATCACCCTCATAGATAGTCTTAAGTTTCTCCCAAATATATTTCGTGGATTCCCAATGCATGACCTTAACAAACTCAGTCTCTGAAAGACCACATAAGATTGTGTTCATAGCTTTTGCATTATTTTCGCTTGCCTTATTTCCGGCTTGATTTGTTGCCGGAGATTGTGTGGGGTTGTATAACCGTCTAAAACTGATTGTCAAATATCAAAACCAAGATCCATTCGATAAGTCCACATCCTTATACTCCAAAATGCATAATTTGTTCCATCAAACAAAGGTGCCTTATTCGAGGAGAAACCTTTCTAGTACTGAATGACTAGCCATGCTGTGTCTTTCAGATCTACCTTCCAACGAGTTATGTTGTTCTTGAAGGAACCTGCTTTGATACCAAATGTTAAGCACATGATTATACTGAGAGGGGGTGCATCAGTATAATATATTGTTTTTATTTTCAACCACTTAATCTTAGATTCACAATTTGGATATTCAAAGCAATCAAAGAACGCAGCACAACTTAATGCAAGAAGACACCAGATTTACGTGGAAACCCTTTAAAGGAAAAACCACGGAGAAAATCTTTCTTAATATATTTCTCAAATCTTTGTAGGCACCAACTTACTGGAAGACACCAATCCCCAAATTACAATTTTGCAGGCACCAACCTACTAGAGCACCAACCCCTTTTGCACTAAACACCAATTCAACAAGAGACACCAATCTCTTCGAATATGAAGGCACCAACCTCCTTATGACACTTCCTTACCACCTTTGAATTGTTGTTATCTCAATGAAGGATGGAAACTCTTCTTTTCAACTTTAGATCTGCTGCTCTAAAAATCTGCTTTTATGCTTCTTCTCTCTTCTTCTCTGTTCCCTTAAGATATTCAACTTGAATGTTTTTTAAAAATAAATCTCAAATGATCTTCCTTATAAAGCACTCGTGCCCTTTCGAAAAGGTACTTTTTCTTCCAAACCGACACACCCTTTCATTTAATTTAATTAAACATCTTTTATTTTAACAATGGAAATACATATGTCATCCATAGCTATATTAAATGCTTCCCATTAATTAAATAGCTATATAAACAATTAATGATGCCTCCTCAAATGCTAGCGCCACCCCCCATGCAAGATCATGGGCCCTCCAAGGGCAAATCGTAGCTCCAAAGGCAAATCACATGTCCTTGGGATTTGCGCCATTTCTGATTATGGCTGCTGTTTTTTTCTTTGTTGATTGCTGACGGTTTGTCTTCCGTTCATACACTTATTTTCCTTCAATAAGAATACTGCCTAGATGCTGATTATAAACAACTGATTTGTCCTTCATGAATGCTGATCATTTTCTGCAGCATATTGCTAAATTATATCCATCAATAAACATTGATATCTTCCTTCTATTGATTGTTGTTCACATCTAGATCATATCACTGACTTTGTAATGCAAAAACGATCCTTTTCATATACTTAAACTTCTCTTATCGTGGCTCTAAACACTGCTGGTTATTTCCGTTACTGTTCTGATATTTCCATTACATTTTTGACAAACTTCCGTTCATAAGTCCAGCCACTCCTTTGACATCAATGACAATATTTCCAACAAGTAAGCTATGTAGTGTAGGAAATCAATGGTGTAAGCAATCAATAGGAGCCAAAACAAGAGCCCAAGGCCAATGGTAGTGAACTAGTAAGAACAATACATGCAAATAAACATGGATCATAGTCAAGTCAGTGTCTAAAAATAAGCAATATAATCATTAGATAGAGCATGGTATAACAAGTGTCATTAGTAGTAAAATAGTATGGTGCGCGCAATGAACTAGTGTAGATAGATGTGAATGTGATAAGCTTAATTGTAAAGATGCCCCTGGTGTAGGTATGCCCCCAATACAATAGGCATGCCTTGGGATAACATGTTGTAAGAATTCGTGATGTAATCAAAGTAGGCTCAATATGTAAGATGTCCTCCAATGTAGACATACTCCCAGGTGGTAGGCTGTAGGAGCCATAACGTGTATAATGTCCATAGGTTATAGTTGGTTAATTTGTTCCATAAATTTCAAGTGCTAAGGTAGTCTAGAGTGCTAAATCTAAATGATCATAAAGCTCAAAGCTAGGCAAGGACCTATCATGTCACATGTAGGTCTCGATTTTGTATTTTCACGATGTTATAGTGTTTTTGGATTAGGAGACTTGAAAGAGAAAATTCAAGGTAGAAGCAATACTAATGGCCTTGGGGCATAGGCTATAAATGGTGAAAAAGGCAAGGTAGGGTTCTAGGTAAGTATTGTTCCCTCAATAATCACATCAAACTCATGAAATGTGTTGCATCATTGGATAATTACCTAGTTAAAAACTATGAAAGTATATATCCACTCAATCTATAGTAATGCTAAAGTGTGTGTATCACGAAAGGTACTAATTAATAAGACGTAAGGTGATACTAGTGTAATGATCTCATCTAATGTGTTTATCACATACTATATGTACAATATGTGCATGAGTGCAATGTATTTGTGCTCTGGTAATGTGATAATGACCTCCTAAATCTAAGGATATTAATCCTACGTGTAGTGTGATACTTGGCAACTATTGTCATCCTCTATTTTTTTAATGTGAATCTATAGTTTGGGTCATTAGTAGTGTATAGTATACCATAGGATTTTAGTGCGAAAGAGAATGTATTGGTGTCTTGCATAGAGGGCCATGACTCACATGGTTGATATTGAACTATTACATGTTGTGCATGGATAGATAACACAAGATATATAAAAGGAGCCATAATATGTTGGTGTTGATGCTCTATCATGGAGTGTCATGGGGATATGTCGAAGATGATTATCATACTCAATGTAGCATGTTGTACCTATTATGTTTAGTATGAGGCATCGGTCGTGGAGTAGGAATATAGTGGAATAGGTGTCATAGTATAGTGAATTGTCACCTCCATGTTGTTGTGTATGAACTTCAAGCATCTATGTGCAGTTGATGGAATGGCACACATCACAAATCCAAGGGCATCCGAGCAACATATTGACGATTTCGTTAGAAGGTACCACAAGGAACCGAGTGGCTGTCCTCTTAGGTCAAACTTGTATTGGTAAAACTATGCCTCCAAGTGGTTGTCATTTTCCATCAAAGTCCTTGAATAATGGTATCTATGAGGTCTTATGTAGTATAGCCAAGAGATGTTAGAAGTGCCATCATACAATGATTGAGGCTTTATCCATTTTCTACAAAAACACTTTGGAATTGGTTGTGAATCCACATATGCGTGAATGGATATAGGTTTAGATGCTTCATCCTCATTTGGATGAATCTTCGAATCAGAGAAGGTAATTTGTTGGATTAATTGTGTGTGTATTGTGTGTAATACCAATGATACTAACAATCAGATGGGCATCAACCACATAGGTGTGTGGAGGAGCTACTACGTGATAAGTCATGTGAACTTTGTCTGCCTTGTTTGTTTCAAGCATAATTAGGTAATGGATAAGTGAATAATGTATATGCATGCATTAGATTGAGCAATTGTTGTGTTGGCTGGTGGCTTGAAATCTTGTAGAGAAACAAATTGTGTTATCGAGAAATCTCTTTTATTTTCTTGCTAGTCCAAAACATCTATTCATAGAGTGTTCACGGCATTGGTGATAATTGCAAGAGAAGCAGTCATCAAACTTAGGTCTGTTTTGCTTTGTTCCATATCGATGATATTAGGTAGTGGTAGTTGGATTAAATTACACTCAACAGTAGTTTTCATAAGATAATGCGAGGAGGTTGTGGAAAATAGTTGTATCGTGGTGTAGAATTCATGTAAGAATTGCTGTAGGAGTGGGTTGTGCAACATTAACAGTTTCAACTTTCTTAGTAATCATTCGGCTTGCACTTGTATGAGGGATTTGCTTGAAATTTGTTGCTACTAGACGACTGTGTGGTCTCATAAGTCAACATGTTGGATGCCATGAGCTTAGTCTCATATACTTTGACTGTTTCGATAGAGGTCCTTCAAAGGATGTGCAATTAAGAAACACGACTCATTCGTAGGAGCTTTGGGATTAGACTAGACAGTGAATACTTTGATCAAATATGTTTACACACACGGCGATGTATTGAGTCCTCATGCAAGTAAAATTGCTAAAATTTAAATTGGGTAATTTTTTTGACTTTTACATCGCTAGTTTTTCTGTCAATCTTGAGTTTTGGGTAGTTTTTTGAAATTAGGATTTAATGTTCACCAATATTCGCAGATACTTGCAAGGAAACTTCATTTGAGAGCATTGTGTAACTGTATTTTGTATTTTTTGAAGTTGCAGAGTATTGTAAAACCAATTTTGTTTTGGTCTGCTTAGTATTTGCCGACGTAGGAGTATGCAAACTTGATAAGCTAAGGTCGATCAACTCATTTCATCATAGTCGCTATAGGATCCACATGGAAGGCAAAGTGTTTACCACCATGAAAAGCGCAATACATAACCCGCCAGAGCTCTTTCATGAGGATTGTTTCTTGATTTTGAGTGATTTGTGCAAAGGATAAACATTGTCCAATAGGTGATTGAGAAATGTGCAATGGAACCTATTAGCTAGAGCTTATTTTTGTATGTAGTGGAAGTTGGAGAGATAGTATATAGAACTTGGTGAGCCAGGGTGTCATCATGTATATAGGTCCATAGAGGATTCCATATAATGTATGAAGAGTAGCTTCTGGGGAACCATTAGTCTTGCCACCTTAACATGAAAACTTCAGTGGAGTAAAGGGAGGAGGTAATGGGTAGTTAAGACACTTCAGGTGGCACCTAATGGGTTATTGAGTAACCTATAATGGCGCTCGTATTGATTGGATGAATTTGGTTTTGTGATAAGAGAGCTATCTTGTTGTTGTATGGCTTGTAATCTGTTGGAGATAAGCAGTAGGAAGATTAGCCATAAATGATGTATTAGGTCCAATGGTGTAGAATTACATAGTAATGTGTGTAGTACCTTGGGGAACCATTTGTGATGCCCCCATAAGTTAGAACATTAAGTCTCAGGTGAAGGTTGATTAAACACTATGAGTAGTGCGACCATAAAGGGGAAGGAGATCTTGTTCAGATGGTGGATTTCAGTAACCTTGCTTGAGAGGAAAACCTTAAGTTTTCCCTATGTTAGCTTTGCTGAAAACTGCCTTTTGTCTTAGGGTAATGTATAACAAATGAGGTACTTGAGTAGGATGTGTCCTACATAGATTGTTCCTAATTCGAGCATCATTATGATGTTATAAAGCAAGTGGATGGAATTAACATGCTTATGCATTAACATTGACCATTCTGATTAAGATCCAAAGGGGAAATCAAGGTTTTGGAGATAACCCTAAAAGGGTAAATGTGAAATTAGAAAGGAGGGATTTTGATCAAATAAAAAACCCTAAGGGAAATGAGGCATAGAAGTTCTAAATTGCATGTAATTTGAAATAAGCGGGTTCACCAAAATGTAATATCAAAATTGGGTTTAATCTAATTTATGATTAATTACTATGTGTAAATATGATCTATAATAAGAAATAAAGTAAATATAATAAATCACATAGGTCCTAGATTATATGTATTTTCAATATATCAATCTCATATAAGCTCTTGAAAGCTAGATAAAGTAAGTGTGGGTTAGGGTTAGAAGATAATTGCACGGATTTAATAGATGATATAGGGCATTAACAATAATTTGAAAGTGTGTAGGAAGGGTTGTGTAGAGTTATTGTTGAGTATGTCCTGAAAATTTTGGAAGTTTGAATATAAGAGGAGGAAAAAGTTGCAGGTATAGCATAGGGTAAAACCACTATGACAAATTTGTCATTTGTACGGAACAATTTGTCCTGTATGCAGGGTTTGGCTGAATCTCTGCCTCTGGAATTGTGATCTTCTATGTTTGTAGCTTTCATTTCCTGTGTTTGTAGTTCGCGATCACAATTGTGCAACATAGATTAGGGCTTCTCATTCTTCAAACCCTAGTTCTCCTCTTTAAAGACCTAAAAAGAGCATTAGTATAGATTGGGTTGAGTTTCCCTTGCAACACTCTTACATAGCAATACTCTGAAGAGGCATAAAACCCTCGTAGTTCCCCACCCAATGAATGTGTGTGCATGATGTGCAATAACCAATGTGTTTTGGAAATGAAGACCCTGATACATGACCTCTGACACTTGGAAATTATTTTTGGTGTAAAGGTTATATACTTTGTGCAAATCGGCCTAGAGGTAGTCATATAGGATTAATATGCATACTTAGTGTTGGCTGATGTGCTTGAGAGAGTGATTTAGAAATTAGGTGCTTTGTTGTGATCTCCTAGGTAGTCCCCAAAAATGTGAGATAAGAGGCCCTTTGAATGGGTATGGTAAGTGTGCTTTTATAGGTGATTATTGTGAAAGGTTTTCCCTCTCAATTGATAGTAGGCTAACCGGGCTAACATGTGAATTTGAAAAAATGACTGTTAAGATTTTGGAGGACAATTGGTGTAGGAAAAATCTGCCCAAACAGATTCTCTTGTCATGGCTGACTTTGTCCTGCTTCTTGGAGTGTTCATGTCAACACTAGGCTAGTCGTTGAGGTCATTTTCTAAGTAGTTTGGTTTAAGATTTGTTCACACTCACATGAGGTAAGCTTTAATTAGGGAGTTCATTTGTTATATTGTTGGAGTGACAACCTTTTATGTGTGCGTACAATTCGAGAATGTGCATAATTACGATATCCTCCTATGTTGTAGTTAGTTCACAACAACTAGTTTAGAGTTTTTTATGTTTTCACAGTCCTTGAGATTGCAAATGGTTTTTGGATCAATTGTGTCTAAATTTTTAATCTTGACGCGTTTTGAATCACCGCCTATGATTCATCATTAGGAAAGACCTAATTTGTTCTTGTGTCGTAAACTTCCTAGCTATTTATTCTAGGATCTCCCTATTATATATTGTATGGAAAACACACATGAATAGAAAAGATGTATATACTTGTGCATGTGTTTGAGTTCTGTAGTTGTTATGTGTGTATGGTGTAGTTAACTGTGGTTTTGGTATGTTGGAGAGATCTTGGAAGTTTGAGAAGCATCCCTTTCTCCCATATGGTATCAGAGTCGCCTTTGGCAACCACGGCCCAGCTAAAAAAATGGTTTTTTTTAATAAAACTTCTGGCCTCTCTGTTAGTGTTGTATAGCAAAAGTTTTGGATATTGTGCATTATTGGAGAGTTGGGACGGGTTGTTTTGTTATTCATTCAACTCGCTGTTCATCTTCCTCTACGGACCTGCCCGTGTCATTTACTTTGTGGCATTATATAATTAATCTCCACACGTTGGAAGTGTGTGTGCCTACTTGCAAAAGGTTTTCCTGCTCAATTGATAGTAGGCCGACTGGGCTAACTTGTGAATTTGAAAAAGTGATTGTTAAGATTTTGGAGGACAAAGTTGTTGGCTTAGGACAAATCCGTCCAAACAGATTTTCCTGTCATGACCGACTTTGTCTTGCTTGTTATAGTGTTCCCGTTCACATTAGGCTAGTTGAGGTTATTTTCTAACTAGTTTGGTTTAAGACTTGTTCAAACTCACACGAGTTGAGCTTTAATTTGGGAGTTCATTTGTTATATTGTTGGAGAGACAACCTTTATGTGCACATACAATTCGAGAGTGCACATAATTAGGAGATCCTCCTATGTAGTAGTTTGTTCACAACAACTAGTTTGTTTCTTATGACACAAACTTCCTAGCTATTATACTAGGATCTCCCTGTTGTATTTTGTATGGACTTGAATAGAAGAGATATATACTTGTGCATGTGTTTGAGTTCTTTGGTTGTTATGTGTGCATGGCTTAGTTAATTGTGGTTTTGGTATGCTGGAGGGATCGCAGAAATCTGAGAAGCATCCTCTTCTCCCATATGGTAACAGAGCCGCCTTTGGCAACCATTGCCTAGCTAAAAAAAGGATTTTTAATTTTTTTTTCTGGCCTCTCTGTTAGTGTTGTATAGCAAAAGCTTTGGATATTGTGCATTATTGGAGAGTTGGATGGGTTGTTTTATTATTTATTTAACTCGCTTTTCATCTTCCTCTACGGGCCTACCCTTGTCTTTTACTTTGTGGCATGGTATAATTAATCTCCACATGTTGGAAGTGTGTATGCCTACTTGGAAATCTACACCTCCTACTGGCCTGCATTGAGTGCCTACAACACCAACGTCTATGTTGCCTTCTGCACCATACTATTTACCTGGTAAGATCTTGGAACTATGAATTGCATTGTTATACTAACCGTTTGTGAGTGAAGTTTTTTAAAGACTGCACTACACCAATAGGCAAGATTGCAGGTCATAACGCTCCTTGATCGTGATCCACGACCCTTATATAATACAATCCCACAGTCTCTCTTCTCCATCCCAATAGTCTTTCTTCTTCATTGGTGGTCTCGTACCATCCAAGAAGCCATGTTTGGCTCTGTCTCCAAGATTCTCCCAGCCTTAATTTCTGTTTCATCATGGCCTTCATTATCTATTGGTAGTTCGTAATAGGTGGATTCTCCTTTGAGGATGGTATCTCGACGAATTAATAGTTTTGATATGCTTGAGATCCTGTAGGCCCTTGTCGGACTCTTTAAAATCAGCCACAAAGTTGCTCTACTCCTTGAATGTAGTGAATTGGGCTACAAGTTTTCACAACAACATGACCCTAACAATATATAGACGTAATGGATTTCTTGATGTTCACTATTCAAATGTAGAAGCATTAGATGTATGCTTGCTATTGCTCACTGCAAATCCAATCGAGCAGACTAGTGTGGTTTCCTAGCCACCCTCGATCCTCCCCCCTACACGTCTGCTCTTCATTGAAAAGTAGTGGTTTCGGACTTGATAGTGTTTGTAAGTTTGGCATCCCTAGTACTTGTCAACTCTTTAGTAGTAGCTTTCGACCACTTGTTCTCACTAGATCTTTTGTGACTATCAAGTCCACTGAGTGCATTTTTGTTTGATGGCCTTCATTCCATCTAGTGCACCTACTTTAACATTGTGTTGAGTTTACTTGAGTTGTGCTTTTTGGGATGTCTTGCAGCATGTGGCAGCTCTCTCCACTTTGGTTACTGGTTTTCAGGTGACTTTGCGGTGATAAATTTCATCCATGGTCGACTCTTTTTCCCCAGTTGTTTGATTAGTATTTCTTTTGAGCAAGCCTTGTACAAAGCACCAATTCCTACTTGACTTGGCAGATATAGTGGTCTGACATCTATGTATTTCAGTAAGATGGATTGGCGACCATAGGGACTCTTATGTGTTTTAGTATATGTCTACCTGATTAGGCCTGGTTGTTGGGACCCATCAGTCCCTTTACTTTCCTCATTTCTCACTCCCCAACTTTGTGCTTAAGGGAGGGTGTTGGAGTGTTTGTATTCACACTAAGCTAGTTGTTGAGGTTATTTCCTAGCTAGCTTGGTTTCAGACTTGTTCATGATCACATGAGAGGTAAGCTTTAATTTGGAAGTTTGTTTGTTACATTGTTGGAGTGACGACCTTTATTTGCACGTACAATTTGAGTGCATTTATTTAGGAGATCCTCTTATCTTGTCATTTGTTCACAACGACTAGTTTGTTGTTGTGAAAAAAACTCCTAGGTATTTATACTAGGAGCCCTCTATTGTATTTTGTATGGAAAACACACACATGAGTAGAAGAGACATATACGTGTGCATGTGTTTGAGTTCTTTGGTTGTTTTATGTGCATGCTTATTAACCGCGGTTTTGGTATGATAGAGAGATCCTGGAAGTCTGGGAAGCATCCTCTTCTCCCATATTGCTAAGGTGCTAAGTAAATTTTGTCTATTGAAGATGGTGGCCACATGTCCGAAGATTCATTATGTATTCTAAAAGTAGGTTTTTGACTGGTCAATTATGAGTAACAAGTGTGGCCTATTGGCTGGGAGTGCTGATTGAGAAAGATGCATGTAGGAACTAGTCATTTAAGTGTGCAATGATTAATGGGCTGAGATAAATGCCTGGGATTAATTGCCAAATGCAATTGCTCCAGATTTAGGATGCTACAGTGCTCAACATGCTCATCCTTTAAAGTGACGAAGTTTCGATGAAGGGCTCTCATCTAGTTATATATATGGATTAATGTTGAAGATTCAATATGATATTAAATCAATGGTCCATGTTGCATTGTGGATTTAAAACATGCACCCATTTTAAATCAATGAAGGATGGAAAAATTCATAAATCCACGTTGTTTGGCTTCAAGATCAAGGCCAATGTTTCATCATAATGACACAGGATGTTAATTTTTTAAAATCACAAACCAATAAAAAAGAATAAGAACACGCTCTTTATAATCAATCAATGGTCCGAATCAATTCTGTCAGAAAATCAACAGTCCTCACACCTTCGTGAGTTTACTAAAGGGGCTCACAAAGCAATCAACGAACCTCGAAGAAGATTCTTTGCTAGAGTAAAGTGAACCATTGATCAATGGGCCATATCATTTCATCTTCGGATCAACGTGCCACGTTTCATCATTAGTTCACAAAACAATCCATATTTAAATTGGTGAACCTCCAAATAATAGAAAATCATATAATTTCAAATCATTATTCATCCATTCGGAAGATATCAACCAATCCTGATTTTGGAATCAGAAAATCCTTGAAAATCATTTAAATCCATTAGTTTAGTAGGGTTTGATTAACATAAGGTTTTAAAAAAAGTCTTATTTTGCAAGAGACACATTCAATGATCCCTTGGCAAATAGGTGAGAGGATAAACCCATTGTAAGAAGA
This sequence comes from Taxus chinensis, assembly GCA_019776745.2. Taxonomy (NCBI): domain Eukaryota; kingdom Viridiplantae; phylum Streptophyta; class Pinopsida; order Cupressales; family Taxaceae; genus Taxus; species Taxus chinensis. The sequence continues at coordinate 462,696 of JAHRHJ020000344.1, read as the reverse complement.
TATTTGAAAACCAAGAAAAATTAAGACAAATGTTATTGATCCAAATCTCAAACATAAAATAAGCTGCCTTGCCCAGACACATTTACTAGTCATTTCAACATTTAGACCACATAGCTTATGTAATGTTCTATAAAAACACCCAAAACCTAAATTTACATACATGACAACAAGATTGCCCTAGGGTCAATCTTGATGCCAGCATAGGACACTTGCCTTAACCGTCAAACCCACTTAGGTTCTACTAATATAGACAATCTATATAATTTAATCATTACAAAACAATCATGTGAAAGGAAGGTCAAATGCTTAAGAGAAAGAGAAGGGAGTCAATGCAGAGCAAGACTCTAGTATGCATTGAGTCATAAGCAAAAGAGGGTCATCATCCTTTTTGGTTACAACAAAGTGACAAATACAAAGTTCAATGATATTCTCAAAAGAATGACCTGGGATAAGAGGGTCCAATTGAACAATCTAATTATGAAGTAAGGTACACCTCATAGTACCTCTCCTAACATCCATTGTTGGAGATCCTCCAAACTTAGAGATAAAAGTGGTAATGGGTATATTTCTCTGATCCTGGGCTATGAAATGTGAACAATGGCTGATCCTCAATGCAAGGGGTGAGAATAAGAGGCTTAAGGTGCCTTTGTTGCTGTTCATGGAGGGCGAGTATTATCTCTTGGATCTATCACTATTTGCCCCATTAACTGTCGGATATAACAGGTGATTGACACCTCAAGTGGTTGAAATATGCTGAAAGAAAGAAGTAATCATCCTAGTGGTATTGGAAATTCCTTGAAGATCACTACATTTGATGGTAATTGCTTCTCGAAGCCAAAGTGTCAAATGCCACTGATTTGGAGAATAAAAAATGGGAGCGAGTGACCCTCTCTAGTTTCCGTACAAAAAGTGCACTCTCTCGTATCTCATAATAGACAAGACATGTAATGATAAATTACTCCTTCGAATCCACATCTTAGATATAGGAAATATGACCTCCTATCGCCCCACAGATTTTGTGATCTGTCTCATCTTGTAACTGGTAAGAACATATTCTTCATTAGCATGTGGGATCCTAATGCCACACAGCCAATGAGGTTGAAGGAAGTCAGGGTGAACAATGGTGCCATCAATTTTTTTTTGCAAGAAATGCTCAACATAGAAAGGCACCACGGGGAAGAGATGCAAGTGACTTGTATATGTTGTTGATATATATCCTCCATGATAGCTCTATTAATTTCCCATTTGTGTGGAAAAGGTCAAGTCAGGTGTTTAAGGAGTATCAAAAAGAGAGGAGTTACTCTATGGATATATCTATGGGTTGAAGAAGCAAGCTACTCTTTGAATACCAACATTATTGTTATCCAAGGAGACCCAAGGAGGCAACCTGATACAAGGAGCAAAGAGCTAAATATCGATATCTCTCATGACCTAAGGTTGGATCACCAAGAGACTTGTGCCTGTGGAGAAAGGAAAAAAGCCTGTGTAAACTCTCAAGTTGAAAAGGTTGGACTCTGAGTTCACCTTGGTTAAATATTGTGATGGACTGTCTATTTCGGATAATTCGTTGGAGCATGATTGTTTGCGTTCTCCCAATATGTGCTGAGTCAATAAACCCTAAACTGTGACTTCAAACTTCTCACTCTGCACGTAGATGAATTGGCAAGGTTTGGTCTAATTCCAAGCTGGGTCATGAGGTCGAAATTTATGAGTACGAAATTTGAACAATACATAAGATAAATGCAAACAGATACCCGTAATCCCCCGTTTTACAAGGGGGGCCTCATGTGCCAAATTGGTGCCTAGCTTGGCCATGTCTTGAAAAGCAACTTTTACCTTTAGCTTTTTATAAGAATTGAAGACCATAACATTATAATTTTTTAAGGTTACAGTCTGCTAACGAGTGAAGCTCACAAAAACGAGCAAGAGAATGTAATTGGAGGACCAATCAAGATATATTTTAAAATACAACCACCTCAACATGGTCGCACTCTCTACCAAAGTCCTCAAGCTAACTAATATAGATCCCAAAGAGAGTCAACAAAAAAGGGCACCTCTAATTGTACTTTCTATAAGGTCAAAGAGTCTGGGGAAGTCTGGAACCAGATCACTGCTGTCTTGTAGAACCTTTTGATGTCAGTATAATAATTAAAAGAATGCAACAAGAGTTATTTCCAGATATATTGTTCAGAGTATAAATAGTTCTGAGATACTAATAGTGCACCATCTCAAACGATAAGAACCTAGGCACCAAATCAAAAGCGCTTTCTAAAGTTTGCGAAGTAACACAAAAATTTAGAAGATTGCTGACATGCCTCCTAAATGATAGTTCGAAAAGTAAATAATGTGATCAAAACTCTGCAAACTCTCTTGAAGCTTGCCTGTTTCTTCATTATGTACTCTTACTATACTCCAACCATATGAAAAATAGACTGTCCAAAACTCTGGCATAGACAAATTCAGTGTTTACACGATGGTTTGTCAACATTGACACGTCTATTCTTTAAAGGAAGACTAACGAGTTGACTAGTGGAGAAAACTGGGTAGAAATCAATGAAAACTGAGTTAGAAATGTATCACTATGGTATTGCACACATTGTACAGTTTAAGCTTGGCATATGGATGTGTTTGTACTACACCTTAGTGCTGTTATCTTTGATTATTCCGAGTCTTGTTTGTTGAGTATTTCATTTTCCTTGATAGCCGCAGGGGTACTTTTTTCTGTCCCTTGCAAAACAAATGTTGGAAACACATTTCAGTGTGCACACGTATATTGCTACATATATTATGACAGGAAATAGGAGATTCGTGTTTCATACATATTTTTTTAATGAGTCATTTATGCAAATTCAGCTTTCTAATTTTTTTGCAGGCTTGTTTCGAGGGAAATTTATTTAAGACTCTTCCAGGCCCTATAAGACTCTTTAGGGAGTGCATGAAATCAAATCCAGGGTAAGGTGTGCCTGTTTTTAATTCTGACATCTATTCATAATTTAGAGCTGTCAATGTATAGAAGAATTATGCAAAGCTATATTCAAGAGCCTTTTGTTTTAGTACGTATATTATGCGTACTTTGTTTTCTTAAATGACACATTGTCTGAACAAGACGAGATAAACCTCGACTCTTTTAAGTTTATCGCTAACAAGGATGGAAATGTGGAAGGGACAGATACGATTTATAGTCAGAAGTGTATTCATTAAAGGTTCTGCATTGTATGCCCCTGATGTGCTGATTCTGTTATTCTGATAGTAAATATTTCCTAAGTTTCTTTTTCTTCAAAAATAGTTTCTTTATCACACCATCTGATAATATCATTGGACCTGGTACTTGTGATTTTTCCCACAGTTATGTAGTGCCTCTATTGATCACGTGCTTCTGATTTGGACTTGCCTTCTTGTTTCATGTGCCATGCAGTATATACTAGCATCCTTGAAGTGATTCAGGGCATTATCTTCTAATCAGCGGCTGAGTTTAATTTTTTATTCTGTTTTAAAAGGTAACTAGGAATATTACTGGGCTTACTCCAGTTCTCAGAAAAGTAGGCCCCAGTCCTGGACTTGTTACTAGATGTGCATATCTTCTCCAAGTTGTGGGCCGCCTTATTGTGATGCCGCATTATTGCAGTGTGGTGATTTGAACTTGGGGCGATGGGTTTATTTTCATGCAAAGCATAAAAATCTTGACCTTTTTGTACCTCTCATTATTCCTTTACTGACTAGCGAAGGCTTAACGACTTTTGTTTTAATTTTTGATGAACGCTGAAGGAAGACAATAATCCCATTGCTTTTAAAACTTCCTATGCTCTTTAATGATGTAATAGCTAAAGTTTTTTCAACTGTAAAGCAATATCATTTATTTTGAACGGTAGTCAGCAGGCTATGGAAATATAGAACAGGGCTTCATTTTTTAGAAATATAGAAAAGTTTCATTTCATTTGATAACCAGATTGCCTGGTATTATTACGACGAGAGTAGTTTATTTTGTAAGCACCTATCTCTGAACCATACCAAGTTCCCTTTAAGAAAACAATTGCTTTATTTTGCAGTGAGGAGCCTACGGAGCCTTTTTTCTATCTTAAGCTTGACCCCCCAACAAGGAAAGAATCCAAACTTGAAGGTGAATTGGGGGACTGATCCTTGGTCTCCATTCAGCTTTTATTGCGGGTGATGGTCATTTGAACTATGTTATATTATTTGGTTTATGGGCATGGTTTTGTAAAAAATTGTAACAATGAAATAATGACCACGTATTTGTTATGGTTATGGCCCATGGGCATGTTTTCACGAGTGCATGGATAAAAAATCTATTAAATGTTTTGTGATGCAACTATGAGGCTCACTATGTGACTGGCTAGTGGCATTTATGTCTTATAATCTCAACATGAAACTGTTTCTTCTCCCTGATGATGGGTCCAGTAGCGGACTTGAAATTATGCAGACACATTCAGAAACTATTCCAATGTTTGGTTAGTGTTTTGTTTTTTTCATGAATGGGTGAGATTCGGCTCTATAACTGGACTCGTGGTGGTTATGTGGTTATGTTATTAGCAACACATGAATGTGATATTGGTAACATTTCAGGCTGATTGTTGTGTCTGTACTTGGTCTTGATGTCAATGACACATTGCTATTTGAATAAATGCTTCCTTTAAAGAAGCTAACGGCTAGAAAAAATGAACTGCCGCTCTCACGTATTGCTCCATTTGCACAATATGAATATTTGCAGCAGGAACGTGTGATAATGACCACCGTAAGTACTAATTCTATTGATACTCCATTCATAATAAGAATGATAATGAAACTGAAGGGCATCACTACTTGTAGACATAATAAAAATGTAGTGCTTGCTTACCATAAGACAAATCATAGGGGCATAACTCCCATTTGAGACATACTAGGGGAGTATGCTATTGCAACCCTAGTAATCCCCAAATCAATTAAGGCCATCTGTTTACCGAGAAACCAATAACAAATGAACTATCCATGTGCAAAACTTGTGATGCTTGAATGTGTTTATGACGAGTTAGCTGCCCTACGGAAATTTTCTTATCCTCGATGCACAATATATTCTTGAACAGAATATTCCTTTCCTCTTTGTGATGCTTTGCTCTTGGAGTGTAATTACTTTGATCTTATGATACAGACTGCTACTGTTGCCACCCTGCTGTTGGATCTTGAGGCATGCATGTTATTTCAATCTTATATCTATTCACCTCTTTTCTAAATACTTTCTTGAGAGTGTATTTGATAAAGAATCTGTTTTTTTATATTGAGGGTGTCGGTGGTTGTTAGTGCTATTTATCAACTTTCATTACAGCGAGGGTACTTTACACGTCGTTCAAAGACTTCCATGGTAATGAGGGTGTTAATTCGATCCAATCCTTGTGAGGTCTCTCTTGCACATTGTAATTAATATCAAAACATGATAAGATTGATAGCGGGTGCTTTATACATTGTTGTTCCAAAGACTTTAATGGTAGTGAGGATGTTAATATGATCCAATCCTTGCTAGGTCATTCTCTTGCACGTAGTACTTAATATTAAAACATGATACCCTCGGGGTTGGGCTCACTTGGTCTCGGTCATCGGTTTTGGTGGCCTAAGTCGTGGGTTTGATTCTTGGTTTACCCGCAACCTGTGGAGTGGGCGGGGCATTTGCATGCTGCTCCAGAGATTGATTGGTGGTGCTCGCCTTGTGTTAGAGATTTGCTCTTTGAAGCTCTGGGTTGCTGGGTGTTCGCCGATTCCTATGAATTTACCAAAATAAAAATTCAAAATTAAAACATGATTAAGATAGATACTATTATATATCGACGAATGTGTTTATTTGATTTTTTATGAAAATTCAAATGACTAAATGGCTGATTTCAATGGTTTAGCAATTTGTCATACAGAAAAAAGATTGTCACAATTTTATGGCTTTAACCTTCGACCTTTTTGATTTGTACTTTGTTGTTTATTGATCATTTGATTTAAGACAAGGATCATAAACATTGCCATGTTTTTTGAGATTATCAATGCATGTATTGTTTCATATGTTTTCACACAGCCATGGATTTTGTTATTCTAAAATGTACTACATTAATCAATTTCTTGGCTATCAATCTAATCATGTTGTCTACTTACTTTTGTATGGCAGCTATGTGTGGAGCTCTCATGTATTGACAATTTGTGTAATCTTCATTCTAATATGCAACACAAACTTATGTGCTTAGGCTATCTGTTTAAATCTTATTGTGACGTGCAAATCTTGTACATATTATGGTTAATAAAATGATAGTTTAATTTGTGCAAGTTGATGTTATGAATTATACATGAAGTTGATATAGGCACATAGTTATTACAACCTATAGATGAACATTTGCACGAGGTATCCTCTCAACTAATGAACCACCCCTTTTTGTTATAGGCCAATAATCCATTTTGGTGCTCTTGGCCGACCACCCTTATGGAGGACACACCAATGTATCCCTTCATTTTTATTTGAAAGCTACTCATGATCAAAAGATGAATGTTACAATGGAAGAAAAGGAAAGCACATGTTATGTAATTAAACCTTTTTTATTACATTACTTGCAATCATAGTAGTCTAATGCTTGTTGGTTGTGAGAAACACTACCCATTTGGGCCCTTTGTATTTTTATCATGTTGATGTCCGAAATCTAGGAGTGTGTGCCATCATTATGGGAGCATGTGACAAGATTATTAATATTTATTTGTATTTATCCTTGAGTGGGAAGCAATTTAGTTAGTTAGAGTGATGAGGATTTTATTGTGTCCCAACATTTATGAGTTTATCGGTAGTTATGTATTTATCGTACAATATATGACTCAAGTAGTTGTATGAGTTAGTTCAAATTCATTGTAGATATTTCATCTACTTAAGTTGTAGTTTTTGCTCTTTGCAAATAATAGGTTCTATCCATTAGATTGTTTCTCCTTCATCATTAGGTTTGCTCTTTTGTTTATATGATTATACTTAGATTGATTCATACAGTAGTAGAATTGTGGTCTTAGAGCCACAATTGTGTTGCTACATGATTTTCTTTGGAGGGAAATATGTTCTAGTTACAAGGATATACAAGTTGTCTTTGTGTATAGCCACATGCAAGTTATTGTCAGTGTGAGAGAGTCGATGACAAAAAAAGTTGAATAGGTAAAAATAGCAGATTTTATTTTAGTGTAGAGAAAATGAAATGTTTCTCAAGATTTTGAGTTTTTTCATACCTGTGAGTTTTTGGCATCCAAAACCTAGATTAATTGTCTTTGATCATTTCTTGTATTATAAAATTGTTATGAATTTTTTTCATGCAAAAAAATGTCTTTTGCTTATTGGTAAAGGAAATGTCTAATTTAATTATATTGGATTTTGTTTTTCAAAACCATTTACCTATTCAAGGATGCTTAAAGATTTTTTTTGCTTTTACCTTTGAAAATGGAAGTGCTTATAAGAGAGTCTAATGCTCTATGAAAAAGGTACAAAATTGAATCTTCTAGTTTAAGTTGGAAATGAGAGTTGTTTTCCTTTTGGGTGCCATAATTTTTGGAGCTAGGGAATTTTTGAAGTGGTTCAAGTCTCAATGCAACGCAATGTTGACAATTTTTTTTCTTTGATTGGTTGCATAATATAGTTTGCATGATATTTGTTGGAAATTTTAATGATTGATGTGCTAGTGAAGGGCAACTTGTGTTGTGGATTTTTTTTTCCTTATATCCCATTCATATCTTTCTTTATTGTTTGGCAACTAGACTCAATGCATTACAATGTTGAAAGATGAGAATTATTAACATTGGAGCTTAAAAATGAAAAATTCTTGTGCATAAAGAATTATCATATATTATTAAGCATATTTACGCAAAACTATGTGATAAAAATGCATCAAAGTATAAAGAAAAAAAACTATAAAAGGAAAAAGATAATGATCTGTTGATCTTAATTCAAGGTAGATTAAGTCAATCTAATTTCCCTAGGATTTGTGATAACACTTCTAGGCAAACATGTCATGTTTTGTTGGAGGCCTATAAGGGTGTTACTTCGGCTATATGTTACAACAGTTTAAGTTACAATGAATCAAATGAAGTATCTTGGTTTGGAAATATGTAAGAATTGAAGTGTCTAAATTTGAAGGGATTTCTACCGCTATAGATATCTACAAAGAATTAAGAATAAGGTAGATGAATTGAGTTGAATAATTGGCCATTGAAAAAATGATGAAAGCATGTAGTAAAGGTTTAGAGCATACCTTTGCTACAAAACCTAACATTGAAAATAAGAAAGGTAAAAGTTTGAAAGGAGAAAGGAATGAACAAAGTAATGAATTGAGTTGCATACACTGAGAAAGAGGAAAATTGCAAAGAGTCAAAGGTGGAGAGATAGAGGCGGAGGTAGTAGCAATTGGGGTGTGTGTGGAGGAAGAAATGGAGGAAAGAAAGATGCCTAATGATGCTCTTGTTAAAAAAAATATGAGCACCATGAGAAATATTGTTATGGAAAAAAAATAAATTTAAAGAAAATGAAAGCAAATGATATTGTAGAGGACACTAAAACAAAAACCATCTAGTTTTGTTCATTCACAAAAAGTGACAATGACAATGTTTGGTACATGGATTTAGGGTGTTATGCTGATATGACTTCTAACGAAAACTTGTCAGAACTCTAGATGAATTTTAATAATATATTAAATGTTTAGGATTATAAGATGTCATGACATGTTTCACTTACACAACAATTTAGAAAATGTAAAAATTAAGTAAAATACATAATGTAAATAACATAAAACATACACACAAAATTTGAGTGGGAAAAAACTGGTTACATGAAAAAAAAACCACTATAAAATGCACTTTCTAATATATTATTCGAATAGGAATGAGAAACAAATGCATGACAAATTACAACCCAACCCAATGTACAAATATTTTTTTCCACTTCTTCATGATATTCTTTTATGCGCAACAATAATCCAACATATCAATCTCCTACAAGAGATCACCCTATTTAAAGGGTGGGTGGATGATATGCAACCCTTCGGTTGAACAAACTCACTATTTAACTCATTTAATTAATTTAATTGATTCTAAATTTATAAATTTTTTATATAACTTATGATATGAGTGTTATCCTTAGCTTATAAAATAAACTTAGTTTGAAGTCATACTTGATGTGGTGGCCACATAAATGTGTTCTCACAAATATTACTTGTTCCAACACTCTCCCTTAATGTTTAGTAGGGATTAATGCCAAAGTCACTTTTTTTATACAAAAGGAATTATAATCCTTAATCCATAAATAATATGATTTTATGCTGGCATGTCTACAAAGATAATCTAATAGAAATATCCTAAGTTCCTCCCGGATAAGTGCATATATGAAGTCTTACATGAGTTTCATAAGCCTTTATAAAAAAAGGAATCTTCATAACACACCATGCTTTGTTGGGTTAAACTCAATAAAACTCACATAGGGTGATTTTTACAAAGCCTTTTTTACAATATAGAAGAATTATAGAGAAGGAAGATACAAAAAATTCCATTATGAGGTGACATTTATCATGCACACTTCCCCTTCTATGGAAACTGTCAAAAGGTCGTGAACATTGCTTGAAACTTGTAAAACTTCACAACACAAAGGGGCTTCGATGAATATATTTGCAACTTGATCTTCAACTAATAGGATATGAACTAATTTAGAGGTGAGATCAATATCACCATTGAGGACTCTCTCCAATGTAATGCATATGAATCTTGATATGTTTCATTCGTTGATGTTGAATTGGATTGTTCAGAAAAAGAATATACAACTCTAGTGTGTCATGTAAGAAGTAAAGTACTTCCTTTGAACATTCATAGTGGAAGTGCTTTCCTGACAATATATCTTAGCCACATGGATTCTTTATACTACTTCCATAACACTTATATATTTTTCTTTCAGTAGAACTAGATATACATTGTTGGTTGCTTCTTGCCTGCTACTAAGTGATAACACCTGTATACCAACTTGAAAACATAATCCACACATAATTTTAATATTTATCACATCAGCCAACATGATCAATAATCACAATAACCATATAAATTGAGCATCATTAGAACAAAAATAATATGAAACATAATTGATTGTACTTTTAATATATTTTAATATTTTCTGTAGCCATTTTCTAATGATTATGATCATATGGATCTTGCATAAATCTAGAAGCAACACCAACTGCAAAAGAAATATCAGATGCCTAATCATGATAGACATATTAAATTGTCAACAAGTTGTCTGTATAAAGGTAGGGTTTTCTTTGGCATAAGTATGTTTGGGGATCATGTTCTATATCAACATCGGTATGAATGACAACATGTTTACAGACAATCATGTTAAATCTTTTATGAGAATTAGAATCATATTGAGATTGAAAAATAACAAAGGAGTTCCAATTCTAGGAAACAGCCATGCCTAAAAAAAGATCGAGTAGACCTAAATTACTCATCTTCAAAATATTGTTTTAACGTCTCTTTAATTTTAAGAATTAAACTAGTTTGGCTGGTTGTAATAAGAAGGTCATTAACATATAAACTAATGAGAATAGTTTGATTATTTTCAAATTTTATAGATAAATCATTTTCAGAAGAGTAGTTAGAGAAACAAATTCTTTGAAAAAACAATTAATTTTATAATACCAAGCTCGAAGAGTTTGTTTTAAACCATATAAATATATATTTTAGTTTATAAATGTACAATTATTTTCCAACTTCTTCAAAGCCTTTAAGTTGAGTTATATAGATTTTGTCTTTGAGATCACCATTTAGGAATGCACACATCCATCTGGTTGTTAGTGTAGGTTTTTTATTCCATTGCATGGTTTTTCCTACACATGTATTTAGCTTACTTAGGTGGCAGCGGGATAGATGGGAGTTACACTTCACCTTTTTAGGTGGTGGTTACACTTCCCGACTTCCTATATATGCATCTCATAGAAAGCTATTTTCTAATGCATTCAATATACAAGCTATATTTTAGCTCATGTTTGGTTCCTCTTTCTCGCAACTTTTCTCTCTTTACGTGCATTCGTATTTTATCAGTGTTTGATCTTGGCCCACATTCTCACATGGTATCAAAACTCGCTCTGGTAATTGAACGTTATAGTTCTGATGTGTTTATTTTATTGGAATCTTGAGTTATTTCGAAGCTTGTTATTCGCAAATCCTTCGATCTCTAAGCATACTCTTATCTTACGTCTTTGGATGATCCGGAGAATTAAAAAAAGAGCAAAAGGAAATAGGTTGTTTTATGCAGGACAATATTTAATTCGTGTACATTCTTTGGAGAGACATGGACTGTGCCATTGAATTTTGAATTGTGCCAAACCCCTCGGATCAACAGTAAACTCGAGTATGCTTTGAAGCAGGCCAGAATATGGTCTTTTTCATGGAGTTTTTTTGTGGTCATCTCTGTGGCTATTTGGTGTAAATCCGCACTGCATGTCAAAGTTCGAGTTTTCTGGGTTTTTGCAAAAAAAAAAAGTGGGTGTTTTTTCAGCTTGAAAGATCTGGTGGTCACAATTCTTTTTTGAAGGCGGCCATTGTATCTTCCTAAGTGTGATCGTTGAGTGGTTGTTCTCGTCTTATATCGTCGCACCCAATCTTGACTGTTATATGTTGTACTCAGTCATGAGTTAAACACTACCTATACCCTGTACATTTTCGCAATTGTTGTTTGGAGTTGGCCGGCTATGCAAATAAACCTCTTGTTGTACATGTTTGAGGTAGTTGTATTGTTTGCAAGCCTCCTATCTTGGGTGTCATACTTGTGTTTTTGTTAAGTGTTGTACCTATTGGGTGTTGTACCTACAAAGTTGTTGGGGATTGCGCAAGGAAACTGGAATGGTGGTTGTACCTGTGTTTCGGTCTGGTGGCTATTGTGCCTAACAAAGACACGGTTCAAATTGTGGCATGTGGGCACCCTAGGCACTTTTCATTTTCTTTTGCGATAACCAAGTGAGATAAGCTATCAAACAAGCCGATAAGCAAGCATGCAGCTCCCCCCAAAGGTGACATCACTAATGTGCACGAGTTTGGAAATTAGGAAAAGGGCGCCCAACCACTTTTCATAGTCTTAGCCCCTGGTTACGACCAGCCCAAGGGAGCTTAACTGATGAGAGGTAAACTTTTTTTCAAGCACTCAAACAAGTGTTAAAATCTTGTAAGGCAGGTCAAGCAAGTATGCAATTGTGGAAAGTACAGGGAACTTGTAAAAACCATAACTTCCTGTTGGCAACACCGTTTGAGGCATTTTTTTTGAAAGTGCATGTTATTTCAAGAACTCTTCGCATTGTTGCTACGTCCACTTTGCTTGTTCAGCTTGTATCTAACATTTTTTTGTCCTTGGAAAGTTGTATTCGCATTACATGATAAAGTGTCGTATCTTGGGGTAATGTGATACCGAACTAGAATAAAGTTCCATTTTGGGGGGGTTTTACCATGGGTTTTGGTATTAAATTCCATTGTTTTATTGTTCTGGCTAAATTCAGAGAAATATTTGTCCTAGAAACAAGGGATACAATGATCACTGCATTCATAGTGCATAATCTAATACCCTATCTCCTTGGACTCGTTCTTGAGCCTAATGACTATGAACAAAGAATTGAGTGGTTGATCAAAAATGATATAGTCTATAGACTAATATGTCTAACTATTTCTGAAGGATATTCAACATCAGGCTTAAGTACACTGAGTTCCCTTTCACTGCTTGGACATTCATTTGACAAGTTGTATGGAGACCATGATTCTTCCATCTGAGAGTGATGCTTCTCTCAGAAAACCATTCTTATGTGGATGATACTGAGACTGCTACCGATCCTCCTACTTCCAACACCCCATCTACAATTGAGGACATTTCCATTGTACTATTTAGAGTCTACTTCTTCGAGAGTTTGATTCTTTGCAGAGTCATGACTTGCTTCGTTAGAGTTTAGCTTCCAGAGGTGATTCTTTGCAATAGGATCATGACATTTCTCTTGTACCTGTTACTACTTCAGAGTTCAAAGTTTCTTCTTCGAGAGCTTCTAGTGATTCTTTACAGAGAGATCATGACATTCCTCCTATACCTGTTGCTACTTCAAAATTCAAAGTTGCTTCTTTGAGAGCTTCCAGTGATTCTTTGTAGGATAGGTATTCCTCTTGACATTACTTCAAAGTTTAGCATTGTTTCTTCAAGGGCTCTGATTTGCAGATCATGTCTATTTACAGTCATTGGGACATTCATCCTTCCAATGAAATTGTTGTTTCAAGACATTTTCTAGATTTGCTACATTTCAGGGTATCAGATGATTCTCTATTGAGGACTTCATGTCTTTCCTAACTTTCATGGACATTCTTACATCACCTAGTTATTTCTTCAGAAGTTTGGAGTCTTGCTTCTTCTGAGGAATTCTAGTGATTCTCTACAACATAGGGTTCTTCATGTCTACAAGATCCACTTCATTGGAAGGTCTACTTACAATATATTTCATATATGTTTGTGGATTCTCACCTTTTAGATCTTGATGACACTATTGGGGATATTTGTTTCCTCTTTGATATCAACTATGATAGAGTTTCTTCTTCTACTTCTCTAGATGTATTTTCTCTGGCCACTACATGCTTACATGGTGACACAACTTGCACTTCCTTAATCTTATGATTCACCTCCGACATCACTCATGTTGACAGCTTCTGCAAGAGTACCTAGTTCTTGGTTCAGTTCTCATATCAATATTGGGAACCATTTTGAGTCCTATTTGGTACCTGATTTGATTCATCAACACTTGTCACAGTTGAGCATTGGCTTTGTTGAGCAACATCTGGAGATATTCTTCATTGCCTCTATCTTCGATCCATAATATGTCAGTGTAGCATTAGGCATTCCTTATTGGAATACAGTCTTCACTGATACCTTTCTTGGCAGCAGGCTTCTTCATCTACAAGATCTATTGGGAGTTCATGAGGCTTCATCTTTTGGGGAGACTGGCTAGTCCTCTCTTCTTCTCTTCTCTCTCTCTATTTCTAAGGGGACTTCTCCATGTTCTTCTGGGAGGCTCATCTATTGAAAGAGATTTTCTATGTACTTTTTTTTTCTCTCTTTTGGGGAGGAGTTTTTCTTATGGGTTTTCTCCCTTTTCTTCACTTTATGAGGGATTTACTATGTTCTTGGGTACTTTATCAAGGACTTGTTGTTGGGACTCATTTCTTCTCCCCACCTAAGTATGTTTAAGGGGGTGTTAGTGTAGGTTGTTTATTCCATTGCATGATTTTTCCTACACATGTATTTAGCTTGCTTAGGTGTCATTGGGATAGATGGGAGTTATACTTCTTCACCTTTTTAGGTGGTGGTTACACTTCTTCACATCCTATATATGTACACTTCTTATTAAGCTATTTTCTCATGCATTCTATATACAAGCTATCTTTTGGTTCCTCTCTCTCACAACATTACTCTTTATGCGTTTGTATTTTATTGGTTTTCAATTTTGGTCTACATTCTCACACATGTGCATTTTTGAACCATATTTAGCATATAGAGCTAGGAGAATCCTAAATATGTTCATTTTTTATACATGAGAAAATATTTCTACATAGTCAATATTGTGTGTTTGAGTAAACCCACAAGCCACTAACCTAGCCTTAAATTTATCAATTTCATCTAGGGAATTGTATTTGATCTTACATAGCCATCGTGATCTAATGGTACTATTTTTTGACAAATGAGGGACTAGTTCTCAAGTTTTATTTTTAATAAACACATAATACTCGTATTTTATGACTTCTTTCCATCTTTCATCTTGGTTTACCTCTTCAAAAGATTGGGGTTCATGCTCATATAAGATCATTAAGGCATGGTAAGTGTGCTGAAGTCTAGTCATTTTTATGAGAGAATAAGGACAAAAATCATGAATTAGTGATTGGCCCATTTAGTATATTTAGACGGACTTATATATTGCGAGGTCTCCCCATTAACCTCAAAAATGAAAGAGTCCGAAATAAGATTATCATCCTCTAAGATACCCATTGTTTCATCAAGAGACAAAGAAAAGGGTTTGAAGGAGGTTACACAATTGGTTTTTAAGTAAGTAAATGTTCATAGTTTTAATTTTATCTTGTTTATATGGATCATACACCCTTAATAATTTTTTTCATTCTTCATAGTGAACAAAAATGTAAGAATAAGAGGTAGGATCAAGCTCTTTCCTTATAAATTTAGGAATGAAAATAAAAGATAGGCTACCAAATATTTTTAGATGGGAGACCAGCTCAGGTAGCTTCTCATGGAGGATCTCAGTATTATGTTACTTTCATTGATGATGCTACAAGAAAGGTATGGGTTTATTGTATTAAACGTAAATTTGATGTTTTTGAGACTTTTAAAAGATGGAAATTCCTTGTTGAGAATGAATCAAATTCTAAGTTAAAGTGCCTTAGATCTGAAAATGGTGGTGAATATTGTAGCAAGGCTTTCAATGATTATTGTTCAGTGAATGGAATACGTAGAGAAAGAACGGTTCCAAGAACACCACAGGAGAATGGTGTTGTAGAAAGAATGAATAAGACAATCATGGAACGTGCTAGAAGTATGAGGATACATTCTGGATTTCCCTTACAGTTTTGGGCAGAAGTAGTTGATACAATGGTTTATTTGATTAACCATGGGCCTTCAAGTTTACTAGATGGAGGAATACCAGAGGAAGCTTGGACCGGAAAAGAGGTAGATATTTCTTTTCTTAAAGTTTTTGGTTCAGAAGCTTTTGTGCATGTTGATAAGGAAAATAGGAAAAAGTTGGATGCAAAATCCAAGAGATGCACTTTCATTGGTTATGGATCTGGTGATTTCGGTTTCCGTTTTTGGGATTTAGAGAATTCTAAAATTATTAGGAGTCGTGATGTTGAATGGAATGAAAATAGAATGTACAAGGATCAAATTTTGGTACCCAAGGATGAACCGGTTGAGAAGTTTGTGAATGAAAATGAACTCTCAGATTTAAAAGATATTACCGATAGGGTTACATATTAACCGGTGTCAGTTGACCTCTGATTGACACCAGTCAAACAAACCGATATCAGTTATAGAGGATCCAAACCAAAATTGGTTAGTAGAACCAACGTCAGTTAGAGGTGACCAGAGTCAGTCACTATCAGATTTGGATAGGATTGTCCAAGAGGTCCAGATTGAGCCTCTGGTACCCCAAACTCCCATGTGAGAAGGTCACAAAGGGTAAGTAAACCTCTAGAAATATTTACACCTTCTCTATTTTATTTATTATTGACTGATAATGGTGAACCAGAGAGCTTTGAAGAAGCAATGCAGGATAAGACCCACGTCTAGTGGGAGCATGGCATGGATGAGGAGATGGACTCCTTGGAATAAAACTAGACATGGGATTTGGTTAAGTTGCTAGTAGGTAAGAGAACATTACAGAACAAGTGGGTTTATAGGATCAAGGAAGAAGAGGGTGGACAGAAAAGGTACAAGGCAAGGCTTGTAGTAAAGGGATTTGCACAGAAAGCAGGTATTGACTTTGGTGAAATATTTTCTCCTGTTGTTAAGATGACTTCTATTCATATTGTATTGAGTTTAGTTGTAGTAGAGGATTTGCATTTAGAGCAACTAGATGTGAAGATTGATTTCCTTCATGGTGATTTGGATGAAGATATTTATATGTAGCAACCTCTTGGGTATGAAGTCAAGGGTAAGGAGAAATTAGTGTGCAGGATGAAAAAGAGCCTATATGGGCTCAAGCAAGCTCCAAGGACAATGGTACATGAGGTTTGATAGTTTTATGCAAGAGCATGGTTACTTGAGATGTGAATCTAACCATTGTGTTTATTTCAAGAAGCTTGAAAATGGGAGCTATATTATTTTGTTACTGTATGTGGATGATATGCTTATTGCAGGATCTAGTATGTAGGACATTGGTGAGCTTAAGAGAAAGCTAGCTCACACATTTGCTATGAAGGATTTAGGAGCTGCAAAAAGAATCCTTGGCATGCAAATACACAGAGACATAAAGAACAAGAAATTGTATTTGTCTCAGGAGGATTATATCTACAAGGTGTTAGAAAGGTTCAACATGCAAAATGCAAAACCTGTTAGTACACCTATGGCTGGACACTTCAAATTGAGCAAAGATCAGTGTCCTTCATCACATGAGGAGGTCAAATACATGACACGAGTGCCATATGCTTCAGCAGTTGGGAGTCTCATGTATGCTATGGTTTGTACCAGACCAGACATTACACAGGCAGTGGGAGTTGTGAGTAGATATATGGCTAATCCAGGTAAAGAGCATTGGAAAGTAGTCCAATGGATACTCAGGTATTTGAAAGGGACATCTAGCATGCAGTTATGCTATGGAGGTTCAGATATTTCATTATGTGGCTATGTTGATTCGGATATGGATGGAGATCTGGATGGTAGGAGGAGCACTACTGGATATATTTTCACAGTAGGTGGGACAACAGTTAGTTGGATTTCAAGATTGCAGAAGGTTGTGGCTTTGTCTACTACAAAGGTAGAGTATGTTGCAGCTACAGAGGCTAGCAAGGAGATGATATGGATGAGTAGGTTCATGGAAGAGTTGGGAAAGGAGTAAAGATGATTGTAAATTGTTTAGTGACAGTCAAAGTGTAATTCATTTGGTAAAGAACTCAACATTTCATTCAAGAACGAAACACATTCAGTTGAGGTATCACTTCATACAACAGGTATTGGAGGATGGACAGTTGAATCTGGAAAAGATTCATACGAGCAAGAACCCTGTGGATATGCTAACGAAGCCATTAGAAAAGGAGAAGTTGGAGCTACACTCCACTTCTGTTGGTCTTTGAGTTTGAGACTTGAAGAGGAAGAAACAAAGCTAAGGAAGGATCCAAGAATGATGTTGTACAGGTATGGTGCAGTAATTAATCTCCAAGTGGGAGATTGTTGAGTTGTGGAGCTCAATTACTTCAGTTTAGCATGCAATATGAAACTAGAAGGAAAACACAGTAACTGACATCGGTTATGGGGGTAACCAGCATCGGTCACCCAGGACCGACATCGGTCAGACAAGGAAGGAACCGACATCGGTCAAGGGAGGAACCAGTGACATCGGTTACCTGTGCAAGGATGTTTTAATTAACTCTTGTGAATTAGATCTATTTTTAGCATTAAATTATATATATTGATTGTAATTGCATGGCTAAGTGCCCTAAGTTTATAAATGACTATATAAGCATAAAGCTAGGGTTTAGAAGTAAGAGATTAACAAGAATTAGAAAGAACTTGCAAAAATTGGTGAGAGAGAGAATTCTTGGTGATGAAGAAAAAGCTTGAGGAGAGAAAGTATTGTACATCTGAGAGGTGTGGAAGATTGTAAATCTTCATTGTATATCTTGTCAAAGCTTTGGATAATAGATTGACTTGTTTCTTGGTGGACGTAGTCCCACACTGGGTGAACCACGTTAAATCTGGTGTTGATTTATGTCTCTTGTTTTGTATATTTCTTCTGGTAGAATATCCACTTTTATTTGCATGTATGCTTAGATCTGATATATTATCTGTACAACCAGTGTGCTAACCCCAACATTAGACATCTTCCTATCTACTGGTATCATGGCTATTGGTAACACTGATTCCTTCATGCCGACATTACATTTAGGCCGTCATAACTTATTACATAGATGAATCAAACTTCTTGTAGCATGGTTACCTGAGATTCATGCACTCTATTTTGGCTGGTCAACATACTCACCATCAAAATCTTAAGGTTTTACCTATTGAACCAACTGTCAGCTTTACACCTAAATGGCAGACCATTATTGCATGGCTGAATCAAGTGTGAAATTCTTAGGTTACTTGACATTGCTTGCACCAAATGGTCTCATCACTTCAACATTGTCATTGAGATACAACTTTAATTCTACCATCCTTTGGAAATAACTGATCTATCCACTTTCTATGAACCTTGTACAAAGGCTTCATGACGTAGCACATGTTTTCCTTCATTTCCCCATATACACTCTTCTATTATTAAATTTTCTGACATCATTTAAGACATGTCCACTAACATTGTTATCTGCATGTGAGCACAATACTGCAAACAACCTTAGACATAGTTGTATATCACCTGGACACCCTCTTGGCACTTTTTCTTGGTTCTGTCCCCTTTTCTCAATTCCTGGTGCAAGATATTCATGGAACACTAGGGGGACAAATTCATTTTGCGGTCATATCTTATCATTCATTTCTTTTCGTCACTGAAAAATATTACCTATGTTGGAGTGTTAAGAATGCTTACTCAGATTGCCACTCAATGAATTAGTCCATCATTATCATGATCATGTATCACATGCAACTATGATTCTTGATCTGTTACATCTTTTCCTTTTATCTTTCCCTTACTAAGGTCCACAATCCAGGGACTAACTACCTTACAGCTCATTGCTTGGGTCATAGGGACCCTCTCTCAATTATTCCCCATTTGACACATTAAAACCACTATTGAGCCACCAATAGCTTAGTTATCTATTATCATTGTACATTCATCTCTTCCATGACATTTCTTTCCTCATACATTTTTGGTGACTCTTATCTATTGGATTAGATTCTAAAGTGCTTCACACATGTATACATTTCCCTCTTGTCCCCTTATTGAGGTACACATCTTCCATAGTGTCCCATAATGGTGCACTTCCCCATCTAAGAAAGGTGTCCATTGTCCACATGAACCCCATTTGATTCTGGTCACATGAAGCCTTACCATCTAGGTAAATGTTTACATTGTTTAAGTCTGTATGTGGAGAGATTATCCTGTTGAATTCTTGCAGGACATAACCATTTTCTCTACACATGTGTGTCCATTATGTGGTATCCAAATTTTCCCTCCCTAATTGCTTACAGTCCTTGCTCCACTTGCAGTTAATGTGGGTTTCCTGACTAAATATACTAAAGAATGGCAAGTTTTCATTCTTGTCTCCTCACAACACCCCTTGTTCATTTTCCACACCTTTTTTTATATAACTCCTTCTTGTAACATGCCAAAATGATTCTACCAAGGCATTCCTCCTCCTGTGGGGCACATATAGTTTAAGTCTGGTCAAGATGAAACACACACTAGGGTGATTCCTATTACATGAAAACTCAATCCATTCAATCTATGAGAAATATAATGATGGAAATCCTCTTAGCTTTAGAGCAAAGCATCCTTGTGAAATAAAAACACTTTTGAAGTACTCTCAAAATGACATTTGGGTTATCCACTCGAGTAACTACCCATAGGAACTTATTCTTACATAGTTTTTAGGGGTAAGAATAGTCTCATAAATTTGTCAGTTTGGGGATTCGTTGACAAATCTATCTTGTCATTGCAGTTAGATTTCCTATCAAGAACAATTACAAAAGTATCACACATTTCCTTTAGCTTGTATCCCACTAAAACTAATAGACTACCTTAAATAAGACTTAATAATTTTTGGAAGGGAAATACTTAGGGGTTGAATTGGTCAAGAAACAAGGATTTGACTACTTGTTACATGTCTGATCGGGCACATTCAAGGAACATCCATGAGGTGATTCCCAAAATGGTATGCAACTTTTTCATACATCCACATACATGATTGACCTAGGGTTGTCAATTCTTTATTTCATCATTTAACATGTATGCAATTTCCTTGAATTGTATGTTCATTTTCTCTACTAATAAATTATTGCACTCATAGGTCATTTCATCCATTGTTGCCACCATATCAATCATTTGGGGTTCTAATGATTCAGACCTCTGAAAGGAACTGTGATCTTTCTGTACAAGCATGAAGTAAAAACCCTAGGTACAGTCATCATCTCATGATTCTTACATTTTCCCAAATCAACTTCATAGGGTTTTATGTTGCATTTGATGAGTATGACGGTGAAGCGGAATTCTACGATCTTTTATTTTTTGTCAGAAGACTTTTTAAACCTATTTCATGTTGGGTCTCCCGAGGTTCTTCCAACCAAGAAGGAAATATTTTGTATTCAGGTGAATAGTAATTGACATGCCTTTCTGGGAATGGAGTCCTTATGTATATGAGGCATGCAAGATATCCACATTCTATCCAACCTTGATTGGTTCAATTCCGTTTCTAAGAGGAGGGGCATCATGTGTCACAAGGTGAATATCATGGAACATGTTAGAATGAACTAGTGGTCCTAAAAAAATGGCATGTTTCGACAACATGTCATAGGACTCTTATCTTCTGAGGGTTTGATTGAAATTACTCATCACTCTTTGTGACCATTAGAGCAAGTTCATTGAGGTTGAATGGTCATGAGAAGCATTCATCAAGAAAGGATCACCTAATTACTTTAACAAAGGTCCAGGAAGTTGCAATGTCAATATTCTTATTAGTTAGTGAGCATTCAAAGGCTCAACAACTTCATGGAGCACCCATGTTAGATCAAGAAAAAGGTTCTTCATCAATGGACTTCTTTACATTCTTTGATGTATCATAATTTCTCTCTTATTCTCTCTCCCATCTTCTTACATTCTATTTCTTCATTAGGATATGTACATTTTAACTCTTTCTCTTAGGATCTTCTTAAGTGACTTGTAATTTGCATTACAAATTCCCTTTTAAAAATAAAGAAAAGGACTTATTTCATTTCCTGGTAATTTGAAATTTGGCAGTCACATGGTGGTCCTTATATGAAAAGTCACATGGGGGGAATGAGAAGCATATTTACAATGGATTATAAATTGGGATGAAATCCCCATTCTAAAAGGGGTTAAATTTGTTGGTTATTCCTCAGTTTTTGGATTTCACTACCAGCTCACTAATCAACAACACATTTCTACATATCTTATATTCCTTCAACATATGATTCATACATCTTGTCTACTTTCTACCAATTTGCAAGCAATATGTAACCTTGTATAACCAAGAATTTTTAAGATCACTTTTGTCTTCCCTGATTTATGAATCCATATAACTTTGTGTCTCAAATTAAACCTTACTATTGATTACTTTATGTTAAGATTATTCACTCAACAATTTAATGGGGGCAAATTGTAGACACAAAATCACACACTTTGGGTATCTATCTAGTCCTTGATTGCATACTACTATTCATATGATTCCTAAGTAAGAAAAGTACTAATTAACCCATGTCTTTGGCCATATTTGCTTTTCTTTCTATTGCCACTTTTGGTCTTACACTCCTTACTTGCTCAGTCTGACTTTTTATACCTTGACATTTATAATCCTAGACACCAGCACCCAGCCAGGACGCCAGCGCCAGGCACCCCCATCCCCTCTGGGCACCCCTGACCTCTTTGTACTTTTTTCACATCTTTTGGGTCCTTTCTAGCCATTTGAGCATCTTATCTTTTTGGTAGTTGGCCTTTTTGGGGTTAATTACAAAATTCAAGCAAGGGAATCATATAAATATAAAGTTATGTGATCATAATAAAGGACCAAGCACTAAGCATTAGCTATCACCACCTAAGGTTGCATCCAAAGGCTATTCAAGCGCATTCAACACATCCATCTAGCATCCATCAAAGGGAAAGGGACTGCATTATTCTACATACACTTCATAGGAGGGGAAGTTCATTCTATTCCATGCACACATCTATTACATTTCTTTACATCTAGCTACTTTTCTCGCTATCAAGTGTGACACACACAAGAGCCACCTAGGGCACGATTCCGCACACACACACACATAAAACTACATTGGGTCTGAGATGTAGTGCAGCGCTCAGTTGTAAGTTCACCATTGTGACAGCTGAGGACAGTCTGACCCCTCATTTTGCATCTTTCTTTTTTAGGATTTGATGTCTCTTTGAGGGTTTTGCATATCATTACTTTATTGCAGGTTTTTAGTGACCTCGTGATCATTGTGCACCTCACTAGCGACCAAAGGAAAAGGAAAATGAACAACATGACCACTGGAAAAGATGAGTTTTTGAGAATTTTATAGTCATAGGAACCTATTTCTAGTCTAGGCACCCGTAGGGTGCCCCTGCCCTTTCTAGGTGCCCCTGTCTAGCTTGCTTCCTCCATATCTACATTTTTTGGGTCTTTGTGCGATGACATTCTACCTTCTCTATTCATCTGGTCAACACTTCGGCATAGTCCTAGGGATTTTATTGTGAAATCAGCTAAGTCTTCTTACCCTCTTTGCAACTAGGGTTTCACATTTTATTGCTTAGTTTGCTTGGGTTAATTTTTGTACTTAATTGTTGCATTTATTTACTGCTACAATAGCAATCAGATTAGGCATATATTTCCATATTTAGCTTAATCATTTTGGTGAACCCAACTTGATCTGAATGCACTCTTAGGGTCCTCATACCTTTATTGCTAAGTTTTCTTCTTCCTATTGATCTTCTGCATCATGAATCATCTATTCCATGATTATTTACAATGAATCATCCATGAATTAAGAGCTAAAATCAAACTCTCCCAGCATATTTAGCTACTACTCATATTCATTCTGACCATTCACCTGATATAGTATACCAACAATTTATTTTGATGCATTATTCTTCCAGCATCAATTAACTTTCCATCTACCCCTGTCTATTGTTGATCCTTACAAGAACCTATTTGAACAATGACCCCCCTTTATATACATCATGATTGTATCAATAATGTGGGTGTTAAGAATACCATTAATTGAATCAATGGGTCTGAACTTAATCATATGCACTATATCATTCATTGAAAATATTCATCAATTGGCTATTTCTGCTATGTTAGTTAGCTCCTCATTTCTCTATCTATGATGGATTTGACAATATTGTCATCCATGCATAGGTACCATTTTCTCCTATCACTGTTGGTCCAAAAACTCTTCACTATTCCATGCCATTTCATGAATTCAATATTCAATTATAATATTTACTTTGGTAGGCCTTGGATCATGCATGCATGCAATACCCTCTAATCTCTAACATGATGATGTGCTTAAATTCTTACCACATGAGGGTGTTTATATGTAGGCTACAATCCATCCCCTTGATCGCATGACCCATTCTATTGAGAAATCCATGATCCCAATCACTTAATTCTACTCAATTCTACTCAATATTTTAGTTTGCTACAATATGAACCACAACCCTATGGATACTCCAGATACATTTACCACCACAATAACAAGGTGTTATCATTTGCATGGGATCTTTTCACAATCTAACAAATTTGGATCCTGGGACTATTCATGCTATGACCATTCTTTAAGGATTTTGGGCTTATCATGTTTATACTTGGACTTCCTCTTATCATCATCTTAAATCATTATGAGCAACCTTCATATTAACTATGGACCTCCATTTAGATCACATCTTTTATGAATGACTCTTATTGGTAACACATTCCATTTATGATCAATTCCCTATCTTTCACTATAAGAGATATTCATCACATGATTAATTGGCTCAACTTAGGCTTTAAAGTCATGATACACATCATTTCACTCCTCCTAATGCTATGATCCTACTATCTACTACATTATTGATTCATCAATCTTTGGCTCATCCCATTGCTTAGAGGTCCATTCAATATAACTTGGTACATCAAAATCTCATGAATAATTATTGTTAGCGCATGCCTCTCTATGCACAATGAAAAAATTTTATCATACAAGTAATTCTTATTTCATTCAATATTTTCACATGGGGTCTATTAGATATCCATAGGTATTATCATTTCCATGGATTTTGACAATGCATAATCATCATTCTTAACGGTCATTGCAAAACCTATCCAACTAGAAATTCCATCAAAATGCACTCCTCCTCCATTCATTCTATGGCTAAACAGGGGTAATTCTATATGGTTATCTCATGCTAATTTGATTGATTCCAAAATCAATTATCTATGTACCAATTTTAGTTTTCTTAAATCAGGGTTTGTCATTGGTTATTGGAATGAAATTGATCCTGAATATATGGAATTACTTAAGTTGATCCACTTCATCACACACTTTGGCTTTCACTTACTGACATTGGTGATGATCAATCCACTTTAATGAAATCCAGGGTACTTTTCCATCATTCATGACAAGCTATCATTTTCACATTGGGGGAAGCATGATTTGGCACTTTCATTATCCCCCCAAGTCATTAACGTGCCCCCTGAGGCCACCATTGACCATTTCATTATCTTGACTTGGATTCATAATGGATCTCAGTTGCATCATTCAAGTGATACTTCATGATTGTATCATCATTTCCACTATGACACACTTTGGGTTATCACATAATACTCATTCTACACTCCTGGGAACATGATTCCTTTTCATCACTATTTACATACGTGGTCATTATCTCACTTTCACTGATCAAAGACTATGTACCACATTTCTTAAATGACATGCATACTTATAGATCACACATATTCTTTAGCATGAATCACACATACATGACACAAAATTTCATTACTCAACATATCCAAGTGGCATACTGTCTTTGATCACACTTGGTTCATCAATACATGTTATCACTAAACACAATCAACAAACAACATTGTCCTCATCGTTATTCACCACATATTCAACACAACATACAACAAAACTCATAAACACATTCTAGGAACATGCTTCACACACTTTTACATCTAAATTCACACACACACACATATGTCCAATATCATTAAATCAGTCATTAACATGCATTCCCTCACATTCATCACACATTTCTCTTGCATACCTCTATCAACACACACATTCTTGTCACGCATCTACATATCTTTTCACATACACACTATACATTTGATACAAACATATTTCATTACAATCATGACACATTACTCACACTCGACACATTACACTTACAACTTGACACATCCTATACATCTTCATGAACCTCACACATTACAATCTACACTCACACTGTTATTGTGCATCCAGACATCATTCACATCATCAGCTTTTCACACATCTTTGCATTATAAATAGAAACGCCTCACACATTCACACATATCTTTCTGACATCTAACTTCACATGTTGCATGGTCATTACCCTATGACACACTCTAGTTCCATGGTCCATACTCAACTATCTGAGGGTCTACATCTCAAATGGACCTCACCACACTCACTGTTCAATCATTCACTCATTCACTCACTCGTGTTACACTCTACACTTAGCACTTTGACGATCACATATTTCTAATACACACAATTCAAACCATTTCCTGATGACACACTCTCATTTATGGTTCATTCTTGACTATTGAGGGGGCATATATAAATGAACCTCATCTCATACATACACATCCACTTGAGGGGCATGTTGCTCCTATCATTCACTCTACATTCCATTCCATCTCATCCACAACATACTGCATATCTTGGTTGCATTAGTCTTTCTTACATTTACTTGTTACATGTACACTTTATTACACATGCTAGATAGATATCTTGTATGTAATTATCTTTTTCCATACACACATGTGCATTCACTTGATTTCTAGTTGTGATCACAACTTATACAGATCTATACACGCAACATGGATGCTTAATGTAGTACCTCTTACCAGTCCCACAATGGCTCCTGGGGGCATCCACTTTCGTACACTACATGTGCTATTGTTTCATTTTGTTTCATAGCACATTACTTTATCAGATTATACATGCTTTGACATAATTTTTATCTCTCTAACATGCTAATGGGTGCTTCATGTGCAACATTTTTCTTGCAGGTCTATTTGCCACCATGGTTGTCTAGGTTACTTACATTGTTTTGTCTTGTTTGTCATTATTTGTGGGATTTGCCCTTTGTCTTGTGTGTGCACTTGTATACTTTTGGCTTAGTCAAACTTGATTGTCTTGTGACATCGTGAGTGATGTCCCATGTTTACAACCCACTTTTCATGGTCTACATTGTCTTCTTGCATGTTTACATTATTTTCTTATGTCTTAGCTTACACATTGTCTACTTTTTTACTAGCTTACATTTTACATGCATGTTTTCTTGTACTAACACTTGTCTCCTAGCCACTTGTTTCATGTGCCTTGGTTTCTACCAAGCACACTCCCTCCCCCTATAGGGCACAATTTCAACACAACGATTGGTCCTCCTTTGGGCTGCATACTCCTTCAGTGACGTC
This sequence comes from Taxus chinensis, assembly GCA_019776745.2. Lineage (NCBI taxonomy): Eukaryota > Viridiplantae > Streptophyta > Pinopsida > Cupressales > Taxaceae > Taxus > Taxus chinensis. Next base: position 435,603 of record JAHRHJ020000344.1, on the reverse strand, counting down.
ACATGCACCCCAAATGAGGGGGGCATCATTTGGGTGAATTAGTCACCCCATACAACAGTCTACAAACATAGTTCAACACAACACAGTACCAATACAACACAATCATTAGCATTGATAGGGCTCAGATCCTGACTTGGGTCCTCAACACAACATAGACACTTGAGCCCAGACCTGGACAATAGCTCCTGGGCACCCCTGACCCTTCCTAGATGCCTATGACTAGGGGGGTAGTTACACAAATTTCTTCAGTGCAGCACAATCTACAAAACTCCACACAAGATTTTACAGGGCAAGATAGTCCTTTAGCACTCAGCATTCATACATTACAACTTTTCTACTTTTCCTGTATCAAGCGTTGGATTGGAAATGGTTGAACTGGATCAGATTTTTACACACCATCTGCAGTGGTGTTCTACATTGTGGGAAGTAGTTAAAGGATGGAGGATGACACCAGAATTTTCTCCCTACACTTCTTCCATATCATTGGCATGAGATCACCCAAAAAACTCACAGCCAACACAACTGGCGTGAGATCACCCAAAAAAATCATTCATCAACAACATCTACAGGATCCTTTCTACACTCTTTCCTCATCATGATCAGGTGCACATGTTCCTTTTTCACATTTTTCATTTTTACATACTTTTTACATGCTTTTTACACATATACATGTGTATTTGACTACTTGTTCATTCTTCTCTTTTGTAGGTCCGTCTGTATGGGAATCGGTAGTCAACATCATTCAACATTAACAAAATCACACAAATCAACATCGACATCAACAATAGGCACATTGGTGACATCTACAACATGTGTTTCTACCCTAGGGTCATTATCTCATCACTTTTTGCACTTTCTCATCTTTAGTCTCCAAGCTCCATCTTTTATCACTCCACATTTTTCCTTGTCTCTCAACACACTTCTCACCATCGATCTACATGGTTATCAGGTACACATCTCTATCTACTTTATGTTATCAAGATTTCACTCAACAACATAAAGTGGGGGAAATGTAGACACAAAATCACACACTTTGGGTAATTATCTAGTCCTGATTACATACTACTATTCATATGATTCCTAAGTAAGAAAAGTACTAATCAACCCATGTCTTTGGCCATCTTTTCTTTCTTTCTTTCTATTGGCACTTTTGGTCTTGCACCCTTACTTTCTCAGTTTGACCTTTTTATACCCTTTAGTTTCTCTATTCTAGACACCAGTGCCTAGCTAGGACGCCAGTGTCCAGGCACCCCCGTCCCCTCTAGGCACCCCTGACCTCTTTGTACTTTACTCACATATTTTGGGTCCTTTCTAGCCATTTGAGCATCTTATCTTTTTGGTAGTCAGCCTTTTCAAGGGTTAATTACGAAATTCAAGCAAGGGAATCATATAAATATAAAGTTATGTGATCATAATAAAGGACCAAACACTAAGCATTAGCTATCACCACCTAAGGTTTCATCCAAAGGCTATTTAAGAGCATCATTACATCCATCTAGCATCCATTCAAGGGAAAGGGACTTACATTATTCTACATACACTTCATAGGAGGGAGTCTATTCTATTCCATGCACACATCTATTACATTTATTTACATCTAGCTACTTTTCTCACTATCAAGTGTGACACGCACAAGAGCCACCTAGGGCACAATTCTGCACACACACACATAGAACTACATTGGGTATAAGATGTAGTGTAACTCTCAGTTGTAATTTTACCATTTTGATAGCTGCAGGACAATCACTGAACCCTCATTTTGCATCTTTCTTTTTTAAGATTTGATGTGCTATTTGAGGGTTTTATAGGTTCATGTTTTATTACAGGTTTAGCAACGACTTCAGGCATGATCACACATGTGTGACACCATAATGACAGAAATACCATTCAAGGTGACATAAAGCATAAACACCTTAGATGACACCTCAGATGTAATAATTTTGAGCAAAAATCAATATCATAAACCATACAAGTGCTCGCATAAATAGATATGCCAAGGACATTATCTAACCACACCCATTGTAGGGATCTCTAGGCACCGCCATGTGCCAAGTACATATCTCTAAGATTTCACCATAAGTCCATGCACTCTCCTATTTGAAACTCCTGCCAGCATATTCATCTGGTCAAAAATTTGGATCCCTAAACCGTGAAATCCTGATACACCATCTATAGTATTAGGGTCTTTCCCTTCACACACTGTAGGGATTCCTCAAAATCAACTAAGTGTTTTATACTCAATTTATATAGTTATTGCATACTTAAGGTTTTACAATAAGCATTTCATTAGGCTTGCTAAGTTATATTATCTTAATATAAATTGCATCTTCTTATTAATCTATGCGGCATTATACTGTGCATTGTACCTAGTTGAAATTTAACAAAGAAGTTTCAAATAGTTTTTTTTGCTTCCAAGTCTTCATGATAATGATCATGCATCACTAGTCATACAGTTCTATGAATTTTTTGAACATGTTAAGCATTTCAATCTTGAAAAACATTATAGTATAAAGTATTTTTCCCGACATGCCCTTTTCTGGAACATCTAGGCACGTATCCTATGTGTACAATATCCTTACACCTACTATCTTTAGTGCTACACTTCAGGTACTATAGGATATGTTTTTTCAACCCAACAGTGGAGAATTAGTCATAAGATCACACTTGTGAGTAGATTTAGGATAGTTAGGTGACCCCTCATTTTATGCATATTTCATGAGATTAAGATTTGATGTCTCTTTAAAGGGTTTTTGCAGGTCATTAAATTTATTGAAGGTTTTGCTAGTGAATATAGGGAATCATTGTGTGACCTCATAATGACCAAAGGCAACTAACAATGAAAATACCTTAAGACCATGAAAAGGACATTTCTTGAGCGCTTTTTTGCAGTACATGCACCCAGAAAGTAGGTCTAGGGCACCCATATGCAAGCCCCTGTCCCTCTCCAGGAGCCCCATGTCTAGCTTATCTGCTACATTTTTCAAGGTCTATGTAATGATCTTCTCCTTCTGTTCACTTGGTCAGCACTTTGATACAATCCAGTTTCAATGTGAAACCAACTAAGTCAAGATTTCTCCTCCTTATAACTAGGGTTTCATAATTTTATTGCTTAGTTATGCTTGGGTTAATTTCTTGTACTTAATTATCATGTACACATATATTTACTCACTACAATATAGCAATCATATTAGGCAATATTATTCATTTTTATCTTAAGTATATGGGGCATCAATGTAACCTATGTGAATCCCTTTAGCACATCATAAGCAGTTAATGTCAAAATTGTGAAGGGTGCTTATGGAGGCATAAGTTTAATTCAAATCCCCTTTACCAGTTATGTAATTGATAAGAATTTTAACCTAGGACAAACTATAAATCCATGGAGTGTGTTCCACAGGTTGTAGATGATCTTATTGAGAGGTTTAGTGATCAAGAAAATAATGGCCTTGTATGATTTTATTGGTTATATTTCAATTGGGAGCCTCCAACACCTAAAGGTAGTTTTGACTATATATAAAAATGCAATGATATAGATCATTACCCCTGCTAAATTATTTCACTAACAGTGAAATCATATTCTCACCTAAAATAGTTTGACATTGATATCATTCTACACTTGAAAATTCCATCTTTGCGGAGGAAACAATGTGTTTTTATTAGAAATTGGGTAAGATGCTCGTAAATATATTAAAATTGCTGAAATTTTCCAAAAAATTTGCATAGATTCTACACATACAAATAATGTACGATTGTTTCTCGTATATTGGGTATACAAGCTTAACCCAACAACGAATATGGGTTTTAGAGTTAAATAGTTTAAGAATCATGGTAATGATTGATGGAAAAATTATGATGTCTAATTTTTTATAATTCTGGAACCTCTCTCTGCCAGAACCTGATGTATAAAATGAGGAGAATACATCTAGTGCTTCAAGTTTTTACACTGAAGGTATTCATTATGATTTGTAAAATTTCAGTTACTATAATGTGCAACCATGGGGACATAGTCTGCCATAAAATCTACTGAATCTTCAGGCACAATTGATGTATGGAAGTAGACCAAGGTATCTAAATCTAGTTTGAATGAGGTTGTGCAAGTAATACGAAGATCTGGAAATCTCCAGGAAAGTATTCCAATAAATTTTCATGATAGAAGATTTATTGATGTCTCTTGTTAATGATCCATTTAAAAACCCCATCAGGATAACGATGATCCGTAAAATTTGTATTACAACAAAGATGTTTCTACTGAAGTGGAGAATGTTCTCTAACAAATTATTCATGATCTACTGTTGAACTATCCTTCTGAAAAGATAAATAAGTGTTTAGGATCCATTGTGATGATTGTCCCAAAAAATAAATTTTTAAGCAAATGCTATGGCTCTAAATTTCCTAGAAACAATCTAGGGGGATCGTGTAAGGCATTGTCACAAGAATTCATAAGGTCAATTGAACATTTATCGTCCTAATATAATTTTAAATCACTTTAGGATATTTGTATTTGTAAACTTATTCCAAATTTTGACTAGTGTATTCCACAAATGTTGCATTCATATATTGAAACGATGTCCCTATAAAAAATGGTTCCTAGAGATGAATTTTTCTTTCTCACCATGATAAAACTTTGATGATATAATCTCTTACAAACATGCTTAAATCCAATAAACATGATAACTTATTATTTAAGTGTTGTAAAGTCCCTTTACCTGATTATTTGAAAATGTAAAAGTAGTAAGTTGACTATTGATGTAAAAGTAAATATGTAATAGTGATAATAGAAAACATGGTATGTTAATCTCCTAAATTAGGTTGCATAATAGGGGATTTCTCCTACAATGTAAGATGACTTTTGATCTTCCCTTATTATAAGAAATGGCAATATTGGAATCCAATAGTCATGATAAAAGCCAAAACACAAGGGGGTATGTTAGAAAATATAATCACAGTGTAGTAGAATTATATTAAATCAAAATAAAATAAGTAGTATGAAATATCAACATGTAGATCCATCTTAATTATAAATAATAAATCACAAGTATATGGGCAACCCATCAGTGATTTAATTTTTGGGCAAGTATTTTCTATCCTATAAAGCATTTCCATGTAGCAAGAAGGAATAAATCTTTAGATTAATATTTAAAATGCACTCAGTAAATTGAGACAATATTATGCTTTCATATGAAATGATCCATTAGTAACACAAGCCATAAAACTTGAGATATAACAAAATTTATTTTCCTATTGTTGAATACCTAGCCTGAAATATTTTCCTAAGGAAAATCCACAACCTCCTTGTAAGATCCGTTTTTTTGCTAGTCTATTGTAATATCTCATTGTATATTTTAGCTCATTTTAATATAATGCACAATTTATGTACCATCATTAGTGTAGTGATAAATTTTTTGTATAAACCTTGTAATATGTTTTAATTATACAAATTATTCCTATGTTTTTATATTTGCAGTAGTGATTAGCTGATATCATTTGTTGCAAGATGTCATAATTACACTTGTAAGGAAATTATTTCCCAACTCATTTGACAATAGACTAAGAAATCAAGCTTAAATACCTCATGAATTGTGTTACAAGAGTTTAGAATATCACAATTAAAATCATAGAATACCAAAAATAAATGGCATACATATGCAACTTTTCTAGTTACAAGGTTTTTTTCAATCTTAAGAAGGATGTCAAAGCAATGTGTTCCATAAGGTCTTTGTTAATTGTTATCTACACATAGATTTAAGAATGATCTGATTAGCACTTAATATTTTGTAGATAAATTATAAAACAAGATTGTCCAGAAGCCAAACTACAAAGTAAGGTTACCATTCGAGGTCATAATCTTTGTAATGTAAAATTAGAAGTCGTATCAAAGTTTAACAAAACATGATCTTTTGAACCTTATTCCTAAGATTCCTCGGTAAATATCTCATTCCATGGATATATTACTACTAGTCAAGAATTTGAAAGACTGACCTTAAAATGCATATTTGTTACTTTTGATTCTATGTTACATGTGTCAATAAATAAGAAAGATAATCCTTTGAAATTTATTTGGGAAGGATAGATAGAAACCCTACATTGAATGTCTGAATGGATTAATGAATGGTAAGCCCATTCTCTAGATAAAAGACTGCTCAAATATGATCCATGAAAATGTTAAATCATTAATAGTAAATTTCCTAGGTACTTTGAATCATAAAGTTCACTATCAACAATATCGAACATGTTATGGAATAATTAGTTTATAATTTATTTAAGTAATAGTTGTTTATTACAAATATTATCATAATAAATGGTAACATTTGATGAAAAAGATCCATTGCAAGTTCACATTCCAAGCATAAATTATTAGGCTCTAAAAGTGATCATGATGAAATAAAAAATTTTTTAAAAGTGTATGATAATTAGTTATAGTATTTGTCTACTTATTTTATTAGAATGTCTATATGTGGAAACAATTAATTGGTCCACATTAGTTCATAGTTTGATATGTACACAAACCTTTTTCGACCTAAGGATTGCCCTATAACATTTTGGTACAAAACCAGGGATAATAACTTTGATTTTTTTTATCGCATCAAGTAAAATTCAAAGAACTCAACCATTAGAAAGACACAAGTTTGCTTTTGTCATATAAGATTTATAAATGCCCAGTATGTCATAGAATTTTTCTAGTTCCAACCATAACTCAAAGTTGAACAGGTAATAGATAGATTTAAACATATTGTACATAAAGCATGTTGTCTATTGGCTAAGGTATAAGGGTCTTGAGCCTAAGAATGAGTCAATTGAAAAAGTGAACATTAATGACCTTCGTTATCAGTTGTCAAAATTGGCATCCTAGTTCGTGTAAATATTCCTATATAAAATGTAATAAAGATCAATGAATTTTACACCCCATACAGAGACAAGTCTATATAGACAACATTATCATTAATTAGAAATCTATATCATGATTACTGTTATTGCTAATTTCGATGACCTGTAGTGCCCACTTCCCTTTGACACCTTTTGATACTGATCTTGATACTGTTGATTACATTATGGACATTATTATAGTTTGATTTAGTATGATGTTAGACATTTGATCATGGATTATTGTTGATCTTGATTTGGTTATGATGCATGATGATTATTAGAGACACTCATATGTGGATGATGATATACTATTTGACATGGATATATTATGAATGTTGTTCGGACATGTGATTTTTGGATATTGTGAGTAGACTTAGAAAATGGACATTATATGATGATGATATAGTTGTTGATATAAATTGTAAGTGATATTGTTAATTGCCTTAATGTTGTTGTGATTCATATATATAGAAGATTTTGTGATTATATTTATATCATGTTGGATGTTCTGATATGGCCACGAGGCTGAAGGAGGTATTTGTGTTTTGTAGGTTAAAATATCACAACAAACATCGGGGGATTGGAGACCAACCACAATGGAATTCTAGATGAATTCAACAAGGTCACCATGGCAACTTGTTTTATTGTGTTGTGTTTGTTTGTTGTTAGGGATTCCCATGGGGGGGATCACCTTTAAATGTGACCATGGGTTTTGTGTATTTTATTAATGTGGTTCCTTTTTATTATTGTTTGTATGTATTTTATTAGTGATGTGTCCCTTTCTTTTATTTAATTAAATTGTGGTAGATTAATGTGAGAAATCATATGGTTAAAATTTAAATAAATCAAATTGGGATATGGGAAAGTAATAATAGAAGTTGTTGGCTCTTTGTATTAAATATGTAAGGGATGTGTAAGTTTGTGTAAGAGTTGTGTAAGTCAGATTTTGGAGTATGAAACACTCCACCTCCTTGGAAATTCGAATTTGTCCTTGGGGCTGTTTTTGGAGGCTTGTGGGACAAGTAAAACTTGTCCCATACCTCTTAAGTTTATTTACCAACCATACATATGGTTGGAAGGTTGATTTTAGACCTTTTTAATGCATTTTATTAATCATGTTGCATGTTTTAATTGCACTCTTCTTACATTTTATTTAATTTTGCAGTCCTTTGGGGTGTGGGCTTTTTGGAGTGTGCAAGTAATTTGTCATATTTTCACCCACCTCTTTATTGTGCTTTGGAGAATGAAATTTTTAATTTTGTGTTGGAGTTGAGGATGTGTGATGTGGCATCCTACATGGATCCACATCATCCTCTTCTCTTCCCTCTTCTATAAAATTCAAACTCTTTGCTTGTTTTGGGTTGTTGAATCTTTTGCATGCTTCCTTTTGGGGTGCATTTTCTTGTGTTGGGAGCTCTTGATTTTTGGAGGAGATTGGAGAAATTTGCATACTTGTTGGTTGCTGATTTTGGGACTATGTTTTTGGCATTGAAAGCTTGTTGTTTGGAAACAAAAGCTACCATGGAGAGGTAGGAGCTTAGCTCTTCTCTTATGCTGTTATTTTCTTTTTGTGTTTGTGTGAATGGTGTATGTTTTGTTTATTTGTTGGCTGTTTGGGTAGACTGTCATAGGAATGGTGTAGGAGAAGGCTATGGGGAATCCATGTGGGGGGCATAAGGGAATGCCAGTGGCATCAGAATTCTTGTGGAGGGAGTTTGGGTTTGGGATCCACCATGGAAAAGAAATAGCTTGCATTTCTTACTTTGTGGGGGGCATAAGGAAATATGTGGGGGGCATAAGGAGGGATTGTGGGGGGCATAAGGATATGTGTGATGAATTTTATTGGTGGTTTGTTACAAGTGGATGCCCAATTCCCATTGGGAGGCATAAGTAGCTTCCCCCATAGTCCTTGCTCCTTTGGCTTGCATGATAAAGCCTGAGTTCTGTTTGAATGTTTTCAAATGTAGTTGTAAACTGTGTCTTGTGTTGAACTATGTTTTAATTTGAAATGTGCATGTTGAAAGAATGTTGTGTGTTGTGGAAGCCTGTTGTTGCCATGGGTTGATATACATTTCTTATTGCATTGTGGTTGGGGCTCGGGGGCCAATGATGAAGGATGGATTCTCCTTTCATTGGATGTCTTGGTTGGGTGGAGAGCGTTGCCTTTCCCCCACTTTTGTTGTGATCAAATTGGAAGAAAAAGAAACTTGCATGTTGTTTTTCTGGAGCAGAGGAGAAAGACAGTTTTGACTAGTCCCTTGTGAAATATATTTTATTGTAACCTTTCCCACTTTGAAGTGGATGAAATTGTAATATATTTTGTGAAGAAAAGATGTTTGTAATTGGTTATGAAAGTTTTCATAATTCAAATGTGAAAGATGATTTATACTTTGTTTTGGGTTTTGAAAGAAAGACATGAAATTTGTAAATTACATGAAATGAAAAGAGATTTCTGTATTTCTTTGAAAGAATGTGAAAGATAATGTAATACCTCTATATGTTTTATATTGGATGAAACAAATGAATGTTGTATAATAAAGAAAGAAGTTGTAAAATTTCCATTGGAAATATATGAATGAAAGTGAAATAATTCTTTCCAAATTTTTGTTGAATTTAAATTTGATTGTGAATTCAATGTTTCATTGAAAAAGAGATAGTTTAAAATCTTTGTTTGAAAGAAGAAATGTATGTGAGGAATAATACAGTATTTTGTATCTTTTGGAAATGTTAAATAAAATTGAATTTAGTATTGCATTTTGATTTGAATGGTTTGTTAAAACAACTGAATGTATTAGATTGGAATAGAATGAAATTTCCATACTTGGAAGATGAAATGATAAATAGATCCCTCAAGAATTGATCCCTGTCATTAAATTTAAAACTGGCAAATAATTTAATTAAAATGCATAGTTGGAACCTGCAAAATAATAATCAACTTTGAAACATTAAAATTTAGCATGCTATAATATCAAGGAACTCAAATTTGACAAAAACACTTAAGGAAATAATTTAAAACATTGCAAAATCAGCCCCAAACCTTTCACAATCATTTTGCAGTCTTTTTTCTGTCAATTGTTGGAAAAATTCAAATTGGAAATCAATTGAGTAAATTTACCTTCCTAAAACATCCTAAATCCTTCCTAGAACAATCCTCCATGTCTGTTTGGCATGTTGAGTGAAGGAGAAGATCAAATTGAATAAAATTTATAAGTTAAAAATTACCAGTTTGCTTTTTAAAATCCTGTAGAACGTTTTCATGAAATTGACCCATTAAAATTTATCAAAATCTAAAATTTATGATTTCTTGTGCAAAGAGGGCATCGAGAGCTTTCCAGAAAGTCCTCGTTTTCCCAAAACTAGAGCTTTCTAGCAAAAGTTATGGCCCTTTGAAGTTTCCTTCCTTGGCAGAAAATTTGGGAAAATTTTCCCTTGGCGGGCCCGTGGCCCAAAATTTTCCTTAGAAAAATTAGAAAAAAATTTGAAAATTTTTTGGGAAATTTTTTTAAAAATTTCCTCCACCACCCTACCACTCGCAGCCAATCAGAGGCTGCCACGTGGCATGGCGGAGGGGCGGAACCCTCGCAAACTTTGATCCTTTTGAAATTTTGTTTTTGGAAATTTTTTATTTAAACCCCAACGGCCCCGCACTCCCACCCTTGCCTTGGTGAAAACCTCCTCCCATGATTTTTAGGACCCACGTGTCTTTTCCCCCTTTTTCCCTCCCTTTGGAAATTTCTCCAAAACTTTCTCCACCACCCCACCCTTCCCTCATTTCTCCCCCACTTCAGCTTGTTGAGCGCCACATGTCCCTAGCCCTACGGGCGCATGAGGCACTAATTGGATTTTTCCCCCCCTTGGCGAATTTTCCTCAACACCTCCGTTGCCCGCCCTTCCCTCATTCTTTGTCCCACTTTGGCTTAGAGCTTGACACATGTCCCTGGCGGCACATAAGGCTGAGAAATGTGGAATTTGCTCCCCCTGCGTAGAAAAATTTGGCAAAGCTCCCCATGACCCGCCAACTTGTCCTTTTGCCTCCCCGCACCTGCCAACCCGAAAAATTTTCTCCCCCCGGTTTTCTTCCCCGATGACACTGTCCCTTTTGGGAAAATTTTCTCCCCAAGGCCTGCCGGCCCATAACTGGAGTTTTACAAGGAGTTAGGAGGACTTCTTTATATCATCGAAAGGTGAGAAATTTCCTATCCAATGGGAATGATTTAGGGAAATTTTGAATGTGTTAAGTGTGAGAAAAATCAAGTTGAAACTCTGAGCCTGTTAGAGAGTGGGTATGGTGATAATTTACCCCCTGAACCTAACTGAAACTTCTAACCCTAAAATTTGGACCTTGTGACCTCTGATAATTGCTAATAAAAGAAAAGTATGTTCTAGTAGATTAAACTTGTTCTGGAACCTGTTAGTGACAACTGTTGTCTTACAACCTAGTTGTAGACACTTCTAATCAAAAAAGAAAATTATTCCATAATTTTCCTGACTAATCCTAGGTTGTTTCTTGGGTCTCAAGTGGGTTGTTAAAAATCCAAAAACATTGGCAAATTCTTAGAAAATTAAAAACATTGGCGAAATCTTAGAAAAACCTAAACATTCAAAACATCTTAAAGAATACCAAAACATTCACAAATCTTAGAAAGCTCAAAAAAAGTCACAAGATCTCAAAACCTAAAAACTGTGAAAAACTCAAAAACATTAAAAATTGGAAACTATACCAAAAAACATCCTACTTTAGCACTTGTTAGTTCTAGTGCATGACATGCAGATCATACTATAATATTATTTCATTAACAGAGCTTGGTTGCTTGTTATGTTTGTCTTCCCGGCATATATCATTTCTCGAATCAATTTCATAGTGCACGTTTTCTTTTCCCTATGAATTTTATGTCCTCCATCACATTCATTACATGTATCTTTTCTTGTGGCACCATTTTAGCTCTTTTTGTATAACTCACACATTTGGGTACTGAATTTGGATAACAAATTAGTAAAATTGTCTTAAACATTACTTGTTTAAGTGTCTTTGATTGTGCTTATTTTTTTGTTTGTTTGTTTACTTTCTTGTATTACATTGCTTATGTTTTTTTCTTTGAGTCTGTCCTTTTAGCGTTGTACGAAAATTGGTATTATGGTTTTCCATGTCATTCTACCCTTTTTTGTATGCTTACATCAAATAAAAAGGTACTTCCAAGCTAGGATGGTATGTAGGCTATGCTAAGATCTTTCCATCCATAATCTATCTCTCTTCCCATTCTACCTAACATTACCTCTAACTAACCTTTTCTATTTCTTCTACACTACCAGGACACGGTTGTAACCATGACTTTTTTCTCACCCTCCCTCCCACCCTCTGTATCCCTCTCGTCGTGTGTTGGCACTAAAATCTCTCAAATCAAACAATGGCCAAACCGAGCCAAGTTCGAATCACTGCCACTTCGCGAGGGGATTTTCTTCCATTGTGGTTATTTCTTTTTTAGCGTCAATAGACCCTCTTCTATCACCTTATCCAAACTTGAGGGGGCATCCTCCATCCTACTAATTTTTCCTTCTACCCATACAAAATAAAAGTATCTACTATCTTTGAAGTGGTTTTGTTTATAATTAGTGGTTTTCCACTAATTAGCTAACATTCCCCTTCATCTCAGTTAATTAATGACACTTCGTTAATTAACTAGCCTTCCCCCACCCTGGATGTCAATTAACATCGTTTCGTTAGTTATAATCCTCTTTTAATTAATTAATTAACCATTATTAATTAATTAAGCCTTTTAATATCTTATTTAATCAATAAACCCTCTTATTGGTTAAATCCCCCTTTCAAACCCTTCAAATTCTACTAATTTCCCTCTAAATCATCTCCAAATGGCTTCTATAAGCTTAATTTGGTCTATTAATTAATCCTAGTTGATTAATTAAATCACCCCCAACTCCCATGAGTTTCTAATCTCTAATTAATCTCTTCTAATCATACTTATCCCTTTCTAATTCTACATTCCCTTTATCCCACATTCACTAGGTTGCAAGCTTCTCCCAAATTGGAAAGCTATATAAGAAACCTAGTACCTTCCTACCAATCTTACACCTTCATGTCCTTGTAAGACATTTACACTTGATAAGAACATTTTCATGTTATTGGAAATCTTGATTCAACAACTTTCCTTTCTACTTGGCAAAGAGTAGTAATATAAGAACTAAAATGACAATCAAGCCATATTGGTGAGATCTCTTCCTCTTCCTTGGAGAATTCCTTGATCATGCTTAGTTGTGTTCGGTTCATGAAGGATATATCTATAATTACAAAGCACATCCAACCAACAAAGGAGGTTTGCATTTCTCATTGGATTTAATGTTTGATGCACATTAGTTTAAGCTTTCCTTTCATGCTTTATCATGGTGTTTTGTTTAGATTAACTAAGTTATGAATCTACTTGGTGTTAGGTTCTTTTCAATAGCTTAGATTAGTCTAATACATGCATACATATGGCACATCTAGTGGGACACTCCTTTGTCTCATGCACATTATTCATTTTTTCTTAGTTTAGACTTCATTTTTACATGCTCTTTATTTCCATTGTTAAAATTATTTGATTCTTGAGCATGTTTAGTGATATTTGATAGTGTTGAGTGTTCTTTATGCATATTTAGGAGGCAAAATGCTGTCAAATTTTAGTCTTGATGAGAAAAATCTGAGCTTTATGATGTTTTTGGCTCGATTTGACATTTTTTCTGTGCAGACATAGGTTCCTTATGCTACGTGCATTCCTAAATGCACTATTTTCATCTACGTGTGCTACTACTCACACATTCCTTGTTTAGCATAGCATCTAACTGTGTCATTTTTTCATATGCATCCTACCTACACGTGTCTTGTGTTCCATCTTACATGTTCCTAGCGTTACACTAAATTATGCCTCCTACATGTGCTATGTTCTACTTTTCATGTGTGCTAGCATTTTTGTATTCAATGTTTTCTTAACATTGTGTGCACTAGCATTCACTTGTGACAGTTTGTTGTACACGTTACTGTGTTCATTTATTATATGCGTTTCCATACCTACATGTGCTAGCGTTCCATTGAAATTTTTCTCTTGCACACATTAGGTTTCATCTTCCTGTTTAGTGTTCATCTTGCGCTAACGTGCTAGTGTTCATGTGTATGCTAGTGTAACATTCTCTGCTATGGTTCCCTTGTCTTAACATAATTTTTTCTCAAAATTCCTGAAAGTTTCAAAGCTAATTTTTAATTTCCTGCAGTTTTATACATGTTTTTGATTCTAATATGCAGGTTTTTATCTAAATTAGTGCTAACATTTTGAGTATTTGTTAGAAATATCCTTTTTGCTATAACTTCATCGAAACCGCATATGCTCTTCTCTTGCACTTTAAAGCGATCTTGAGAATCAGAAATGAACACGATTTTGGATGTTTTTCTAACATTTTTGATTGTCATTTGGAAATATGGCTAACACTTGATATCGTGGTTTAAAAATTTTCATGTTGGTTTAATATGATCAAACACCACGTATGCTCTTCTCTTGCGCTTCTAAGTGACCTTGAGAAACAAAAATGGTTGTGATCTTTGATATTTTTCTAACATTGTGGTGATATGGAAACCTACTAATTGTTTGTGTGTAGACCATTACACTTGTCAAAGATAAAAATCAAAACAAATAACTAATGCTTTGTGTGTAGGTTTCCTTGGTCAAAGAACACGTTTAAGACAAACACATTTTAAATCAAGATAAAAATAACAAATCACATTGTATTTGCTGGTTTGGATAAGGGTTAAAACCCATCCACTTTAAACTATGGGAAGTACTTTGTTTAAGCCATAAAACTCATTGTGAGGAGTACCACATGAACCCCAAAGTAGTCAGCACATTGAGGGAACTGGATGACAAACAGGGAAGTGCCCCATCACCTACTTGACTAGGAAAACCCATGAGGAGTGCTAAAAGTTTTTCCATATGAGGCCTCTTTCATTAATTTGATTGTGGGGTAATGGTCCTTTGTTTAGAATTTATTCTAAAAAAAGTACCTCTCTTAGACAAGATATTAGCAAGTGTTGAGAACAAAATCCCTAGGAACCATTTGGCATCTGGGCCAACTTTTCCATATCCATTATCATTGATATCAAACATTTACTACAAAACTTTGTCTTAGTTTCTACCTTGTTTTAGAACAAGGTGAAACTCTTCCAAAGTTGCACCGCCTATTTTTGGTTACAAAACATTGCAGACATATCCCCCTTCACAATTTTGTCTCCCCCTTTATCAAAAGAGCACCATCTAAAGTGCTGCCAAAATTGAACCAACCATTTTTGGATACTTAAGCCATGTTTTTATCAAAACTTGAGTTGAGTGTTGAAAGTGCGTTGTTACATTGCCCGTATTTTATCAAATCCCTTTTTGATACTTAAATCTTGTTTTCTTAAACTTTATTTAAGTATTGAAATTGTATTGTTACATTGCTTGCATTGTATCGACAATTTTTGATACTTAAACCATGTTTTCTTAAAACTTGATTTGAGTATTGCGTTGTTACGTTACTCGCCTTCTACCAATCCATTTTGGACACTTAGATTTTGTTTTCTTAAACTTGATTTAAGTATTGTTACGTTGCTCGCATTGTATCGACCATTTTTGATACTCAAACCTTATTTTTATTAAACTTGATATAAGCATGGAAATTTGTGTTGTTATGCAATCAAAATCACATTAACCCCTTTTTAATACTTAAATAAAAACTCAAAACTTATTTGGTGTTGAAATTGTGTTGTTGCACTATTAAACAAATTTTTGGAGACATTTTAGAACTATAGGAAAATTTCCTTTGCAGTCATTACTTTGTCACACACAATTTCATAGATTTTCCTTGGCTACTTTCATCATACATTCCACACCCTTGGAAAAGTATTCACTTTATTGTTACTACACTACTATTTTTTGTCCTAGATTCATTGTGACACTCGCCCACATTTTTTAAATCTTTGTAAAACATTTCCCATCATGCCACCTATTACAAGATTGACACATAAAAGGAGGGCATCCAACCCCTTCCTCCCATACCACTTTAAACCCATTATCTAAAGAGGAAAAATTTGACCATAGTGGAGATGAGGGAAGAACTCCTTGGGATATACATTTGAGTATGACCTTCCCACATAGATAATTTCCTCTTCCAAAAAAGAGATAAAGTTTTAGTATGAGTAGTAGAGTTAGGGGTCGAATTTCCACCTGAATTCGATCCCATTTATCCTTACAAATGATGAGTTCATAGAAGAAAGAATAATCATGATCCTTATTGAATAGTTGAGGAAATTTATTAAACCATGGACATGTTTCTACCTCTGCCCAACCTGAAGGAAATAATAAGGAAGCCGAAGCCTTTATGACTACAACTAGTTATCACATACCACTTTTTCGAACCAACCACAAAAGCTAGAATAAAGGGGGAAGAACCTGAACAAACCCCCCACATGAACCTCAACTAGAACCCCACAAACAAAGGTTTTACCATGCAACAATAATTACAAACTCTTACAATCACTATGTTGGCAAACCTAGCTTCACATGTCCACAAGGACACAAGTAGAGCTATACGTAATGAAAAACCTAAGGTGGCTTATGCGGTGCATTACACTAAAAACCGTGGTAGTGAAACGTCAAAATCTAACCGCATGTGCGTACCTGCCACACCTTCACGTGGCCAAATCTTCGACCAAGAGTGGCAGTCCATGAAAGACCCTTGTCGTCTTCAAGAAAATAACCTTGGACACAATAAGAAATATTAGTTCTCAAGAACTATGTGTCCATTACCCCTTCGATCGGGAGATGTTGTGTAACTCCCTTTCCACCTAGCTTTGATTGTCCCTAAATTTGATAAATATAGGGGAAAAGGTGATCCTCATGATCACGTAAAAAGATTTCTTCATGGACTTGCCAGGAAGTTTCATAATGATAATTACCTTATTCACTTATTCCCATAGAGTCTTCAAGGCTAATACTTGAATGGTTTCTCCATCTCCCCAAAGGGTCTGTTTTCACATTCAAGAAATTTAGCTAAGAAATTTTTCTCCACTTTTCATTCAACATGGAAAGTGATATCACTATGATAGACCTTTGTAACGCAAAACAATGTAAATCCAAAAGTTTTGGTTTCTTACAACGATGGCGAGGGTTGGCTAGTCACTTCCCTTGTTCTATTCTAGAAACATACTTGTCAGTATCTTTGTACCTAATTACATCCTGAAATAGCCTTTCACTTGAAATGCATTGTGTAAGCACCTTGAATTTTATTGAAAAAGGAATCCAAATTGAAAAGGCTTTACTTGCCAAAGGGACTTTAAAACCCTTTCAAAGAGATCAACCATGAATCAAAACCTACTAATACAAGCCCAAGTTTTTCAACAAAATGTAAGAATGTCATAGGTGATGGAATTGCACATGATTCCAAACATGTCCAATTACACCAATCCAAGTAACACTCCTCATTTGAGACTCTCACAAGGATTGCTCAAATATGAAGTCAAACGTCAAGAGTTTACTCCAACTTTTTATCAGTTCTTATACTCTTTTAGGTCAATATGATTTCCCCACTAACTATGTGTTATCCTTGTTAGGAAATGTCTTGCCTATAAAACCCATAATCATTGTTTGATTTGTTTGTTAGTGTAATCTTGCTTTATTTGTATTATCACAAATAGTTAGGATATTCCGCCTCACTTGGAGTTTCCCTACACTTACTATGTTTTCTTAGGTGTACACTACTACTACACTATTCTAGGCGATTGGTTATCACTTGAATTTATTCTAGAGTTTACGTTTACCACTTGACTACACCAAGGTATTGGTTACCAATATTAAACCCTAGGTGGAGATTGACATGATTCTAAGGAGGTTATAAATTCACCTGATATATACATCTCTTGCATTATTCTATTGGACCATATTGTGTTGGAGCTAAATGTTATTACAATTATCTCTCTTACATAATTTAATAGTCTTGTATGCTTGATTTGTTTTGTCTTGGAACTTCAATTCATGGATACCCAAAATCTCTAGCATCATTCACCAAGATGAACCCACCAAAGCCTACAAGTAACAAAAAAAAGCCCTAGTTAATGTTTGTTATTTTTTTCATTTTTATTTTAATTTCGTGATAAATTTTAATTTTATAAAGTTACTCCTTCATTCCTTAATGTTTGTTAGCATAATAAATACGGTTCATAAATTGTTAGTGAAGAAAATATATTTATAACTTTATCAAGTATAATCATATAATTTCATTATTTTCTAAAATAATTTATGATCATAAATTTAATGTTTTTAAAAATTACATTATAAATAAATACTAATTTTATACGTTTAATCACATTGTTTCCAAAAAAGTAAATTTCTATTAGCCATTTAATCAATTCTATCATTGGCTATTTCCATCCCACTATTGAGCATATAAATACCATAAAAATATTGAATCACTAGAGTGTGTCATGGAAACGGATGATGCGCTCATCATTATTGTCCCAAGAACTAGACCTCCTCTTCCTACTCCTTTTATTGATGGTTGGACATTACGATCTCCTGTCCTTGACTTGGAACTTATAGAAGACAACCGCCAACATTATCTATCTTGGATCTTCTTAAGATATCTATTGTTCATAAGGATATCCTTTATAAAACCCTTCAAGAGTCAAGAGACCCTTCCCATGGAAATTGATGTTCCACATGCTTCCAAGCCTTGGTTTTGTGCAACTTCTCAAACAGGCCCTCCATCTCTTCCCAATCAAAATCACCTTTATCCAAAATGATGATTCCAATGGATGACCAAACACACAACCTCCCTTTGTATATTGAAGTGATCATTACTCACAAAAAGATCAAAAGGGTGATTGTGGACAATGAATCAGGTCCTTAACTTATGTACCTTGAAGCTCATAAAATAATTGGGACACACTGACATTGAACTAGAGCCTAATGTGATCACCATTAAGGCTTATGATAATTCAGAGAGACAATCAGCAGGCCATGATTACTTTACCAATGGAAGTTGGGCCTATTACACATGATACACTTGGTTCCATGTCCTTGACTTGGAACTACCCTATAATATTCTCCTAGGTCGCCTATGGATCCATGCCATGTAGGTCATTTCTTAACTTTCCACCAGTGTATCAAACTTTATCATCAAGGACAAACACTTACCATTCTTGGGGACCCGCAACCCTTTGAATTGTAGAGCGTTATTCGGCCATTACCCCACAACATATGAATTTCCTTCTATAGAAATAGTTGTTGAGATTCAATCAGAGGCCCTCACCTCTCGCATCAATCCCATACACTACACCCACATGAAAGTGGTACCTCCACATCCATATCCCCATTTTCTACATGGGAAATTTAAAGTCCTTCATACTGGCTATGGGGAATACAACCTCCAACAAGCCCTCCTTGTTTCAAATCTCCCCCTATCACCCAAAACACATGGTAGGCCCAAATTTCAGCCACAATGACCTTAGGAACCTTGTATTATTGAAAAATTCATCTGTGGTGGTCTCTTGGAAGACAAAAATGAATAACGCTTATACATCCATATCCCTTGATGAAAGGATGGCTTCATGCTATCAATCCCCAGAATATGTCATCCCTAATAAGATGATGTATGCTATGGGATACAAAGGATATGGGTGTGGCATAAATGAACAAGGTGTGCGGGAACCCCTTCTGGCACATGAGAAAATGGATAGATACGGAGTTGGTATTCGGCCCTATGGATCACCACCTACAGAAGTTGAGGCTACCTCCTCAGAACACGAGAATAAGTCTTCAGATTACGACAACGAATCAGAGCCCCTTTGTAGCCTTTACGAGGACCTTGCTGCCACCAACTTATTCTCTAACACGACTGTTTTAACCTTGTTCTCTTCCACTCCTGAATTAGACCTTGTACACCCTTCCCTTATCAACTGGGTCCAACAATGACATATACCATTTGATTTCTTTAAGAATGATGAAGCAATTGGTTAATTCATGGGTTTACGTGATGACATTCCTATTAGATACCATAAGAAGGGATTCTCCATAAACCTTGATGCATACGCATATTTCGGGGTGGAGGCTGAGTTTCATGGTCAGTAAAAACAAAAAGAGAACGAGGGAAAAATATCTTCCAAAAAGCCTCGCCAAAATAAAAGATCCAAGTCCCATAGTGAAAACCTCTTTGAGGCACTTACAAACAAACAAATAGAAAAATAAAAAAAGGATATAAAAAGTGACCAGCCTATGGGTGAAAATCTTGTTGAGATGCCCATAGAGCAAGAATTCAATCTCCCCATGATCTTACGCGTATGGAGGATGGATCCAAATTACTTATGGAGGAGACTATTGATATCAACATCGATACAAAAGATGAGCCTAGAATTGTCAAACTTGGAGCTTCTCTTTCAGTGCACAAACGCAAAGCTTTTATTATGCTCCTTAGAGAATTTTCCGATGTATTTGCTTGGTCCTATGCAGACATGCTAGTCTTGGATCCTTCTTTAGCAGTGCATATCCTAGTTGTGCATGAATTAGCGAAGCCAATTAAACAAAAACTACGTAAAATGCATCCGCGTGTGGCTCTTTTGTTCAAAGAGGAGCTAGCAAAGTTATTAGCAGTGGGATTTATCCGACCTATTGATTATTCCGAATGGATCTCCAACGTTGTGCCTATTCATAAGAAACTTGTTGGTATAAGGATTTGCACAGATTTTAGGGACATCAACAAGGCATGTCCTAAAGATGACTTTCCTCTTCTAAACATCGACATGATTGTTGATTCTACTGCTGACCACAAAATGCTATCCCTCATGAATGGATTCTTGGGCCATAATCAAATTAAGATCGCGGAAGAGGACCAACACAAAACCGCCTTTACTCCTTGGGGCACCTTTTTCTGTTAGGACATGCCTTTTGGCCACAAGAATGCACGTGCAACATATTAGAGAGCTATGATTGTCATATTCCATGACATGTTACATGATATTGTGGATTATATCCTTAGAAAATATTAAATTAGAGCAGAACACTCGTTGATCCTTCGTCGTATCTTTGAACGACTTCAGGATTATAAGGTCCGTTTGAATCCAAAGAAGTGTGTCTTCTAAGTAATCTCAGGTAAACTATTGGGCTTCATTGTGTCTAGGCATGGAATTGAAGTAGATCCTAAAAAAGTCACTACTATCAGTGAGAAGCCTCCTCCTAAGAACCTCAAATAGCTGCGTAGTTATTGATGAAATAATTTCCCCTTCCTAACATCGACATGATTGTTGATTATACTGCTAGCCATGGAATGCTATCCCTCGTGGATGAATTTTTGTACTTTAATCAAATTAATATTACGGAAGAGGACCCAACTCAAAACAACCTTTACTAATCCTTGGGGAACCTTTTTCTATCGGGTCATTCCTTTTGTCATTAATATTGTAGGTGCAATGTATCAGAGAGCTATTACTATCCTATTCCATGAGATGTTACATGATATTGTATGTGGATGATATCCTTAGAAAATCTATGGCTGAAGTAGAACACCCGGTGATCTTTCGTCGTATCTTTGAATGGCTATAGGATTACAAAGTCCATTTGAATATGAAGAAGTGTGTCTTTGGAGTCATCTCAGGTAAACTATTGGGATTCATTTTGTCTAGGTGTGGAATTGAAGTAGATCCCAAAAAAGTCACTACTATCAATGAAAAGCCTTCTCCTAAGAACCTCAAATAGCTGCATAGTTATTGATGAAATAATTTTTTGTATGGTAAATTATGTGTTTTAACCAATGCTCATGAGGCTATGCCCCTCCTTCTTATGTATGGGGAGGCTCTCGTTATTGAATGTAAACTATTTAATCCTATCTATTATTGTGGGGTGGCTAAACAGGTAAGGGATCACACAGACACACTTCAATGAACCTATGAAAAATTTCTTGTATGGGGGTACAAGGGAGGAATTTTCCGTAGTGAGGGGTGAAGGAGAGAAATTAGGAAAGGGAAGGTTATTATTATGAATAGGCAATTATAGATTTCATAGCCAATAACTAGAGTAGTTCAACATTCAACTATGCAAAAACAACGATGAAGTCATTAGTGAGACTAAAAAATATAGAGACACAATTCTTAGATTCATTTATCAAGGACACCAAGTTCCTTCTTGATCACCATACTTGTGAAGTTACAAAAGAGAGAATAGAGGAAACACGAGAAAAGGAAAAGGAAGAATGTAGCTCTCATTTTTTGTGTAGTGATGAATACAAAGCATAAATCAATCTACAACAATTCACAATTGCTACCAAAATCTAAAATCCACAATCTCAGGATCCTTTGGAATAGATAAGCCATCCCAACTTATAAAAATGTGAATTGACTTTTCATCTTCCCTCACATGACTCTTCATGGTCATATTCCACTTGTGAGCTTTCAATTTCCCATAGAAGATAAAATTTAGTATTTCTCTTATAATTTCAAGAGAATAATTTTACAAATTACAAATATTGTCACTTAAGTGAATAGGAAAAAATACAATTATTACACTCAATGAAGAATTAGAAAGGGGAGAGAAGGAAGAGGGAGGAGAAAGAGAGAAGAGGGAAGAAGTTGTCACATATGAAAAAGAAGCTCCTTGTGATGAAGATATTGTTAATTATGGTCACAATATCCTCCTTGATCAAGGGATAATTTTTTAAAGTTCCATAAACATCCCTAAATGGTGTCAGTGTAGAAGATCATCTCAAGAGCTTTCCAACGACTGTGAGAACGCGACAAACGGACATTGGGAGCTCTTGTTATGTCCGGTCAAAGTTCGGTCAATGAGAAAGTCAACTCTGGTCAACTGGTCAATATTGGACCAATCACACTGTGACATGTGGCAAAAGGTGTTGGAAAAATTGAAGGGGTTTTATTCACCGGTCTTCGACAATCGTGAAATGGAATAGTGCGTTAGAGCAAGATGCTCAACTTTTATTACGGAGGGGAGCCTGGCCGCCGTGTGGACTATGGTATTATCGCTGACGTGGTGGGTCCACAAGCCACCACGTGGCTTGCCACCACTCATTGAATTCATTCGATTTTCCAATCACAGGTCGACAGGTGGTTTTATTCTCCATATTTCATGTGGGGTCGAATTTAAAATTACCTTGTAATTATTTGCCATGCATTGTTCCCAAATGCCACATACCACGCATATAGATATCTATGCTTTTATATTAATGTTTATACATTAGTATACCTACATAAGCCACCAATATGCTATGCTTCCACGTGGAGGAGAGAAGGTGGTGAAGCGGTTGTTAGGGGGCATTAAGCGATGCGTGGATGTTTCCACATGAAGGATGGTGTGGGTAAGGGTTAATACAACCTTACCAAATACTCCTCCCACCAAATATGAGATTTAATCCCATTTCAACAAAGCCGCTTCAAAAGGATATTATCCCATTAACCCACTTCCCACCAATTTGGGGATTTAATCCCATTAAAAATGCAAACCGACCTATATGGGTATGTAATCCCATTAATTTTGCTACGGGTGAGGCTAAGGTTTAACTATAGCCTAAATATAATTTGTATTGCATTTTTTAAGGGCTCTATTTTTTTTTATAAGTAGGGAACCCATTCTATTGTAATAGACACACAACCCAAGCTTATTATTTGTTAAGCTTATTTGTGAGATGTGTCAACAAATATTGTTTATTGGCCTATTATTTTAGGCAATAGTAGATAGAATATTTGTGATTGGGAGTAAATTATAAACTACCCAATTGGCCCATTGAGCCACACCAATTACTTACAAATCCTAGATTGTCGACCGGAGTGCTAGCGTCGCATAGATAGCGTCGGGAAGGCCGATCAAAGCCGAAGGAGATTGTGCATCAGGTAGGTGAAAAACAATTCAACTGATCATCGGAAGTTTTCGAAGAACTGGTGTACTGATAGGCAAGTAAAATTACATTAGGTTTTCTTGTGAAAGTACTATTGTAACTTACAAGTTTTGACTAGTGGAACAGTTCGACCATGAACCCAGAGACGTAGGCAATTGCCAAACTCCGTAATCAATCATTATGTAATCGTCTTATTGTCTTGCATTAATTTTAAATTGATTACTTGAAAGGAGTAAATTGTCGGCAAATTATTAAAGCCTATAAGGGTCCGAGATCATGTAGTAATAACTTGATTATTTTTGGATCACTCCTTTTGCATGATGTACAGACACCTCAATCTACTAAATTAGTGTTTAGAAACATTGTTGAGAGATTGCCTAATGTGACCTCAAGATTACCACATGAATTGCTCATGATGATCTCCTTGATATTTGATTAATCAACTCCCTTAGATCACTGAGCTCATTACACTCATCTCAATTTAATTCAACTTAGCTCAATTTACTCATTTGACCAACTCACCTAGCCAACCAATTCGATGAGCTTGCTTTAACTCAATTCACCCAGCTCACTGAGTCACCAAGCTTAGCTTAGTCATCTCAACCTTCTCACTTCAACCAAATCATCTTGATGAGATGATGATGTTTTCAAGCCAAAATGATAAGCATGATGAATTATTCTAATGAATCAATGGAGTCCTTGACACCATTTGAATCTTTTCAAGTTTCTTAGTGCTTAGAAATTTCCTATTTTTATGGAGGTTTCATTTCTATGTTTGAGCTATGAGATCATCCTATAACCCTGTGGAGGGAAAAAAAATTAGGAAGATGAGTGAAAATGAAGCCATATGCAACTTTTTGCACCTAAAACACAAAATTTTTCTTTTTAGTAGGTAGGATCGGGACCTACGATTTTGGGACATATCACATGTTTTGCTCAAATCTAGCCTTCTGAAGCTTCTGGAACATTTCGATTCCCCTTTGTTGATGATTCATTTATATTTTTATCCACTTTATATTTTTATCAGGTGGCTTTTCTGGACCTACTATTTTTGGAAAATTGACAATTTTACCATGCTTACCATTCTGCACTGTTTCTGAGTGTTTTGGGTGGTTAGAGATATTTTTAGTAAGTGAAAAAATGATCTCGGTTTGTGATGGAAACATTATTTTTGGAATCAGATATTTTTTTCATGATCTCGTGCTCCAAATTTCACTGTGTTTCACCCACCATAATTCTTAGAAATAAAAAAAAAATACGATTTCTAGGGTTAGGGTTTCAGGCCCAAAGCTACCATAGAAGCCATAAATGGATTCACTAAGCTTTCTTTGTCATTGATATTCTCTAGAGAAGTGATACAATGGATTTTTGGGTATTGGAAAGTTTCCTAAACCTCCATAAACCATTACCACATTGTAGAGCGTTCTGAGACCTTTCTGATGGTATGCAAAACTCCAAGAGCAGAGTCCGGATGTAGAAGTTATCATTGGTCAAAGTTCAGGTTTGAAAACTAGTCAATGGAGGCCAATTGGCGAGTAATGCGTTGACACGTGGAATTTGGAAAAAAGGTTAAAAGGATGAAATTTTATGTTTTGATCACCTCTGATCTTCAGCGAATGAAAATTTTTGGTGGGCCCCATTTTTTGTTGGCTAGGGGCCCTCAGCCAGGTTCAACACACTCTTTTGTAGGAGGGGTGCCTTTTCCACCTTTTATTTATATTTTCAATTTTATATGCCATATATCTCCCTAGCTTTCCCAATGTGGGACTATTTGTATTGGAGAGTTGATTTGTGCATTGTGGGATGATATTGGCTCGGGTGAGCTATTATTTAGCTCGGTGGGGTGATCAACTCCCCATTGAGTTGATCACATTGAATTCCATATTTTCAGGCGGTTCCACCTTATAGCCTATCTACTCATATAACTTGGGCTTATCACTACACCGAATCCACATACATTTTGGCATTCAAACAACTGACTCCACCTTTTTTGGTGAGATTCCATATATATCTCAGTGGTTTATCAAAAAATGTCCAAATGCCTATGTGTATGTCGAGTCATCTATTAGTTCAATGCTTTATCTAAACTGACAATGTGGCGAATGGGTATGCCACAATAAAGGATTAAAAAAATGACACAATGCAACAACTACCACGTGGCAACCTCCCACTCATCCAACCCGTGGGCAGGTATGAACAATTGTTTGGGACAACAAAATGTCGGCAGATGTGGCCGTAGCCACGTGTGTGCATGGTTTAATTTAGCTAAGTTATGAAAATTATAACTAACACCTAGTAGTCCTACAACAAAGCTAAATTGAAATCAAAATACCATCATACTAAGAGCTAAATAAGTGACAATCAACAATACCATGCATTGAAAGAAAAACCTCAAGCTAACATATTAACATTATTACTCTACTCTTTTAGAAAGCTAAATTAATAAAACTAGACCTTTGTAGATCTTTTAGCTATCAAAAGGAGATTAGTGGTTGCTTGATCCTAGATGATCAAATATGGAGGTTCATCAAGCCATGGCTTATTAGGCCTTTCTTGATTAACTCCATTTTTCTTCACAACACTAACTTGATTGTTGGAAAGCAAAAGGATGATGATTAGCTCCAATCTAATGGAGAAATGCTCAAAGATGACAAAATGGTTATAGTGTATTTGTTATATGCTCACTTTTGTTTTTCAAGGAGTAGGTGTAGGTGTAAAGGTAGGAGGAGGGCTCTGTATATAGCTCAATGGATAAAGGAAACACTACATCCCCTTTGCATGTGGGATAATAGAGATGTTGAGTTAGTTGTGGATAAGGGGGGTTTAGATAGGGTTGAGTTAACTTTATGAGGGTTTAGTTTGTCCATTAGTGACCCATGTGGATAAAGGAGGCCTATGAATTAATCAAGATGATTTAATTAATAAATGTGCAAGCTTATAGAAGCTTTTAGAGGAATATTAGCATGATTTAGACTATAGAAGGTGATTAAATCAATGAAATATTGATTTAATTGTTAAATGAAAGGGGGAGCTAATTAATTAATAATAATTAATTAGTCTAGATAAAAGAGGGATTTATTAATAGAAGGTCGTTAATTAGGGTATTTATTAGATAGGTGACTTAATCAATTAGCGTAGTGTAATTAATTAATGAAAATAAGAGCAAAGATGAGTGCTTTTGACGATATGTCGCCAATTTATTGATGGCAAATAGTTTTGAAGGGACTTACCCTTTTACAAAGAAGGCCAAAAAGCCAGATATAGCAATCAAAGTATCAGCAAAAAAAGGATCAGCATCCAGAATAGGTGTTTGAAATCAACCGTAACCAAAAAGTTACATCAGGAGCAAAACAGAACAAGCACTGTAACCATGCAGCTAGAAAACAACAAAAAAATAGCAAAAATGACGGAAAAGATCGGCGCCTGCAGTGTAAAACAACCTTACTTCTTAGTGCTCTGGTGATTTTAGATTTTATGGTTTGTAGAGAAGTGAAGAGGGCCACCGTAGTCATATGGGTGGGGTCCTTAGTATCAAGCTTAGCCAAGGTTTGGCTGCTCTCCTTGGTCATTCCCCACAAAAGTCTCTGAATCCCACTCAGCATAGTGATGCTACGAACATGCTGTTCCAGAAAATCACTGATAGCATTAAAAATTTCCATACTATGCTCATGGCGGTCCTTGGCTCTTCCCACTCGATTGTTCAAGGAATTCAAATTTTTATAGATGTCCTCCACTTGCTAGTTATCTATCTCAGTACCCTCATCAATCTTCCTTTTCCCTTTTTTCTTGGTAAGCTGTGTCACTTCCTCCTTCAGCTTCATCATCTCCTTTTCAAGGTCATTCAATCTTTGTATAGTGTTATTTTCTTCATTTTGTGAGGCCTCTTCATGGCCAACACTACTTATGTGTAGCAGGTTTTGTGCAACTTCCATATCCTTGCTACTACGCCAAGGATTCTACTCGAAATTGGGGTTTCTAGCTTGAGCTTCTTCTATTTTCTGGTATTAGGCCTTGGGGGTGGTGGCAGTGATGAGAGTGGGGGTCATGGTGGAAGGGATGTGGGTGGGGGTTGTGGCAATGATGAGAGTGGGGGTCGTGGTGGAAGGGATGTGCATGGGGGTGGTGTCGGTGGAGGGAGGGAGAGGAGTCATGCTGGGGGAGGAAGGGAGGCTAGGGTATTTAGAAATGAAAAGCTTATGCAACAAGAGAATAATCCCTTAATGCAAAGGGGTAGCCCATGTATGCTTCTAGAACTCCCAGATGGAGCGTTCAAGAGATTTCAGGAGATAGTGAGGGAAACAGACTGTGATTTGTCTACGGAAGTGGTTTAGAAAAACCAAATGCTTAGTGGGGACAGTGACATACCTCCCTTCCAAAGATATGTAACAGACCATCATGTGGGTTATCTCATCAAAGGGTGGTGGAATTGAACTAACCCACAGCCCCACTGTAACAAACATCAACACCTCGTCCTCAGCAACAAATTTCTTCTCTTTGGCCTTTTTGTCGACTCTCTTGCTGAAGAAATGGAATCCTTCCATCTCCAAACCAGTAGCTTCAACAATAAGCTCTTCATTCACTGAAATTTTATGTCCACCATACTCAACTCTGTGGTCCTTCCAATCCATGGTGAATTGAATTGAAATGCTCTGGTCACGACCTTGAATGTGATCAATGAAATTTGTAATCCCTCCTAGCTTAAGGAGATTCCAGAGCTCTGCATTTTCCTTCCAATCCAGATCACTGCAAGGTTCAATCTGACATGAGGCTCCTCCCATTTTTACCTCTCTGTAGTGTTTTCCCTTCTTGCCTTCTAAACCCTTGTTCAAATTTCTGTATGGAATGTCCGTTGCACTTCTGTCTGTCCTGATTATTTAGAATCCCGCACACATTTTGGGAGTGATGAGAGTAGTTCCCGCATGTGTGATCTTTAAGCTTCACTAAAGCCCACTCCAAGTCATCATTATCCTTACTCCACACTTGAGTGCCCATAAATTTCCTCTTGAAGCTGATTTGTACCTTCTTAGGAATGTAAATAGCATCATTCCAAATACTTAAATTATTATTTATGCCATAATTGGCCAATTCATCAGAAACCTTGTTACCTTCCCTGTAAGTGTGCCTAATACAACTATTTTTTAAGGTTTGGTAGATGCTTATGGATTCCATGATGAAATCCTTGATATTCCAGCTAGGGGGCGAGAATTGATTAAGATGATTAATAATATTAAGTGAGTCTCCTTCTAGGATAATATTCTGTATGTTCTGAATCTGGGCTATTCTAAGCCCCCATAGAGCAGCCAAGGCTTCAACATAATGGTTAGTTTGGAGCCCCATTTTACCAGCATAGGAAGCAATCAGATTACCTCTATGGTCACGAATCACTCCTCCCCTGTAGCAATCCTAGGATTACCCTTAGAAGCCCCATCAAAGTTCAATTTGTGCCAGTTAAGATCAAGAGGATGCCAATGTATCAGAGACCTATCAATATTAGGGCATGTGCTATTCTGAATATTGTCAACTCCAATTTTCCAATTGGAAAAGATATGCTCTTCATTTTCAGGATAGTTCTTGTTCTTAGGGGGTTTGAATCTGGCAATGTTCTCTTTGAAAACATTAGTGATCTTCATAAAGTTGATCTTGTGATGTTGCTTAATTTTTCTGAAAATGATGTCATTTCTATCCTTCCATATTCTCCAAATGATATGGGGCATAACCAATTTCTAAAGTCTTCTCACAATACAATGCTTAAAAATGGGATTCCATTGGGTCCAAAACTGGATAAAGTCCTTCGGCACAGACCAAGACAACTTTGAAATCAGAAAAGGCAATATTCCATATTTTAGTGGCATATTCACAGGGCACTAGAAGGTTTCTGATATCCTCAGAATATTTTTTACAGAGATGGCATCTATTTGGAATAATGAAACCTTTTATAATCAGGTTATCAGTGGTAAGAATTCTGCCCCAAAGTACCATCCAAAATAAAAAGTTTATTTTTGGTGTGAGCTCATCCATCCAAATCCTTCTTCAGTTGAACTCACACTACATAGTTTCAAAGAAAGAATTATATCCAAATTTAACAGAATAATCCCCATCAATAGAGTTATTCTAGACCAATTCATCCTTGACATCCATTTGACTTAAGGGGATAAGATTCAAATGCTCTTGTAATGAAGACATCATGTGGTTCAAATCATCCCTATCCACAGAGAGTTTTTTCCGTTTCTTATTTTTTCCATCCCTGTCAATGTAATCCATGATTCTAGTACCATACTTACACTCAAGATTGTATTTGAGTGCTCCAAATCTGTCAATGAGGTTGTAGCTAGTCCATTTATCTTCCCAAAAAATTATATCTTTGCCATTCCCCACTTTCCATTTGCTTCCATGCTATGATGAAATTCCTGGTCTGAACTAAATTATTCCAAAATATGGAGCCATAGGGAAGGTTCTCTTCTTGAAGAAGAGATATAGTTTACTTGTTGATTAAGGTATTTGGCTTTAATTAGTTCAATCCAGGGTTGGTTCTCCAAGAGCATTCTCCATCCCATTTTTTCAATTAGATCCTCATTCTAGTTTTCTGATATCTTTTATACCCAAGCCTCCTATTTTTTTGGGAGTAAAAACTTGGTCCCAAGCAACTCTCCAAGTCGATATTTGGCCAATTTATCCTCCATTCCCTTACCAAAGAAAGTGCCTCTGAATCCTCTCAATTTTTCTCTGAAAGCAGAAGGGTTATTATAGAGTGACATGATATAAATAGGGAGCTTCTGAAGAGTACTTTTTATGAGCAGGCATTTTCCAGCACTTGAAAGAATGGCTCCTTTCCAGCCAGCCTTTTCTTTTGGAATCTTTCCAAATGGAAGCAGTTCCAGACATTTGGGTGCATGTGGGACTAAAGGAAAGCCAAAAATCACTTTAGGATTAGGATCTAAGTAAACATGCTTTAGACTAGTTAAGTTAGGATTAGGCTAGTTAAACTCGATTAGCAAGTGATTAGAGACTCATTAAGAGTTGGGAGGGGTCTGATTAATCAATTGTGACTGATAGATAGCCTAGGAAGCCAATAGAAGTGATCTAGAGAGAACTAGGGAGGTTCTGAATGGTCGAAAGGAGGAATTTTTAGCTAATAAGAGAGATATTAGCCCAATTAGATGGTTATAGGAGGAATATGACAGAAAAAGGTGTCGCAAATGGGCATCCGAGAATGGAGCAAATAGTGGGAAATTAATGAAGTGTCCTTAATCAGTTGAATTGGAGGAAATTCTAGGTGTAAGTATATTGTAAATGTCTACATTTTCCCCTCTTTGGGGTGGCGTAAGTGACGCCACATCAAAGATAGTAGGCAGATAAAATCTTGAAGGGCTAGAAGAAAAATTAGTAGAAGTGAGATATGACCCCTCTAGTATCGATGGGGTGATGAAGGAAGAGATTGATGATCAAAAAAGGTGAGAAATGGATAGAAGAAAGGAGAGGCGCAAGATGCCCTAGGTGAAGCAGAAGAATAATGTTGATAGGAGGGTGATGTAGAAGGAATATGGAGAAGTAGAGAGAAGAACTAGATTTCATCCTTTGCATTGGAACAACTTTAGTGTCATCATATTGCCAAAAGATCTATGTCATCAGTCCTTATTAAAAATATAATCATACAAAAAAAGTAGAATGACATGAAAAGCCATACTACGAATAGTTGTCCATTACTGAAAACACCAACTCTGTGCAACATACAAAAAGAAATGCAACATGAGAAGGAAACAAGATCATTTAATGGGGGAAAACAAGTACAAACACACATATTCAAACCAACAACAATCAATATGATTGTACAAATATTTTGTTATCAATATGAATATTTTCACATGGTCATGACTGAAAATAAGGGTTAAAAATGATGACACGAGAAAGGATACATGCAGGGGGAAATGATGATGGACACCGTGTCTAAGGAGAAAGCTTTGTGCGCCATGAAACAACACCAGGTAACTAGATGTGCCCTAGAGTAAAGATGAAGCAAACAAACTAGCTTTATGAATGGTTGTGAATCTGATGATCCGCAAGTCATGTGATTGGTGAAGATGTGAAAATTTCTAGTAGGATATGGAAAGAATACCATGTGCAAGACACAAGTTTCAACCACCATAAGCGGGGTTTACCTATTTTTTAGGTTTTATAAGTTATAGGATTTTGTTGGAGAATTTTACTTTTTTGGATTTTGGATGGATATATACATTTTTTGTTTTCTCAAATTGTCCAAATTGGTGGATGTGTGACATGTAGAATAAAGTAGAAGAATTAGTATGAATGACTAGATGCAAGAAAAATGCCCCAGGGGCAATAAATAAGAAGTAGGTGACAAATAATGTCCCCATACAATAGAAAATATAATAAAATAATTATTTAAGAAAAATAATTATTCGATGGAGTGTGTAGAAGAAGGAAATCGCCTAGGAGAAATAAAAATTGTCCTAGTGAGAAGAAAGGGGTACCATATGACAAAAAATGCCCCAGCATGATGAAAAATAAAAGAAAAATAATTATTTAATTAAAAGAATTATTGATGGTGAATACAAGAGAAAACAATGGTCAAAACAAGCCTCCAAACATCACGGCTAGTGAAAAATGGCTTGATATACCCCACTCAGGGGGGGGTAAATCACCACGATCAATTCATTTGTTACTGACCGTTGCCAAATTTTTACCGCGAGACCCTAATAGTGAAGAGGACGATGGTGAGAGCACGAGACCGCAAGAGACGTGATAACAAAGTTCGGGGGTATGCCCAACATGCTGATGATGGATCTTCATGAGTAGATTAACCTTATTTGTCAATTATTGTAATTAATGCTCTTAATTAATGCTAAAATAGGCGGTTAGGTTAGGGTATGGTGTAGGCATGCATGTGCGGGGGCACAAGTTTCCTAACGATGTCACAAGCACCTCTAAGGTGCATGCGCACACGCACAGGTACTAAGAGGCATGTGTGCACATGTGCATATGCCCTAGAAAGTGTATGCATGTCCATGCACATGCCATCAACACATGCATGCACATGCATGTACCCAAATGTTGGCACACACACACACTAGACACCCTTGGGTGCATGCACAGGTACACAAAGGATTGCATAATCACCCTTAAGAAAATGCATGCACGCGTGCACGCCAAAAAGGGGGTGTACACACCACGGGCTACACACATACCCTAAAGGACGTGCAGGCACATAAACTAGATGAATGAGAGAGACATAAAATACCAAAAAAGATAAACACTTAGAAGAAAATTAATATTTTTAGATGAATCTTATGGAATGATAAGAGGACTTAGAAGAAATGTTAGGGATCTGACATATAAAATGGTTTTGCAAAGAAAATTGCCCATGTTATAGATGTGAGAGCACAACTCCCGTATAGCGGAGATGGAGGGGAGCATGTGCCAATGAGATCAACATGCGATGGTGATACTATTGGAGGTGGTGGGCCTAGGCCCTGTAGCTCGCATGCCTTCCATTAAATTGGACCATGGTCTACTGACCACATTGATTGAGCGGTGGCACAACAAGAGCCAGTGATTTATGCTCCCGACAAGATAGATGATTATCAACTTGGAGGATGTATGGTGGATCCTGCATGTACCTATTACAAGCTTGATGATCAAGTACATGAGCAACCTTGGGTGGATCATGGAAGCGATCACTGACCTTTTTAACTGTGATGAGATACCCCACGAGGGTATGACAGTTTCATTGCATGAGTGCATAGATGATATGACTTTGTACTAGGGGCCACTCTAAATGATGTCACTTATATGTGGGTTTTTTCTCACTAATAAGACAGGGACATCCTTTCCGATGGGTTTGATCATGCTGGTGCATGGAGTATTCAGTGGTGAGTGATACTATTGTGGCTAGTGCATACTAGAACATCTATACTGGGATCTGCATTTGATTACCTACCACTATCATAAGATGGTAGGGTCGGCCTCCTTATTACAGATTTGGTCTTGGGATCACATAGCGATCGGGTGCCCTGTAGGTGCATTACATGCCTGAGTCCCGGAGGAGCTGAAATATATGGCTTGGGTATCTAGAGGTGATGACGTATGAGGAAAATTAGGCAACGTGTACCATTATAAGTGAGATTTCAACAAGCTACTAGATAAAGATATTATATGAAGGCCCTATAGGCATATAGAGTGGCCTGAGGATGGAGCAGAGATCGGTGTCTGTGCGGTGAAGCACTTTATTCTTAGTATCCGCAACTACATCACAGAGTTGTATAGAGTAGAATGATGTCAACAAGATGTGGAGAGGTAGGCCATGGGGCCGTGTATACAAGTGGCATGAGCCAGGCTTATATTTTTACAGGTGGTACTATAGGCATGGGACCTAACTTGATAGATTAGAGACCCAGGTATGAAACTCGACTATATGGGTTGGTACGCCACTATTTTAGCGTGGCAACTGACCACACCTGATGAGGCATGGGTAGCAGGAATTCAGCCACCACTAGGGATCCCCTATAGCAGTGAAAAGTGGGAGGATGTAGTAGCTCGTGGCCTAGATGATCTATTTGATGGGCAGCCACATAACGGGCAAGGTCTAGCACAAGTACAGGGACAAAGGAAGCAGGGGCCATGACAGGGACATGCACAGGGTCCCAGGCTTAGATTGTGAGATTAGGGATAGGCCCCTAGATAGGTACATGGATAGATGTAGGGCTACACCCCTGAGGTGCAGCCGGTGGTATAGATAGCCACCCTACAACAGCAGCTGCAACATGTTACAATGGAGAGAGATCAGGTCTGATCTCATATTTTGGCAGTGACAAAAGAGTGGGACCAGGCTAGAGCCCAGGCCATCTAGGGAGGAGATGGATATGTGTACTTCCAGCAAATATGTCATATGGAAGCTCAGATGGCCTAGGTGATGAGCCTACTACAACAGACACAAGCACATCTAGATCCCATGATATTAGAGAGAGATTGGATAAGGACAGAGTGGGCAGTGGGTAGGCCGAGGTTGCTTGACTATCAGCAGATATAACATCCTTTCGACACACAGATGGGAAAATAGTGACAGCCCCCACTCACAGAGACTTGGCTACAACAGAGGGCAGAGCTTCCTACTACCAATCCTTGTATTACAAGGCAGTTCCAATTGAGCAGAAAGCACCTTAGTATATCCAGCAATCGAGTAGATTGATGATGTCAGAGAGGCCTCAAGCCTCTATGGAGTAGCCACGGGGGTAACCTGTAGGGCCACTCGGTACACATTCTATGGGTCCTCCATGGGGTAGACCAACCATCCCATCCGAGGACTCCATTCATCCCTGATTGATCAGTGTATTGATACATTTACCTCTTGATGAAGGCTATGAGTATCATGTGCTCGATGTACAACATTCTTTTTGTACAATTTTTTTTTGATATATGCCTCTGATGAAGGAAGTATCATTCTCTTATCGATGTATAGAATTTTTGATATACGCCTAAGATAAAGGCATTTTTGATGTATGCCTTAGATGAAGGCATTTTTGATGTATTGATGATGCATATCCTTATTGATACAAACATACTACACATGTATATATATATGGACATTTTTTATATGACACATGTGTTATGATATGATGGATATTAATGTTGTTTTTATTGATTACATGGATTTATGGATGTTTAATGATGTTATCTGATTTGATTTCACATTGTGTATGTATCATAATGATAGTTGAGATGTTTTTACCACATGTGTTTTAATTTTGATATGATAGATCCATATACAATATCAATTTGTTATACTTGTGATGCGTTAGAGTAGGGGATGGGATGACATGATGATATTGATGCATGCGGGTTATATTTTGATATTTGCAATCCCTCTTACCCCCATTTAATGATATAATATGTGAATATTATCTTAGCATTCATGTGTGATGTATACTTATTTTTTTATTTATATTATGTATAGATGATGTTAGATGTGATGATATTGATGGAAATATGATGATGTGATAACAAAATGATGCACATGCAACAAGAAAACATAATCAAATGCTAACAAAAAAAATACAATGAATCAACACAACAATGTACCATTATTCACCAACATGAAAAAACACACTTCAATTTGCACAAGTAAGAATAGATCTAATCTAAGCAAGAAAAGATGAATCCTAACAAAGTATTTCTAAACAACAAACTATACAAATGTACAAACATGAAGCAACTATATAAACAAACAAGAAAAGCAAGAAACAAGAAAAAGGAAGTAAACTAAAGTTAATGTTTTTGTAAGATTGTGTTGCGAAACTATTTTCTATTGTTTTGATTTTCTTGAAACAATTTTCTATTGTTTTGATTTTTGTGAAACAGTTTTCTATTGTTTTGATTTTTATGAAAAAAAATTCTAACATTTTTTAATGTTTCTATGTTTTGCTAATATTTTTAAATGTTTTTGTGTTTTTCTAAGATTTTTGAGTGTTTTTCTAACATATTCCAAAGTTATGCACAGGTGACCAAGAAAGCATGGATGCCCCTAGCGTTAGATGGGGAATATACAAGGGCAAGTGCCACGTGCTTAAAAATAGGAAGGTGAAGTCACAGAAGTTCCCCCAGCGTTAGATGGGAAATAGACAAAGACCACCCCTTCACAGAAAAAGACCACATGATAAAATCAGAGCTTGGAGTAAACATGAAAATTGCTCAGAATTTTGAGACGGTTACAATGGTGTAATAATTTTCCCATTTTAGAGATTTTGTGATGGATATTTTAAATGTTGAAGTCACACAAAGGCGTAGATCCTAGGGGAGACACAACTGTAAGTGAATTAGGAAGGTGAGGGCAGTGGTTGGGATACTCCAGAGTCTTTTAAAGGTCTGATATCAAATTTTTACAGGTTTTGATTCATTATTGGTTAAATGTAAAGGTTATTGTATTTGCATTTTTAACATTATTAATGGATCAGTTCTTAACGAACCTGGGGACATAGGAATTCTGAACCCCGTAAACAATCTGGTGTAATTTTCTGATTTATGGATGTTTATTTCAATTTTGGATGAAGCTTTTGTTCAGATAAAATCAATAACATGGATTTTTATTAATTTGGTTGAGTAATTCATCAATTAAAATAGAAAATTGGACTTAATTGAAAATTTCAGTATCCATAATCCACAAAGTTTAACGAATGCACATTTCATTATTGTGATTAAAAATCAAACTGAGGTGTATCTATGAACAATAAATTAATCAATTTTGGAAAATTGAATCCATAAATTTGAGTTTAATTTTGAGATGCTTGGAAACGTATAAAAGTGGAAAAATTTAACACCCGTTTTCGGATCAAGAAGAAAAACTTAGCTCAACCCTTGGTACGATCAATTTCCTTGTTCATCGGTAGTGAAAAATATTCATTCTTGCAAACATGGTTGCTCTGAGATAAGTTTGACATGAAATCTAAAAAAATTGTAGGTTTAATGGAGGTTTTTATTGAGCAATCTTGTAGTTCATTAGAAAATATGGAGTGGGAAGAAGTTATTTCATGTTTTCAAACTTCCAGAAGCACTGTGCAAAGGAGAAATGTGAAGAAAACAAGGTATGAACAATTAGTAAATTTTTAACTTTCAACCAAATTGGAGGTGGGGCACATTTTGTTGTCCCAACTATCCCTAGGAAAGTTGGGGCAAAAAAAATGCTTCCCTTTGCTAGGCTTGACAAGTGGAGGGAGTGAGTGAGTGGCAAGCTAGAAGGATGAGAGAGAAAATCTTAAGCATTCATGTGAAAAAGTTTGTGGTTACATGAAGAGCCTGTGTAATGGATAGGGGTGGGGATATTTTTTTTTCCAACTATCTGCACTATCTCTGGGACAATTGGGACAATAAAACGTGCCCATGGGTTTTCTTGGAAAAACTTAGCCAAATCTGAAAAACAACCATATAACACCTGCTAGAGAGGGACAGAGTCACATGAGGGTCCAAGGGCTACAACTGGGGGGTAGGGCACATTTTTTTGTCCCTAATTTTCCCACTATCCTGGAAATTTGGGACAATTCAGACACCAAAATGTGCCAGCCTTCCAACTGTGAATTTGACTAACTCCTGAAATCATGAAACCAACTTTCCCAGAGTTCTAGGAACTCTCTTTTATAAATTTTCTATATCAATTTGACTACCAATACTATTGTAAAATAAATGGGAGGGTTTTCAATACTTTATTCTTCCTCCTCTAAAAAAAGTTAATTTTTCATTTGGGATAACAAGGTGAGTCTGTTGAGATTGGTTTGTAGTGAGAAGCTCTTAGGTCTTGTGAAATATTTGAAAAACTCCATCATGTATATGATATTATAATATTTATGATGGTATCTTGTTTGCCTCTTGACACATCTTGGAGCTCCTAGAATCCCCCTTTGATGTTTGGGCACATTTTTCCATTGGAAGCTCCTTAAGCCTCCAAAACCTGCTTTCACTGTGTTTACTCCAAAACCTATGAAACTTTATGAAATATCCCTAAACGTATTAAATTAAATTTAAAAATCCTCAATATCATCTCCAGATGGTTTAGGGCCTTCAAATATGCTTTGGAGGATGCATACTTGTCCCGAGAAAGCTAAGAATAGCCTTCCTAAGATTATTGAAAAACTCACCTTTAGAAGCACTACATTGAAATGACATGATTCACCATGTATCAACATTTTGCACATGTGTTTAGGTATGTAAA
This sequence comes from Taxus chinensis, assembly GCA_019776745.2. Lineage (NCBI taxonomy): Eukaryota > Viridiplantae > Streptophyta > Pinopsida > Cupressales > Taxaceae > Taxus > Taxus chinensis. Next base: position 397,115 of record JAHRHJ020000344.1, on the reverse strand, counting down.
ACACATATTTATACTTTTAGGGATAGGATAGACACCACAGAAAGGGAAGACTGATCTAGAGAAGGTTTAGGAAGGATTAAGAGAAAACATTTTGACACTTGGGTCCATTTTCATGCTTGAGAAATTGAAATTTTTAGGTTGCACATTTACATGACAATAATATCCTACAAGATAAAATTTAGTCCATTCGAAGATTCATCTCGCAACTTGCAGAAAAGTTTCATTCCTTCACCCATCTTCTAAAGAAATATATTGATTTCCACTGGGGCTCGGATTACCGACAAGCCTTTTCTAAACTCAAACAATATTTGGAAAATCCTCTTGTTCTTGTACCACCAACCGCAGATGAATCTTTGTTGTTATACATATCTTCTACCCAATTTTCTATAGGGTCACTTTTGGCATAGTAAAATTCCCAACACAAAGAGAGATCCGTTTGTACCTTAGTCGTACCTTAATTGCATATGAGCTCAAATAATCACAAATTGAAAAAAACATGTATGGTTGTTGTCTTCACTTTTCAAAAACTCTGACATTACCTTGTGAACAACCATACCAAGCTAATATCTAATGTTGACCCTCTCAAATACCTGTTGTTGAAAACCAACACTTACAGGAAGGAAGACCAACTGAATAATTTTTTTCAGTGAGTTTGACATTGAGTATGTCAATAAAAAATTACATCAAAGGACAAGTCCTTACTTATCAACTGGCCAAAGCACCACTACCAGGAATGAAACCCTTAAGTATGGATCTGTTAGATGCTTCCGTTTTTTATATATTGAAGAATCATCAACCTAGAAGTTATATTTTGATGGTTCATTCACATTTAATGGATTATGGAGAAGGAATATATCCTCATTACTCCCATCAAGATATATCATCTGACAGGCTTTCAGACTTGGTATTCCCATGTACAAACAACATTTTCTGAATATGACTTTCTCTCATTGCAAGTCTTAAAGTCACCATAAAATGGAACATCAAACAAGTTGAGGTTATAAGTGACTCACAACTTATCGTCAAATAGGTAAATGATGAATAAAAGTCAAATATGAGAATCTTATCCCATATAAATGCATGGTGGACAACCTAAAAGAGTATTTTTTTCTGATTTCATTCCATTAAGTGTCTATTCATGGAGAACCGATCAGTGGATGTTATGGCTACCATCGGATCCTTGTTATACTTATTTCCAAATACCATATATTTTCAATTCCTTATCGATCATCTAATAATGTATCGGCCTATGACATGACCAAAATCATGTTTGGTATGTGAATTTTTTGGTCCCTTTTCCCCTTACTATGTCGATATTTATAACTACCTGCAGGATGGTACTTTCCCACCTGACCTCTCCCACTCCCAAAAGAGAACCCTTATCCAACATATATCTTGTTACACCCTACTTAGGGGGCACTCTCTACCGTAGAGGTTACAATGGGACTCTTGTTACGTTTCCTTAATTATGAAGAAGACTATATCGAAACAACCAAAGAGGTGTATGAAGGCATCTTTTGTGCTCATACAAGTGGCATGGTCCTTGAAGAAACTTTCTACATGTGGGATACTACTAGGCTATTATGGAAATAGATTGTAGACAGTATGTGAAAAAATGTATCCTATGTCAAAAACACAATAATTTGATCCATGCATCATCTCATTCCTTACAACCTATCACAACATTATGGTCATGTTCCAAATGAGGGCTCAATTTTATGGGAAAACTCACCCCACCTCATCTAATGGCCACAAACACATTATCACTACTACTGAGTACTTTACCAAATGGGTGGAGGTTGTTCCTCTCACCTATGTTACAGGTGCTCATATTTCCAAGTTCATCATGAACCATATCATTTTCCATTATGGCATCCCTTCTGCCATTGTATCTGATAATGGAAAATCATTCAAGAATAAACAAGTGAAGGTTTTGTGCCAACATTTTAAAATTTTCCAAAAGTGGTGTACACCTTACTACCCTCAAGGTAATGGGAAAGATAAGGCCACCAATAAAACACTTGTTCAGATTATGGAGAAAATGGTTTGTAAAACAGGTCATAATTGGCATCTCCAAATCCATCCTACCCTTTGGGCCTATCGTACTTCCATCCACAAACCTACAAGTGCAACCCCTATTCCTTGGTATTTGGCACTAAAGCCATTATACCCCTAGAGATCGATATCCCCTATTTGAGAATATCCTTGTGATACTATCTAGATAAAGAAAAGGAATACAAGTAGCCAAGACTAGGAGAGCTTGAACTTCTAGATGAAAAATGCCTTCACGCCCTAGACCATCTTAAAGTGTATTAGAATTGAATTCATGCAGGCTACAAAAAATGCGTATCATCCCTCGTGAATTTGAGGTAGGTGATCTTGTGCTTAAATAAAACCAATTCAACACTACAAAAGAGTGTGAAAAGAAAGGAAATTTGAAGCCTAACTAGTTAGGGCCATATATTGTGGTGGCTAAATTTGGTTTTCAGGGGCCTATAAACTTACATATCCTGATGGTGATGAGCTTTAGGAACCTATGAACGTCATGCATCTCAAGCGTTTCTATTCCTGAGCTTAGGGGCATTAAAAAAAAATCAAAAATAGTAAAGAGAAATAAATTTGTTCAAATGTGAAAACCACACAATTGTGGCACTTTGGATAAGTCCTTTGGTGAAAAATGGTTTCCAGTGCCACATGAGGATTCATTTTTCACAAGCATCTCACACCTGGGGGCATGATCACTTCTTCCTCGCTAGTCCTTTGGTGTTTGTTTAAAATCCTTTTGATCTTATCCTTCGTGGCCTTGATCCAAATGATCCTATTCTTGTATATATGTGTGTAGATTTTCCTTTGTACATTCTCACCTCTCACTTTGGGCATATTTACATCTTCATTTTCCTATACATAACTTCAGAAAACTTTCAAAAAACCCTAAAAAATCAAAAACCCAAAAACATTGGTAAAAAAACCTTCAAAATCCAAAAACATTGGTAAAACCTTCAACAATCCAAAAACATTGGTAAAACCTTCAAAATCCAAAACATTGGTAAAACTTCAAAAATCCAAAAACATTGGTAAAACATTCAAAAATCCAAAAACATTGATAAAAATATCGAAAATCCAAAAACATTGGTAAAACCTTCAAAAATCCTTGGTAAAAATCAAAAATCATAAAAATTCATACAACACAACATTTTCAAAGTTGAAAGTTATCCTACAAAACATCTTACTTCATTTCTTGTTTGTTCTAGTGCGCAACATGTGGATCATCTTGTGATCTTCCTTCATCAACAAAGTTTGTTTGCTTGTTATGTCTTTCTTCTTGGCATATATCATTTCTTGGGTTAGTTTCATAGTGCATTTGATTTTTCATGGGACTTTTATGTCCTCCATCTATTCCCTTGCATGTATCCTTTCTTGGGGCATCATTTTAACCCTTTTTGTATAACTCAAACATTTGGGAACTGAAGTTGGATAACAAAAACATTGGACAACTTTCTTGAAGCATGTTTTTTGTTTGAGTATGTTTGTTTTGCTTGTTTGTTTTTTCCTCTCTTGTAATTTCTTTGTACATACATTTCTTTATGTATTGTTGCTTTGTTTAGTCCTTTAGAAATGAAAAAAAATCAGTATTATGGATCTTCATGTCATTTTACATTTTTTTATGCTTATATCAAATAAAAAGGTATTTCTAGAAATCTAAGATGGTATGTATACTATGTCTACGATCTTACCATCTATCCATCTATCAAAATAGAATTCATCACTAACTTTCTACCTATCATTTTCCAATTTTGTTTCCCCCCATCCATTGCTTCTTCCACTTGAGGCATGTCTCCTTGGGAATTCAATAGGCAAATTAGAACAATGAACCCAAACCAAGTTTTACTCACTATGAGTGTTTTTTTTACATAATGATTAAGAAAGAACATTTCAATTAGACATATTGCTCAATCACTGTAGTGAATCTGCTATTATCTTTGAGAATTCTATGATTCGTTATTTTTCTTTTTTGAGTGTCAATTGACCTCTTCTATCACCCCATCGACACTCGAAGGGGGCATCATCCATCCTACTAATTTTTCTTCTCCTCCTTCAAAATTTTAATTGTATGTAATTTTCTACTATCTTTGAAGTGGCATCACTTGCACTACACCACATCAAAGAGGGGTAAATGTAGACACCTAAATTTGAATACAAGATTTTTAATACTAAAATTTGCACTATGCATCCTCTTTCCATCATTTCGTTATAATTAGTGGTTTTCTCACTAATTAGCTAACATTCCCCTTTGATCTTATGTCAATTAACGACACTTTGTTAATTAACTAGCTTCATACTTCATCCTGGATACCAATTAAAGTCAACTTCATTAGTTATAAGTATTTTAATTAATTAATTAACCATTATTAATTAATTAATCTTTCAATCTCCTATTTAATCAATAAATTTATTATTAGTTATATCCCCCTTTTAAACCCTTCAAATTCTACTAATTTCCCTCTAAATCATATTCAAATAGTTTCTATAAGCTTAATTTGTCCTATTAATTGATCCTAGTTGATTAATTAAATCACCCATTGTCCTAACTCCTCATGAGTTACCTAATATCTAATTAATCTCTTCTAATCATATTTATCCCTTTCTAATTCTACTTTCCCTTTATCCCACATTCACTAGGTTGTAAGCTTTCATAACAACATGTGGGGTATTGGATATAGGAAGAAGTACCTTCCTATCAATCTTACACCTTGTTCGTAGTCCTTATAAGACATCTGCATCATGATAAGAGTCATTTCATACTTGGAAAGAGATTATTTCAAACCTTTCCCCTTTTCTACTTGGCAAAGAGTATGTAATCCAAAACTAAAAAAATCTAATTCAATCCATATTGAGTGAGATCTCTTCCTCTCCCTTGGTAGAATAAATCCTTCGATCGTGAGCTTATGTTGGATTTGTGTTCACAAAGGAGATATCTACAATTACCCCTAAAGCACATCCAACCATACAAAATTAAGTTTGCATTTACTCATTGGCTTTAATTCATTTTCATGCTGAGAAAAAATCAACTAGCCAATTTGGAAGAGACACAAAAAATTGCGGTCGAGATTGAAGATAACTTTATTATGTCTAGAAAGATTAAAAATGGTCCAAGTAAAGAGAAGGGTTAGAGCTCAAATTCTGGAACCACAGACTCATTAGTACAAAAACTGACTAATGATGTTCTCTCTCTTAAGAAGAATTTGGGCCAATACTACATGTATAAGGATGAACCTAGGAAGAATTTTCCAAGTAAGAAAAGGATTTTTTTGTAACCTCGAAGGCTTTCCCTAGAAGCACCTCCTATAAATGTAGCTTTTGACACTAAGGAGGAAGAAAAACTGGCAGTTGTGAAACAAGAAAATGAGGATAGACATTTCTTAGAGATTGAATAAGTGGATGATAATGCACAAAGTGGATTCCTCAAATACTCATCAGGTGTAAAAGATGATGATGAAGATGCACCTAGCTTCTCATGTGCATTATTTACCCACTCCCAATCATAGAAAGTAAGTTTCTCCACCACTACTCTGAAAAATAATAAGACAAAAGATCCTCCAGTAGTGAATCTAAAAAATAAAATAATTAATAGAGGATATCTCCTTCCACATTCTACGGAGTTTGCAAAGGAGAAACCAGACCTAGTGGTGAGTAAGAAGATATGTACTATCCCAATAAAGTCTCATAATACTTCTCCTAATTCTAATTCTTCTTCTGCAAAATCCACTCCTTCAAAAACTTCAAGTGAGCCTATGTGAGACAGAGCCTGTAGAAATCATGGAATGGCATGCACAGTGATAGAGTTACACTTGAATGATATCACGAATTTCCTCAAAGTAATTAGCAAGAAAAACATAAACTAAAAGAAAAGTGAATCAAGAACATTTTTTCCAATACGGTCCAAAACTTGCACAAGGAGAGAAAAAACACGAAATGAAGAGTAATCAACAACTAGCAAGGCGAGTGACATGATTACTAAAACTAGTGATATTGAGCTCTAAGAACCTAATGGAACCATGTGAACATCAATATTGTTTCACTCCAATAGAATTGAAAGATGTGCTCCAAGAATCAACAAGAGATTAACCAACAATTAAAAATAGTGTGCATAAGGAAAAATAGTCTACTCATTCTCATAGATAAAAAAGGGGTACATATAGGAGTGTTGTGTAACTCCCATACATAGAATCATCATACCTCCACAAGGGAGAGAGAAGTTACATTCCATAATGGGAAATTAACTCATGTATGATGCACACATTGACACATATGACATATTCTATGACATAATTCTATCATATAACTCCTAATGAAAACCTATGATCTCACCTAAGTGAGATGACTCACCATGTGTGAGGGAAATTCACATAATAAATAAATAGAGATGAATAATATCCCTCACACTAACATCCCCTTCATCGAAGCTTAGGTAGAGGTCATGGAAAGTCAAAAAGGAAGGATAACTCCCCTAGACAACCTAAAAAATGTGTCATATGGGTCTCGAAAACTAAAGGCCTTATAAGCTACCCATGTACAAACAAAAATCTTTCTAGAAAAGAAGAAGAGGAGAAAAATGGGTCCCGAAAACTAGGCCTGATAAAATACCCATGTATAATAAGGATCTCAAGCAATGGAGAAAAACCACAAGGGAAAACATCCACTTACAAGAGATAAAAGACTCACCTAAAAAACTAACAAAGATGCATCAAATGGGTCCTAGAAACTAAGGCCTGATAAGGTACCCATGTAAAAATGTAATATTTTATAGAAGAATATGAGGAGGAGAACTAGAGCATGAAAGCCAAAAGTATATGTGTTGTAGTAGTGGACCTCACCAAAAATGAGAGCACAAGTGAAGATACTTGGCTTCAGTAGAGGGGATTCGGTAAAGAAGTCTCCCCTACAAGAATTTGAATTTTGAACTCAACTATGAAGTATCCAAGAAGAGTGTTAATGATGTGGTCTTCCACCTGTAGAATGAATAAATTCCATCTGCATCAAACAATGTTTCTTCCCTTAGGAAGAATAAAATGGTGTACTAAAAGTTCACCCACTCCATGAAGGAAACACGAAGGTAACAGTACGAAGAACTTCTGAAGCTAGTCCATAACTGAAGTGTGACATAGGTCTGAGAAGATAGGTGCTCAAGAACTAAAGGTAATGCCACTGAAGTAGAATTATTGAAGTATAGGTATGGATCATTCACCGAAATAATGTCCATATGAAGTGAAGGAACAAAAACCCCCAGAATGGTAGAATGAGGATCCAAAAGAAGAGGTGGATCAATGATGATCTCTGAAATAGTAGAAGTGAATGATATCCCAGAAGGGGCACTCCCATCAAAGGAGATGAAGGACTCCTCTGAAGTACAAATGTGTGAAGGATCTGTAGAAGGAAGAGAAACTACATGTACTATAACACAAGTAGGCTCTACAAAGATACATCTAAGGTCTTGTAGGTACTCTTCCCAAAAAGGTTGCTTGAAAAATAAAGAGCAATGTTTGACATAGGTATGAATCATCAACACAAGAAGTAGGAAGAGTAAAGTGGAATAGCAATGAAAGTATGAGGAACTGGAACATGAATATATTTTTTGGTGTCTGATGGATAAAGAGGAGGTTTAACATTCTCTGAAGGGTGACCGAGAGAGGGAGGAGATGTATCCTCATCAATACTCTCATCATCAGAACTAGAAGAACAAACCTCATCATCAGAAATATGAAAAAGTAAATCTATGTCAGTAGAACTATCATCACATGAAGTAGGTGTGGAAACAACTGTATCAGAAGAAGAAGCAACAATGATAATCTTTGAAGGGTCTCCAAATAAGGACTGAAGAATGCTCCAAACAGTGTGAGGACACTCTATGTGTGCCACATGATGGTGAAGAGGCATGGAAATGTGCATCAACAAACAACCAAGAACCATGTCACAAGTGTTAATCCAATCATTGAACTGATATGAATAATTGGGGGCAAGTATTTTTCCATACAAGTATGGATAAATATCTTATTGATTGAGAAAATGTTCCATGCTCAAATGCCACAATGCATAATTCTCCCTACCAAGAAGAAGTGGAGGAGGTTGTAATGTAGATTTGGTCCTACGAAGCATAAGTCTAGAAAGAACATCCTCCATTGTGCACATCCACAATAAGAGCAATCAGTGCAAAAGATTCATGAGGCGACAAATTAATGCTCAAATGGATGTTAGACTTAGCCAAAAATGTGTCTGTGGAATGCAAGAAAATAAGGGTGTGAGAATACACTCAAGGATGCAAGACATCGGACTCAGCTGAAAATGCGTCTGCATGTGATTACAACACCCTATAATAATAATTTTTAACCCCCTTGTTTGCGGCACTTTATAATTTAGTGTGTTGATTATAAGCATGTGCATTTTTGTGGTGTGAAACATTTGGTCACTCACTTTGCAATTAGTGAAAAATCGTGCAAGGGTGGAGACCACAATGTGTTTTGACACAAAAATGAGATGAAAGGCCTTCAGAAGGCAAGAGAAATGACCTGGAAGGCAGAAAAGAGATACACACTCCAACAAAATATTAGTAGTAAAACATTGTCTAATAATGCTAAAAAATTGTACTTTTAAAGAGATTGTTGTCACTTACGCAAAATATGTGTATTTTTGCCAAAATTTCAAAAATTTGAGTAATTCCTCCCTTTTGAGGTCTTTGTTTGCCTTTGGGAAGTATTAAGGGTAAGGGAAACAAGGTATCAACAATTAGCCATTTTTGTCAAAATTTGAGTTTTGGGCTCTTAATTTGTATTGTGGATGTCTTGGGTTCTGATGATGTTCCGCATGTCCCACATTCCTTCAAGTTCCCTGGTTGTCTGATTCCTTAGCTTTCCAGCAGTGAACTAGTCATTCCTTAGTTTTGCGGAGCATTAGTATTTTAATGAAACTTGTGGCCCTTTTTTCTTCTCGACCATCAATTTGTATCCCCGAATCCGCGCGGTACCCGCATAGGTCTTGTCAACACGTAGCATATCTATTCAATTTTTTCTAAGTCCCCTTCTTATTACGAATTTTTGGGCCAGCGGGGAACTTGCATCTTTCTGTCCCATGGATTGTTTGTGTGTCCTTCACGTGACTCTTGTCCCACTTTCCATTACATGCCAATATAGTGCAAAACTTTCGGCTTCCCATGTCCTCAGATGTCCTAGGTGCGGTCTGATCCCTTGGTTCTTAGCAAACCCGCATTTGATTGACATTGTAAGCCATTTTCTTTATGATATGGAAAAATTTGGCCTTTTGTGTCCCAAGTGTCCCATATAATTTTGGGCCTCATGCTGCATTCCTCCATCCATATCCACACTATATATAGCATATGTATAGCATCCAGTGTTTCAAGTGCTCCGTTTCCTATATACCATTAAATTCCTTCATTAAATACCTCCCACCAACCTTCTCCAAATGAGGTAATATAAAATTTGGGTGAGATTATCCATTTTTACCATTGCAACTACAGGATCCAAGCTTCACACATTCCATTCCCAAAGCTATGTTCTAGCCATAGTGCGAGCCTCCCTTAACCATTTAAAAAAAAAATCAAAGTACATTTTGTTCTTGAGAAGGTCTCCATTCATCCCATGTGATCAAAGTTAGAAGTTTTTCATAGACCTTATGAGCTGAAGAATTCAGAGTGTGATTTGATCCTTTGTGCCCTACCACATTTCCATTTTCTCAAGAATCCATTCGTCCCCACTTGAGTTTGACTATTTCCCAGCCCATTTTTTCCATCATGAAGATCCAATTTAAAGGCCACAAGCATATTTCCTCCCTTGAGACTTCCATACCCATCATAGGGGACACCAATGTGCAACATCTAGAATTTAATGATTTCTGGGCACAAATCAATGATGCTAATCCTTCACCTGTAGCCCAAATCATCAAGGATTGTGGAATAGCTTATGCTGGAGGATTTCTGGTCTTAGTCCAATGTGTAGATACAATTCTATCCTATGTGGTTCCCATTTTGACCCAAGCACGAAAGAAATCACAGACCCCCAAGGCCAAGTGATTGCCAAGTTGGATGTAGGATGTATCAATACTGCCTTTGGAATTCCAGTAGTTGAAGATTCAAACATTCTCACTTTGGCACCAGGCCAACAATTTATTTGATCAAGAACCTAAGAAGTAAAAATAAATGGTGGCTAAGTCTTGGTTCAAGGTCCCAAAGAAAGGAGCCTTCTAGGTTAGCCAAAGGCTTTATATAGAAGTTGATTTCAAGGAAGAAATTTCAAACATCATCACTCTTCTGGCCAGAATAATCGGGCTTCCTACAAGAAGTGAGTTCCATTTTTGGATGTGCCCATACCTAAATATCATATGTGAAGGAAAACACCATTTGAATTGGGGAGAAATCATTTGTAACAATCTTAGTGAACAATTGGTTAATGCACTGAGAACCAAGGTCTTCCACATGACCTCCTACTTGATGTATACTATTTGGGCATATAGAGAATGGTTAGGTCTCTCTCCAGAAGACAATAAAAAGAATGCCCCAGTATATGAATACTACTCAAAATTGACTCTGAAGAATAGTAATCATCATTTTAGGAGAGTTAATGATGCCTTCACTATGTACATTGTTAGGATTTTGGAGGTAATACAGTTGAAAGGTTCTCTACTGAAGCCAAGTGAATTGATTTCCATCTATGGAAACTTCTACATTCATTTCAAGAAGTTCTCCTATATCAGGTTAGCAAGATTTCAAGGCCCCCCCTTTAAGATCCTAATGTATTGTAGTGACAAGATTGCTCTAGTGGAAATTTGTAGGAAACTTGATAAATTGCATAGAACCTGTAAAGAGAAGAAGATAACTAGTGTTCAATTCCCAATCACTCTGGGTAATTATACCTGCAAGAGTACCTTGGATGCACAAAATGTTGAGAGGACAATTATTGCTTTCAATTTTCATTCCTTTTAGAAAATAACTTTCTTTGATCTCAAGGGCTTCATCGCCAATAATTTCAGAATGTCCTTCTATCACCTCCTCGATGTAGAGGATTATTGGGTAGATTGCTCAGATGATTATGAGGCAAGAAGAAGGTACTATGGCTGGATCTCTTTGCAACAAATCAAAGACTTTGGAATCTATAAAGTACTAGATGGATTGCAGGATGATGATGAAGATTTACAGTCACTTGAATTCAAAAAATCTATCAGGCACACTCCTCTTGACACCATTGAATGGTTCAAGAAGGAAAGGATAACTTGCAAGAAATCATCAACCCAATCTTGGTCAAAACCAAGGTTTGGTTTGATAGAAAAATGAAAACATATAAGGTGGGTAGATTGTGGTATCCTTCCCAAGAAGTTTCTACATCCCACAGAGAAGTTCTTACTTCAGTGCCTGAAGCACACACTCAATCAGCCCCCTATCCTCTCGAATCTTCAACTCTGGTGTATACCAAGAAAGGGAAGTCTAAAAAGGATGAGAAGGAAGAAGAATTAATTGGAGAAGAAAACACTCAACTCCTTTCTCCCAAGTAGACAGAGACAACCATGGTGGTTGAAAAAATCATTGATCTTTCAGAAGAAGGGAAATAATCAGGAGGTTAAGAAGAAGAAGAAAGTAATCAAGAAGGAGGAAGCACTGAAAAGGAAGATGAGGTAGAAGACAAGCAAGAGAGTGTGAAATCAAAAGCTAAAATAACAAGTACTCTAGATACTTTTCAAAAAAATTCATGTTTCTAGTGTTGGAACATCTATCATGGAAGTGTCAGTTGCACAAACCCTGGGTTCAATGAGTACTCTTGCATTAGGTCCTCTTGTTCCTCCTCCTTCTAGTACCACTTTTACTTGGGTCCAACCATTTGTTGATAGTAAGAAAAGGAAAACCTCATCTCAAATTGTTTCCCCAAAATTTGATGTTATAGTTGCTCTTCTAGGAACAACTCCTGCTCCATCTACTAAGAAGGCCAAAACTACTTCAAGGTTGGTGTCTGATTCTAAAGGCCAATAATTTTTGGAGATTTACTAAACCTAGGATTGAGAAAGATGAGAAATAGTTGGCTTTGAATGAATTGGAATTGCCAAGGATACCATTGGGTGAATCCACTCCTGAAAGCGAAGTTCACAATCTAAAGGAGATTGTGTCAAAGGTGATTGAAAGAGTTGAGAAGGGTAGAAAAACACAGGACCAGCTAGAAGAGCAAGTACAGATCCTTTCTAACTTCATCAGGTCTTTATTGAAAAGTGATAAGGTGTTGGATCCAACTCCCCTAACTTCAATGCCACCTCCCGTTATCTTGACTAATGAAGAGGTACATAACATCAAGGACATTCACAAACATGCATCTTATGGAAAGGAAATAGAAGCAATGGTGGATGAAATGTTAATTTATGGCTTGAATTTTGTAGAGGAAGTATATAAATCCTATGATAACATTTGTTCAATCTATCAAAGACTCACCTCAACTACTGCAATCCTGGAGAAAGAGCTTAAGATGTGGATAGAGTGTATATAGGATCTGAGACAAATGAGCACTACTAGTGAACAAATGCCCATTGCAGTTGGGATATTTGATGACCCAAAGAATAATTTGTCCAAGAAGTGGGTTTATAGTGTGAATTGGAAAATAAAGGTTCTTGAAGAGGCGGTTGATGAATTGAAGATTTCATTCCAGAAGGGAGAAGCTTTCAAAACCTGTGTGTTGGATGACTTTCAAAATATTCATTGTCAGTTCTTTAAAGAAGACTCTTGTTAGTAGAAATACAGTGCAAGATATCAAGTCAGAATTCAAAGCACTCATCAAAGAAAATCGCTTTAAATCTGACATCATTACTAAGGAGAAGATGAAAGAAGTATGTGCACTACGAGCAGCAATCATCGAGGCAAACAAAGGATTCTCACAGAATTCAGACTTCTGGGAAGAAATGGAAGGTTTCCAAAACAACTAGACAAATGCTTCTACAAATACTACCATTCCCCAAGGCATGGAGATTATTGGAGCATTGGTCAAGTTTAGAAACAAGATACTCAAGATGAAGACTGTGGCAACATCCTCCTCTTCAAATGTTCCCTCAGACTAGTGCATGAGTCCTTTCTTTTAATTTGATCATATATTTTAAGTTGGCATTGTAGTTCCATAATGTAATTTGTAATTAGGGCCAACTTAAAGGATATGATAGTTTTGATTAAGGTATTAATGTTTAATTAAAAGAAAGGAAACTGAAGAGACTTGAGTTGTAATTGCCAAGGTACCCTTATAAAGAACTTATTTCCATTGTAAAGGGGTTGTATTTTGATGTTAGGAATGTAAAAAAAATACATAACCACTAAGGATCAATACAGAAGAAGTTCTTACCTCTCTATTCTTGTGTTCAATCTATCTCTTCTCTCTACCTAATGAATGTGATTTTATATATTTGGATATGAAATTTTGTGCTCATTCAGTTGATGTTATGCTTTGAAATTTGTGTTTATTACATATATGGTTTGTATTCAGATATATATATATATATATATATTCATGTGTTCTTGATATTTCATGCATGCATAAGTAGGATATTACTCTACAATCTATACATCTGAAAGTGTTGCCATATCCATTCACCAAGATCATTAATTATTCTACATCCTTTTTCTTATGTATTGAGAATTATTAAATATGGATACATTCAATGCATCAAGATCCTCATTCAGATATTAGTAGTTTTTATATTTGTAAATAAGTAGGTTTTTCTTTTAGTTTGGTGAATAAGGGAACCTCTCCCATAAAGAGGAGGGACTATTGTCCCTTGAACTGTTGCTTGTGTCAAGATTCAAATTTTCCAACCTTATATAATTGTTAGATCCTAATTTTATAAACTTAAGACCTAACAAAATAATAACAAAACCTTACCTTTATAAATAACATCGACTAATTTTAATTATAAAACCCAACCCTTTATAAAAGCACCACCCCTTTAATAAAACCCGACCCTACTTTATTATTAAAATCTAGTTAAAATATAAAAATCCAACTTTTAATTTTAAATGAGATTTGAAATAGGCATCATAAAATGAAGAGAACGAGATATTAACCGAAATGGTTCAAGGGTGAGGAGAAGCCCACATCACAGCGAGGAGGAAGGATGACATGGTGTGTAGCTCAGAGCCAACTCAACATGTGCAACACATGATAAGTGGGCGAGAGAGAGCTGGCGAGAAGCATGACAAGGTGGGTAGGGTTGTGTAACGCACAAAAAAGCACAGTGAGGGCATCAAATGGTCTGAGGAGGGTGTAGAGGAGGCTTGCGGGAATGAAAAAGCACAATGGTCAACACAAACTAAGGACACATCGAGCATGGCATGGGAGACCATGGTTGCAACAAGGCATGCAACTATTATGCAGGGTCGAGTAGGTGTTTGAACCAGGGGCTATGATCAATGTAAGAGTGACACCTCAAGTAGGGTAGGGGAGACCATGGTTGCAACAAGGCATGCAACTATGATGCAGGGCTAAGTAGGTGTTTGAACCAAGGGTTGCGATCAATGCAAGAGTGAGCTCATTGGACGAGTTGAGTCACAATAATGTAAAATAACCAAGGTAAAACATAAAATAAAGTCAAAATCACATGAACCAGACCAAACCAAAGCAAAAAAAGAAACCAACCCAAATGCATGCACAAGGAACCAGTTCGAGAAAAAAACCTATGGAAGAAAAACACACTCCAAATCGACACAGGGAAGGATAATACAACACCCAAATTCAAGTAGAACAATGCAAAAAATAAACAAAGCAACCCGACTTCGCATGTAAGCAACATAAAGCTAAAGAGATAAGGAGTTAACCACGACAAGGATATTTCCAAGCCAATGGAAAATTAACTCGATAGAGCTAAGCAACTTGATAAGGAGTAAGAAAAATTGATCAACATGTAAAGAAACCTTAAACATGCAAAATGAGATAGCTTGGTCTAAGCAAAGATAATAGTAGAATGCACCCAGACAATAGATAACCTAACCAATGCAAGAGCCATCTTGCCAACAAACGCTAGGTGACTCAACTTGACGAGTTGAGCTAAGAGGAGCTCACCAAGCTAGACAGAGCTTGACCGAGATGGTTAAAAGGGAGATGCATTAAGGATGGAAAAAATAACAAGGTGGAAGCCAGGAGGTTTTTAAAGCATATAATTGTGTCCCACTTGGTGGCCAAAAATAATTTTAAAATTTGACTAGTAAATAAATCTTTAAAAATACTATAAAAATATAAACATTTCAGGTAAATTGTAGAAGCCCTACACCTTGGTATATTTAATCTTGTAAAAATACATGTTTGGTCATTTTACATGTGTTTGTTCTTTTTTTTGTTGTGGGAACTATTTTTCTGAAGGTCCAAAAAGTGTAAAAATGTGGGAAACAATCATATGCTTTGACCTGAGGAGTAAAATATCAAATGGAATGTAAAGGCAAATCGTAAAACTATCGTAAGGTAGTCATGTAAGCTCTTAGGAAACAACTTGGTCAAATGTGTGTCATTACAAAAATATTCCAAGAATTTAACATGAAATGAGTGAAGTTACTCTTGGGGATCTACATGGCCATCAAAGAGAGGAAACTTAGGTGAGGTAAAACTAGAAGGAAGTGGATAAGAAGAAATTTTGGGTACAAGACGACTATGAAGAAGAACTAAAGAATCAAGGGATGGAGAGAGAAAGAGAATTCCTTCTGTAATTGATGAATTTGAGTTTACAAATAATTATACAAATAATCTAAGGCATAGGTTCTTGAATAAGTTCTACGTTGGATGTGGGAAATGATAGGAAAAGATAAGTGATTAGTGGATGTAGAAATTATCATATGAATGGTGGATACCCCATAGTGGTGGGGGAAGAAGAGAGTGGAATAGAAGAAGGATAAAAATAGAGAGTGCTAAGGTACAAACCATACTAACATGAGTAACATTATCATGATCATGTTGAGCAGCTAATAAAGTGTCAAGGACATGTGGCACATGCGTAGAATTATCACGTAATGTGGAATGTAAATTGGTGACAACATCGAGTTGTGCCTGATCCACATTAGTATCTTCATAATAAGATTTTTCACTATCAGAAGTTTTGATATCCTCAAGAGGAACTCAATGGGAATTGAAGAGTGGATTATCATGCGTTGTTTTAACCATATTCTCCATGCTCCTCTATGTAAGTCATATAACACCCACATAATTTAACTTTAAGTGTGCGTGCACACACACACACACACACACACATATAAGGCATCGATTGGTGAGCATGCACTGGTGATCAGAATGGTGCATATCAATCAAACAAATCAGCAGACATCGAACATCTAGTTGGAATGATTACAAGTTTTTAGGAGAAGTTTAATATGTTGTGGGAGACCAAAGTGACCTCTATGAGTAATGGGCATGAGAGATAGATCTGAGAATGGGCATGTAAGGATTGGGTTCACCAAATGATTTAAAGAAATTTAAATCTTATATCAGAGGACTGAGATGAAATGAATATAATAATAACAAAAAAAATTGGCATGCAAAGTACAAGCAAGTATGAAAGATAGGAAAATGAGAATGATTTAGCTTGTATAAGGAGATCTGGGCTGATTTTGGGCTGGAACATGATGGATATGGACTGTGTGAGATCTTCCTAGAAAACTGAGACCCGATACTTCTTCATACATGAGTGCTCATAGTAAGACAGGACCGCCTCGGGTGCTAGTGTTCAATCTTGGTGCTAGTGTCCCTACAACAACTATGCTTCTAGTATTTTCAGGGTTTGAACTTAGCCTCTTCATTCTATTGTTTTTCACATCCACTTCATTATGGGGATCTTGTATTGCACCTGTACCTAAAAAAAATCCTAGCTACCTACACAAATCTCAAACAAACCTCATATGAAATAAATAATGCATATGCTTGAGTTGGAATGACCTCGGTGGTCACCCCAATGTGATTATGACTGAGCATTAAATGAAATTTCATACTCTATGTAGTCCTTGTGTGTGTGATTGGAATCATTTCCCTTGAAGCTAGGTTACCCTTATGTCAATCACACAAAGATAATGACCTACAACTACTTTTCCCCCAAGATGAATGTGTGAGATAGAATTTAGAAATGTCCCTTTCTATGCAATGAATAATGCAACCCAAATGCAGTCTTTGAATATTGCTCTTTTCCCAAGTAGTATATAGTAAGTATAAACTCCAAATGTCTCAACCCTTAATAATGGTAATTCATTTATGTATATATATATATATATATATGATTCTCATGTTTGAATTACATTATTAACAACTGAAAATCTGACCCAAAGTGATAAAATAGATCAAATAATATGGCAATTCAAAATCAAGAAGAGGAGAGAAAGGGAAAAAATATCCCAAAGGGACACTAGCACCCTCCTTGGGTGCTCTTATCCCTAATGGGAGGTAGTGTCAGAGATGCTCGGAGGATGTAATGGTCAACACAAAATTGGCTCACATGTTTTTTTAGTATCCAAGAGTAAAGTGTTCACTCCAAAATAGAAAAATAACAAGAGTTTGGGAAAGATAAAAGCAATGAAAGAGTATCTCAAGTGTTGTTAATGTCTAGTCTTCTTTTTTAGGAATCATGTATATAATGAAATACTTAGAGGCATGATGTAAGTAGAAAGTGTGTGATTTCATGACTATAATTACCTTGGTGTGCATAATCACTTGACGGATGGTCCAAATCAACCCAGATGAAATCAATGACAATCAAATAAGTTTTCACCTTCACACCTAAATTCCACAATGCACCCAATTCTCTAATCAATGGTTTAGATCAATCCTAATGAGATCAACTGTGATCAAAATGGACAACTTATCAGGTTTGAATGTTGGCGGTGACATGGGTTAATGGGTAAATTTAATAGGCTAGTTGTGGTGAAGGTCCAAGCCAAAAAGGAAAAAAATGGTGAGCTAAAATACCACGGGTAGCAAACGGCGGTAATGGATACTACCAGATGGTAGCAATCTTGCTACCGTGGTACCATCCGGTAGAAAAATAGGTGGTAGTCACAGACAGATAAAACAATGCAGAGGCACCGGTAGCATGTAAATGATACTGACCAGGCATGTACAGATGTTACCAACCGGTAACAGATAATGACAATCCTGGAAGTGGTTAAGAACGCTACCGATCAGTAGCATTTTTACTACCGACTTACACAAGGGCGATGTTGAAGAGCAGCCGATTGAAAGCAAAGGTTGCCGGTAGTATTGTATGGATGTTACCAGCTGACTGTAGATTTTAAGCTACCGGTTGGGAGTGGGAAAAGCATGTTACCATCTGGTCACATTTATGCTACCGGCCAACACCAAAGATGATTATGCTACCATTCGAGAGCAGAAAATACGTGCAACCGGCCGAGTGCAGGAACAAAAGGTTGTTCAACTACCAGCTTAATGAGGTATGGCACCCATGACTACCCATGCAAGAAAAGTA
Organism: Taxus chinensis; assembly: GCA_019776745.2. NCBI lineage: Eukaryota > Viridiplantae > Streptophyta > Pinopsida > Cupressales > Taxaceae > Taxus > Taxus chinensis. The sequence goes on along the minus strand of JAHRHJ020000344.1, from coordinate 378,635 downwards.
CCAAATTTGTATGGCCTCCCATACCTGTTTAATGAAATTTGTTGGTTGGTGAGGAAATTTCGAGGCTCTTCTTCTATATATTGTAAAATTCACCTCATTTTGAGGGGATTCATTCTGTTTTGCAAAGGAACTCTGTCAAAATTGTTCCAGAGCTATTGTGAGCTAAAGGCCTCGAATTTGGGCTTATTGTAAAGGATTTTTCCTTGTGCCTATATTGTAATGGATTGTGCATGTTTCTGAGCAATAAAATTCATGTTTTGTGGCTTTTCTTTCCCTAATTTGTTATATTGCATCTTTTTCCTTCCATTATATTTGCAAGTATATTGTGCATGTTTATATCTCTTTGCAGGACCTTTAATTTGTTGTGCTTTATGAATATAGGGAATTGAATATTGTCTTAGACTGTGGCACTTCTACTCACCCTCTCTCACTTTGTTTACTCCCTATTTTTCACTCACTTGGATTGTCTCACTCCCTTTCTTGGTGCATCACCTTCACTTAGAGTAGATTTATTTTATGCATTCTTCTATCCCTGTCTCCTTGGAAAGCATTAGGGTAGGATTAGTTTAGTTTTCCATTCTCTGCACTTTGGAGAAGTTGGCACTAGGTTAGGAGAAGAAGTCAGCTTTCTCTAGAGGATTATCCTACTTGCAACATCCCACACTACAGGATAATCCCATGTTATGCAGGTTACACTGATTGCCTCACACACAAATCACAAGCAATCAGGGGTGTTGTAATTTTGCATTAACAGTTTTGGCATGCCCGGTGGGACCAGAAGTCAATATTTTATTTTGTCAGGATTGGGTGTGTCTTGGTGAATTTATAGCCTTTGGAGGCTTTGTAGCAACACATCTGGTGACTCCAAATATAAAATCAACTGGTTTCAGCAGTACTAGTGGTTCAAGTTCATGAGAAGGATTCAAACTCAGTCCAGAGCAAGAGAAGAAGGTGTCTTTGAATACTTGCAGTTATCACCAGGAAGAGGAAGGAGAGGAAGAAGAGTACAAAGGTCTCCATCTCCACCAAACAAAACCTTATCAACACCTCCACCTGGTAGACCCTTCCTTCAATCAACTAGGGTTCTCAGGCCAATCATAATGGCACATCACCACCACCACCACCACAAAGACCACATCCCTATGTAAATTTCACAGGTGGTAGTCCACTCACCCTCAATGCACATAATCCTATTCTAGTGGTAGCATTGAAGAGCATTCCTTACTTCACTAGGGAGAATCATACGACCCCCATTGATCATATTCAAGACATTGTGAATGTCTGCGCCATTCACGAGATCAATGAGATGGATGTTGCAGTTAGGCTCCTTGCTTCTTCTCTCAAAGGTAAGGCATTGCAATGGTTTAGGAGCCTAACAGTAGGGTCAATTACAAACTTGGGATGCATTGTATTTAGCCATGTGTAACTAGTTCAGAGAGAAGGAAGATAATCTGTCTTTGTTGGAACAATTAACCACAATCAAGAGGGCCCCGAATGAGCAGATGGTTGACTTCAACTTTAGGTTCCAACAGGCGTGGGATCGGATTCCGATTTCATGAGGCCAACAACGGAAGGTGCATTCCTCTACTTTTTGAGGGCTCTAAATTCTGACATAGCTATGATGATACAATCAATGGGGGGAACAACACTGCCAGGGGCATATGATATAGCTATCAGAGTGGAGAACTACTTAATTCAAGTAGGAAAGCTAGTGCCTAGGCCACCTATGCCTCTATATCTAGAATTGGGGACCCCCTCTATCAGTCAAGCACCTAAAATAGCCCCCATTCCAGCCCCTAGAAATCAGAGCAATAGTGAGGCCTCCACTTCTTCTAGTACTTCCAAGGAACTCCAGGAAGTCATGAAGCAACTGCAAATTTGGGGAATGAGTTGGTGACAATCAAAAGGCAACAAGCTCAGAGCTCCAGACCTTACCAACCCCAAGCTCAAATGAATAGGCCTCCATATCAGCCTAACAGGCCTCCCACTCAGGAAACAAAGAAAAATCCAAACCAAGGGCAGTCTCAAACTACCAGGCCATTTCAGCCTTATAATCCAAATGTAGTTTCAACATCAAGGGCCATGGTTCCAGCTCAGAACAACATTACACAAGAGTATGAATGGTGTTACCCCTGTAATCTACCTCATAATCAATCAACATGCTTCAATGGTGCTCTGAATCAAGCCTTGATGGTGCAGACCATTGGGGTGGCCCAAGAGCCAAGTGAGGAAGAAAATCAGCAAACAACTCAGCAAGAGACTCCTCCAACTGAAACCACATTGGTCAATTGGCAGACAAAGGACTTTTGTGGAGTTAATCAATCTCCTTTCCAGGGTGTGGCTGCCAATACACGATCTAAGAAAAGGAACATAGAGGAGGGGAAATCATCTAGTCCAGTTATTTCTCAGCCCACTCTCACTCAACAAGGAGTTGGTAGGCCAAATGTAACTCCTAATGCACAAAGCCAGCCCAAGGTAGCTGTTGTAACAGCCCCCAATGTACAGAATCAGCCCAGGATACCAGTTGTGGTAGCTCATGGACCAACCCAGGTACCAGAAAAGGTCATGCCAAGCAAGGGGAAACAAAAGGAAAACCCACCTCCATTAAATATCATTTATCAGATGAAGAAGACTAATGTCAACATTTCCATGTGGGATTCTTTGGCAATTCCAGGGCAGCGAGATTTGTTGCAAGCTGCTATGGAAAATTGGTCCCCTTCTAATGAGCCATCCAAAAATCAGGAGAGGGTTCTTACTAACACTGCACAACAAGGAGAAGGTCATTCAGGTAAGAATGTGAAGCCTCCACCATTCTATGTCTCATTGATCATTGGAGATAAGTTAGTGCACAATTGCATGATCGACTCAGGGGTGAGAAACTCAGTAATGCCAAAGAAAATCACAGATAAATTGGGCTTAAAATATGAGTTGGTATTGAGGGGAGTAGTGCAATTAGATGGGACAACAGTAGGAATAGTTGGAGTGATCAAAGAACTAAGCCTTACACTCCATGCTTTCCCAAATGTCACAGTTCTACAGGATGTATCGGTGATTGATTTTCCACCACTATTTTCCTTGTGCCTTTCGAGGGATTTTACAGCCAAGATTGGTGGGTACCTATCAGCTGATTGGTCCCACATGTTATTTAGGACAAGGTATGGAGCTAAGGCTACAATCAGGTCAGAGCCAATTGCCAATTTTCACATTGAGCCTTATGTGCCCAGCCCAATCAATGCAAATTGTACCATATTCAATCAAGAAGAATGCTTGGAGGCTCAAGAGGAAAACACAAAGGTTGGAAGCATTCCAGACCTAACACTTGATGATTGGGCTCATAGGAGACATGCTTTTGATCCATACAAGGAAATGGAAGAAGCTGAGTTGGGAGTTTATTGTCTACATGAGGAGAACCTACCCACCCCCAGCCTCACCAAGCCAGAAAATGAGGATGTTAATGAAGTGTGGCAGTTGTTCTTTGATGGTTCAAGGAGTAGGCAGGGTGTTGGAGGAGGTGCAATGCTTTTTTCACCACAAGGTATGAAGTACTACTCAACTTTCCATTTTTAGTTTTCTTGTTCAAACAATACAACTGAGTATGAAGCTTTGATACATGGATTGCATTGGGTAAGGAAAAGGGGTATTAAAATTTGCAAGTTTTTGGGGATAGTGAGTTGATTGTCATCTAGGTTAAAGGGCAACATGCTGCTAAGAATGATCTACTTAAAGTCTACAAGCATCAGGGTATGGGACCTCATGGAATATTTTGATGCATTCAACATTCAGGCCATACCAAGGAAAAGGAATGAGGCTGCAGACAGGCTTGCAACAATTGGAGCAATGTTTGATGTGGTGGACAATATCAAGAGAGATAAAGTGCAACCACATATTCATGTAATTGTAAGGCCAGTTGTACCAGATAATAACACAAGCTGGAAGGTATTTGAGAATGATCAACAGATCATTAATTTTTTACAGGAGGAGGCTGAGTTCTCAGCTAAAAATCAGGAGAAATTAGAGCAGCAGTACGGGGATCAAGTGGTGCAGCTGCAAAAAACAAATTTCCCAAGGGGTTGGTGACTCTAGAGTCAATTTTCAACCCAAATGACCAATTCCAAAAGGAGAAGGCCAACATTCAAGTCAAAAAGGAGGATTCTGAGCCCATTTTGGTTGGAGAAGGTAAGATGCTCCAAATAGGCAAGATGAGCAATGAATAAGAAAAGTATGACCTTGTGCATCTTTTCAAAAAACTCCCAGATGTTTTCACATGGAGCTATGAGGATTTGAAGGGTTTTAACCCAAAATATGCACAACACACCATTGAGTTGAATCTAAGGCTAAGCCCATCAGGAAAAAGAAAAGGTCGGTCAACCCTCATATAGAGCCTCTCATGAAGGAGTTGAATAAGCTCATTGAGGCGAGTATCATTTTCCTGATCAAGCACTCAAGTTGGGTAGCAAATCTTGTTCCGGTTAGGAAAAGGAATGGGGAAATCAGGTTGTGCATGGATTTTTGGGATTTAAATAGGGCCTCCCTCAAGGATCACTATCCGCTCCCCTCTATGGAGTAGATTCTGTAGGTAGTGGCTGGTTCAGAAAGATTCTCCCTCTTGGATGGATATTCAGGCTATAATCAGATTATGGTGAAAGAGGAGGATCAGTTCAAAACAACCTTCACCACAAAATGGGGCACCTATGCCTACAGGAAGATGTCATTCGGGCTATCAAATGCTGGAGAAACATTTCAATGAGCAATGGATATGGCATTTAAGGGGCTTTTAAATAAAATAGTGCTTGTCTATCTTGACGACATCACTGTATTTTCTAAAAATGTAGAAAGTCACCTCTTTCATCTCAGACAGGTCTTCCAAAGGTGCAGGAGGTTTGGAGTGTCCTTGAATCCCAAAAAGTGCATATTCATGGCACATGAGGGTAAAATTCTAGGCCATATCGTGTCAAAGGAAGGATTGACAATTGATCTAGAGAGGGTAGAAGCCATTAGGCATGTCGAAGTGCTCTACCATTTCCTAAGTCATAAGAAGGCTCTCCAAAGCTTATTGGGGAGGATAAACTTTGTTCGCAGGTTTGTACCATATTTTTCCACTCTTGTGAAGCCTTTAACAATGATGTTGAAGAAGAATTTGGCTTTCAAATGGACAACAGAGGGAAAAGAGAGTTTCAAAGCTATCAAGTAGGCCATATCTCAAGCTCCAACTCTCATTAATCCAGACTTCTCCAAAGACTTCTTTCTCTACACCTTCGGTGGTTCAGACACCATCTCCACAATCTTGGTGCAACAGAATAAGGAAGGACTGGAACAACCTATTGCATTCTTCAGCCAAGGCCTTGTGGACTATGAGGTAAGATATTCATTCATTGAGAAACATGTCCTTGTTGTGATTAGAAGTTTGAAGAAGTTCAGACATTTAGTGTCAAATAATAGGATTCATCTACTAGTCACACATGTTGGTATAAAATATTTTCTTTTAAACAAGGACCTCAATGAAAAAAGGGTTGGTTGGGTAACCAAGGTCATGGAATATGACATTGATATTAAGGTGACCAAGTTGGTCAGGGGAAAGGGATTATGTGAACAGTTAGCCTCGGGACAACATGTTGAGTCAGGTGGTAGAGAAGAAGTTGTTTTGGTATTACAAAATAGTCAAGAACTGGTAGCAGATGACATGCCTACACCATGTTGGACTCAGGATATAGTCCATTTCCTTCAAACAGGTCAAAGTCCTCAAGGGATGAGCAAGGCCAAAAGGAGGTATTTCAGGCTCCATTGTATCCCCTTTGCATTGGTTGATGGTATCTTGTTCAAGAAAGATGTAAATGGTGTCCTCCTAAGGTGCCTCAAGGTAGATCAGATAGAGAAGGTGCTACATGAATTTCATGATGGAGAAACAGGTGGCCATTTTTCCCCAAGGGTGACAACTCTTAGAATTATGAAGGCAGGATATTATTGGCCTAACCTTTTTCATGATTGTTATGCATGGATTAGGAAGTGTAAAAAGTGTGCCTTCTTCACAGGAAAAGAGAGGTTAGCAGCCCTTCCACTCCACCCCATTTCTGTAAATGAACCATTCATGCAATGGGGGATGGATTTCATTGGGGTGATTAATCCAAATTCTAGCTTGGGCCACAAGTGGATCCTCACAGCCACAAATTATTTCACCAAGTGGACAGAGGCAGTTGCACTCAAGGAAGAAAATGAGGCCAACATACTAGATTTTTATGAAGGGATAGTGACAAGGTTTGGAGTACCAGACACCATTATATCAGATAATGCTTTGGCATTCCTAGGTGCCAAGATCATAGAGTGGGTAGTCAAAAATGGGATATACTTGAGCACCTCATCAAATTACTACCCACAGGGTAATGGGCAGGCTGAGTCCACCAACAAAAATATTTTGAAGATTATAAGGAGAACTCTAGATGAGAACCAGAGAACTTGGCACACCAAGTTGAAATCAGCCTTGTGGGCTGATAGGATTACTCCCAAGAAGTCAACAGGGAACTCTCCTTACAGGTTAGTCTATGGAAGGGAGGCAAGGCTACCTATATCCCTCAAATTATCGACATTGGAGCTCATGAAGTAGCTAGAGCTATCCAAGTTTGAACCCATGGAAGCTAGATATGCAGAGCTCATGGAGTTGGAGGAGCTGAGGAACCAAGCCATGCACATCATGGAGAAGGATCAAGCATTGATCAAGAGGTGCTTTGACAAGAAGGCAAAGGCTAGAAACTTCCAAGAGGGAGACTTGGTCCTAAAATGGGATGCAGACAGGGAAAAACTGGGAAGGCACTCCAAGTTTGATGCAATATGGAGTGGCCCTTATATGATTTCAGGCTACAAAGAAAACAATGCTTTCCAGCTATCAAGGTTGGATGGAGAAGAACTGCAGATTCCAGTCAATGGAATCTATCTCAAGCATTGTTATTGAGTGAAATATCCTTCTTGTACATATTAGTTTAGGATTTCTAATTCCTCCAAGTGCTTGTAGCACATTGCTTTGTTTTAGTTTAGGTTTTTTTTGTAATAAGTGTTTGTGCACTCTCTGCATATTCCATTTGGGATGTGTATAAATTTTTTGTTTGTATATAGTTGTGCCTTTGTTGCTCTTGCACTTTCCAGTTTTAGGCAAGGTCTTGTGATGAAGAAATCAGTCTCCAACCCAGGGTTTTGAGAAATGACAGGCCCCAACAGTGTTTCAAAAGTTTGAGGGGTGAATTTTCAGGTGTCAGATCAGTTTCAGACTTTAGAACGACTCCATGCCCAATGGACACAACAAGGTCACTGGTCTTTCAGATCTAGCAGGAAGATCACCCCGCAAGTCACCAATTGTTATCCATTTTTTACACCCCTGCAAAATGGACAACTTAATAGGTCTGAACATTGGTGGTTGATGGGTGCAAATGCTTTGAAATTTAACTAGCTCATGTTTTGGCTTGGCTGAGCTGGGTCCAAGGGAAAAAGATGGTGGTAGAGATTGGTGGTAGCAAAAATGGATGCTAGGTGTTGGTAGCAAAATTGAGGTAATGGGTACAGGTTGGTAGCTAGGTTGGATGCTACCGGTTGGTAGCTCTTGGTCAGATGGGTACAGAAGGTAGAAAAATGGATGGATGGGTTACAGGGTTGGTAGCATCAATGATGCTACCATGGTTGGTAGGACTAGGTTGGTGCTAACCATGATGGCATGGGTGGTTGGGTGAAATGGATGGTGATAGCATCATGGTTGGTAGATGGATGTATACCAGCCTTAGTAACATTTTAAGCTACAATCCGGGATGATGTTGGATGGATTACCATGTCAGTTGACAATGTAGGAGAAGTTGGTTGACAACAAGATGATTATGTAGTTCAGGATCAACAATAGGATGTAACTGGCGTGATACAGAATAACCAGGTTGTTAGATGGAGCTGGTCACCGGTTGTTCAACTACCATCTTATGAGGTATGACACATCAACTTACCATGAAGACAATAAGAAATTCGTATGGCCTCCCATACCAAGATGAAATTTGTTTATCTAGGTTGGTGACACAATGATTATGTACCATTTAGAGTAGAAAATTAGACACCCCTCCTAGGTTGCAACTATGAAGACTGAGTGCATGAATGGAAACTAGAGGTTGGTTAATGAAAGGTGGTACAAGGTTGGTTCAACTTGGACCAACTTAATGAGGTATGGTGCCCATGAGGTAGGTGAAGCAAAGTACCAAATTCAATGATGGCCTGGCCCATACCTGTTTAAAAGTACCAAAATGTTGGTGGTGATACCTCTTTAATGCATCCTACTCTTCTTGGTGACCCAAATTGCCTATATATTGTAAAATTTGCCTCATTTTGAGGGGATTTTTTCTGTTTTGAAAAGGAACTCTGTCAAAATTGTTCCAGAGCTATTGTGAGCTAAAGGCCTCAAATTTGGGCTTATTGTAAAGGATTTTTCCTTGTGCCTATATTGTAATGGATTGTGCATGTTTCTGAGCAATAAAATTCATGTTTTGTGGCTTTTCTTTCCCTAATTTGTATTATATTGCATCTTTTTCCTTCCATTATGTTTGCAGGTATATTGTGCATGTTTATATCTCTTTGCAGGACCTTTAATTTGTTGTGCTTTATGAATAAAGGGAATTAAATATTGTCTTATATTGTGGTGTATCCACCTACCCTCTCTTAACTTGTTTACTCCCTATTTTTCACTCACTTGGATTGTCTCACCCTTTCTTGGTGCATCACCTTCACTTAGAGTAGATTTACTTTTATGCATTCTTCTATCCATGTCTCCTTGGAAAGCATTAGGGTAGGATTAGTTTAGTTTTCCATTCTCTGCACTTTGGAGAAGTTGGCACTAGGTTAGGAGAAGAAGTCAGCTTTCTCTGGAGGATTATCCTACTTGCAACATCCCACACTACAGGATAATCCCATGTTATGTCATCTCTAGAATCACATTCTAGGTTGTCACTAAATGTATGTTTTGGATGTAGGTCCACTCTTTAAAGTTTCCCTTGGTCCCATGGTTCATCATTTTCCCCACAACCTTTTCCCTCATTAAAGTGTCCTTCACCCTTTTTCTTGGAGGATATCGTGCCATCTAGGATTTATCTCCTCTATGATATTTCATCCAGAGACATTCATCTTCTATATTCACTCCTAGATCTCCTAACATGTCAGACAAACCAAAGATTAGTTCAATGATACGTTTCTAAGCTATGAGTAATTTGAACATTATGATGTGGGTAGAGGAACCATTTTATGTCACAATTTCTAGTTCCAAAGAGTTGATGACCATTGCAAGTCCTGGCACTACTTTATGGCCTTCCCGATGGATTTACAATCACAAATACCATTTGGGAATAGTCATCTCATAGTTTTACCTGTTTCCTAGCAGTATAGTCCCAGATTCTCCACTCAGTTCCATTATATGGTCCAATTAAGTACCCATACATCTTAAAAACCTTCTTGCTTTCATATATCACCTTATTCTCTTCCTATTTTACATGTTATTGTTGTACAAATAATATATCATATCTAAGCATACATGCAATAAAAGTGGATATTCTACCAGAAGAAATATACAAAACAAGAGATATAAATCAACACAGAGTTAATGGGGTTCACCCAGTATGGGATACATCCACCAAGAAACAAGCCAATCTATTATCCAAAGCTTTCAGAAGATATACAATGAAGATTTACAATCTTTTACACCTCTCAGATGTACAATACTTTCTTTCTCTCAAGCTTCTCCTTTTCCAAGAATTCTCTCTCTCACAATTATTTTCACAATAATCATTAACTCTCTTAATCCTTACTTCTAAACCCTAGCTTTCATGCTTATATAGGCATATACAAACTTAGGGCACTTAGCCATGCAATTACAATCAATAGATCTTCTTTAATACTAAAATTAGATCTAATTCCCGTGAGTTAAATAAAACACTCACACATAGGTAACCGACACCGGTTAGCCCTAACCGATGTCAGTTCCTTCTTTCCTGACTGATGTCAGTCATAGGTGACTAATGTCTATCCCTTCATAATCAATAACCGATGTCGGTTACTGTGTTTTCCAGCAAGTTTAATATAGCATGCTAAACTGAAGTAATTGAGCTCCACAACTCAACAATCTCCCACTTGGAGATAAATTACTACACTATACCTGTACAACATCATTCTTGGATCCTTTCCTTAGCTTTGTTTCTTCCTCTTCAAGTCTCAAACTCGAAGACCAACAGAAGTGGAGTGTAGCTCCAACTTCTCTTTTGCTAATGGCTTTGTTAGCATATCCGCAGGGTTTTCACTCATATGAATCTTCTCCAGTTTCAGTTTCCCATCCTCCAATACCTATCGTATGAAGTGATACCTCAACTGAATGTGTTTCATTCTAGAATGAAACACTGAGTTCTTTGCCAAATGAATTACACTCTGACTGTCACTGAACAATTTGTAATCATCTTGCTCCTTTCCCAACTCTTCCATGAACCTACTCATCCATATCATCTCTTTGCTAGCCTTTGTAGCTACAACATACTCTACCTCTATAGTAGACAAAGCCACAACCTTCTGCAATCTTGAAATCCAGCTAACTGTCATCCCACCTACTGTGAAAATATATCCAGTAGTGCTCCTTCTACCATCCAGATCTCCAGCCATATCTGAATCAACATAGCCACATAAAGAAATATCTAAACCTCCATAGCATAACTACATGCTAGATGTCCCTCTCAAATACCTGAGTATCCATTGGACTGCTTTCTAATGCTCTTTACCTAGATTGGCCATAAATCTACTCACAACTCCCACTGCCTGTGTAATGTCTAGTCTGGTACAAACCATAACATACATGAGACTCCCAACTATTGAAGCATATGGTACTCGTGTCATGTATTTGACCTCCTCATGTGATGAAGGACACTGATCTTTCTCAATTTGAAGTGTCCAGCCATAGGTGTACTTACAGGTTTTGAATTCTACATTTTAAACCTTTCTAACACCTTATAGATATAATCCTCCTGAGACAAATACAATTTCTTGTTCTTCCTGTCTCTGTGTATTTGCATGCCAAGGATTCTTTTTTGCAGCTCCTAAATCCTTCATAGAAAATGTGTGAGCTAGCTTTCCCTTAAGCTCACCAATGTCCTGCATACTAGATCCTGCAATAAGCATATCATCCACATACAGTAACAAAATAATATAGCTCCCATTTTCAAGCTTCTTGAAATAAACACAATGATCAGATTCACATCTCAAGTAACCATGCTCATGCATGAAACTATCAAACCTCATGTACCATTTCCTTGGAGCTTGCTTGAGCCCATATAGGCTCTTTTTCAACCTGCACACTAATTTCTCCTTACCCTTGACTTCATACCCAAGCGGCTGCTGCATATAAATCTCTTCATCCAAATCACCATGAAGGAAATTTGTCTTCACATCTAGTTTCTCTAAATGCAAATCATCTACTGCAACTAAACTCAATACAGTACGTATGGAAGTCATTTTAACAACAGGAGAAAATATTTCACCAAAGTCAATACCTGCTTTCTATGTAAATCCTTTTACTACAAGCCTTGCCTTGTACCTTTTCTGTCCACCCTCTTCTTCCTTGATCCTGTAAACCCACTTGTTCTGCAATGTCCTCTTACCTGCTGGCAACTTAACCAAATCCCAAGTCTAGTTTTGTTCCAAGGATTCCATCTCCTCATCCATGCCATGCTCCCACTGAACGTGGGTCTCATCCTGCATTGCTTCTTCAAAACTTTCTGGTTCACCATTATCAGTCAATAATAAATAAGATAGAGAAGGTGTAAATATTTCTGGAGGTTTACTTACCCTTTGTGACCTTCTCACAGGAGTTTGGGGTACCGGAGGCTCATTCTGGACCTCCTAGACATTTGTTTCCAATTCTGATAGTGACCAACGCCAATCACCTATAACCGACACCAGTTCTGCTAACTAATGCCAGTTTGGCTCTTCTGTAACTGATACCGGTTCAGCTGACCGATGTCGGTCAGGGGTCAACCGACACCAGTTACTGTGTAACCCTGTAGGTATGAATTTTAAATCTGAGAGTTCATTTTCATTCACAAACTTCTCAACCGGTTTGTCCTTGGGTACCAAAATTTGATCCCTGTACATTCTCTTTTCATTCCATTCAATGTCATGACTCCTAATAATTTTAGAATTCTCTAAATCCCAAAAATAGAATCCAAAATCACCAGATCCATAACCAATGAAAGTGCATCTCTTGGATTTTGCATCCAACTTTTTCTATTTTCCTTATCAATATGCACAAAATCTTCTGAACCAAAAACTTTAAGAAAAGAAAGATCTACCTCTTTTCCGGTCCAAGCTTCCTCTAGTATTCCTCCATCTAGTGAACTTGAAGGCCCACGAGTTAATCAAATAAACCATTGTATCAACTGCTTCTACCCAAAACTGCAAGGGAAATCCAACATGTATCCTCATACTTCTAACATGTTCCATGATTTTCCTGTTCATTCTTTCTACAACACCATTCTCTTGTGGTGTTCTTGGAACCATCCTTTCTCTATGTATTCCATTCACTGAACAATAATCATTGAAATCCTTGCTACAGTATTCACCACCATTGTCAGATCTAAGGCACTTTAACTTTGAATTTGATTCATTCTCAACAAGGGGCTTTCCATCTTTTAAAAGTCTCAAAAACATCATATTTATGTTTAATACAATAAACCCATACCTTTCTTGTAGCATCATCAATGAAAGTAACATAATACTAGGATCCTCCATGAGAAGCTACCTGGGCTAGTCCCCACACATTTGAGTGTACAAGCTCCAATTTTTTCTCCTTCTTAGTTTCCCCAACTTTGAGAAATCTCACTCTCTTTTGCTTTCCAAAGACACAATGCTCACAGAAATCAAGATCTAAATCTTTCAAATCTGATAACTTACCCTTAGCCTTTAAGATCTGCATTCCTTTTTGACTCATATGGCCCAACCAATTATGCCACATGCATGCATCTGAATCTGAAGTAGATAACATAGAAAAGGAATCAGTAACACAAGTAGATAAATATAACATTCCTACCTTCTTTCCTCTTGCCACAACAAAGCACCCTTGGTGACTTTCCAAGAGTCTGTTGTGAATGTAACCATGCAACCAGCTTCACCTAGTTTCCCTGCAGAAATAAGATTCCTCTTGAGGCTTGGCACATGCCTCACATCTTTCAATACCCATGTATTTCCATTCTGCAATTTTAGATGAACTTCCCCTTTACCAGTAATACTGCAAGGTTCATCATCACCCAAATAAACATGCCCAAAATTTCCCTAGACATAATTTCTGAAATAACCCTTATTAGGGGTTGCATGGAAAGAAGCTCCTGAATCTAAAACCCATGATTCTATTCTATTATCCAAAGAAAGAATAAGAGCATCTTGCATTACCTCTACTACAATATTTTCCTCTTTACCTTTGTCTAGGTGTTGGTTCTCTTTATCCTTTGACCAACAATATTTCTTTGCATGTCCTTTCTTTCCACAATTCCAACAGGTAATTCCCTTACCTCTGGATTTAGATATGTCATTCCTTGACTTTGATTTCCCATTATTCTTACTCTTGGATCTCTCCTTCTACCTGCCTCTGCTTTCTACATTCAAAGCATTCCCAGATGATGATTCCTCTGTACTTTTCCTGTGAATTTATTCATTCAAGATTATACTAACCACATCATCAAACTTCAAAATATTATTAGCAGATGTTGTATTACTAACAACCATTACCAAGTTATCCCAACTATCAGGCAAAGAACATAAGAATAAAAGTTCTTTCACTTCATCATCAAATGGAATATCAACCGATTTTAACTGATTTACAATAGATCAGAAATCATTCAAATGACTAGATGCAGATCCACCTTCATGCATCTTAGAACTAAATAGTTTCTTCATCAAATAAACTTTATTTGAAGCACTAGGTTTTCCATATAAATTAGCTAGAGATTTCATTAACTCTACCGTAGATGTTGCTTCTGTAATATTAGAAGCCACAGATGCTGTCAGGCTCAATCTTATAGATCCCAAAGCCTTTCTGTCAAGAATCTTCCATTCTTCATCAGTCATCTTCGTAGGTCTAGAATTTTCATCCAACGGTAAGTACAAATCTCTTTGATATAGATAATCCTCAATCTGCATCTTCCATAATTGATAATTTCAGTCCATCAAACTTCTCTACCTTGTATTTGTTTTCTTCTGCCATTGTTGTAGCTCCCACTCAATCAAAAAACCCTCTATGAGTAAATCTGTCAACACATAAAACCCTCAAACAAAGCTCTGATACCAGTTGTTGGGGTTAGCACAAGGTTGTACAGATAATATATCATATCTAAGCATACATGCAATAAAAGTGGATATTCTACCAGAAGAAATATACAAAACAAGAGATATAAATCAACACCATATTTAACGTGGTTCACCCAGTGTGGGCTACATCCACCAAGAAACAAGCCAATCTATTATCCAAAGCTTTCAGAAGATATACAATGAAGATTTACAATCTTCCACACCTCTCATGATGTACAGTACTTTCTTTCTCTCAAGCTTCTCCTTCTTCTCCAAGAATTCTCTCTCTCACAATTATTTTCACAATAATCATTAACTCTCTCAATCCTTACTTCTAAACCCTAGCTTTCATGCTTATATAGGCATATACAAACTTAGGGCACTTAGCCATGCAATTACAATCAATAGATCTACTTTAATACTAAAATTAGATCTAATTCCCGTGAGTTAAATAAAACACTCACACATAGGTAACCAATGCCAGTTAGCCCTAACCGATGTCAGTTCCTACTTGCTTGACCGATGTCGGTCATAGGTGACCGATGTCGGTCCCTTCATAACTGATGTCGGTTACTGTGTTTTCCAGCAAGTTGATATATAACATGCTAAACTAAAGTAATTGAGCAAATTTATTCCCTTTGTACAATTAATGACATTGGATGAAATCATAAACAATATGAACCTATTAAATGCTAAATTTATACAAAGGAGAGAAGGGATGAAAACTTTAGTGAACCTCTCTTTTGAGCAAGTAGAATTTTTCAAATACATGATCCTATTGTTATTCTCTAGTGCATGATTACCACTAGTTTGTACTCAAGATGATTATTTGTGTTCCCCAGGAAAGTTTCAACTTTTGTTATAGTCCACCACGGACAATTTTGATACACGTGTGGAATTAGTTGAAAAACAAGTAAATGAAGTTTTTTACATCTTCGTAATTGACATCAATAGGAAAATGGAGTGTTTTTAAATCTCTTATTGGCTCATATCTCAAAATATCAATTCATTTTTTCCAAAGGCTGGATATCCCATTATGGACACTAAGCGCATTGAAAGAGAATACAATCTTTGCATGGTGGCTAGACAACTTGGAAAAAATCCCATAGTATAAAACTATATGCATGGTTTTTTTTAGATAAATAGTTCAAATTGGCTTCATTTATCATGCAAACGGTTGGGAATATGAAGCTAGCAAGTGTAGGCACTATTTTTTAGGCCTAGTAGAGATGTTAATATGATTTTAAAATGCATGGTTTTAAAATCAATGTGTTATATTCAAATTCCCAATTTAAATTGGATAAAATAGTTTTGAAACTATCTTTAGAATGTTTTTGTTTTTGTTTTAAAGATCTATTATTATTTTCATGGTGGACAATATGTGGTGGTGGCCTATCTTTGTTCCATATCTACACTTATATTTGAGCTCTTTTTAATTGACCTCTAATTATGTGCAAGCAAAAAGTAAGGATCTTCATTGTGTTTTTGTGTATACTTGTTCTAGATTATGTATTATTAGAATAGATGAAGGGTTGAAACATTGATATTCATGTTAAATGATGAATGTAAATTTATTTTAGGCTATTTTTTGTAGTTTGAAGAAAAAATTTGATCTCGCTTTATGTATTAATTGTGGGTGTGTTTAGGAAAATTATGACAATGCATGAATTAAGTGTTAGATTGGGTATTTGAGTTAAATTAGTAAATCGTGTGGATATTGGCTGATTTGAACAATTACTATTTTAATCATTCTTGTTATTTTATAAACCCCTATGGAATACAAACTTAGGTTATTTTTCATGATTTAATATTACCCATGCAAGAATCATATTCATGTTTCCTCACACGTATTCCTAGGATGGGTGAGGATTCAAGTGTTTCACCCATCCTAGGAATAAGTGTGAGGAAACATGAGTTAATTGTGTTCTTTCCAAGTTCTTCAAATGTTGAAAAAAAAAATTGAATTAGGCCATTTTCTACCCTACCTTTCCCTTCTTTTGAGGATGAAATCCAGATCACTTAGCTTAGGTTTGGCATCATTGTGAATACCCATGGGGTATGTAAAGATAGTGAATTTTCCAAAGTTACCTAGTTTCTACGAGGTTTGAAAGAGTCACATAGTTACCAATTGAGTTATACTGTCCCAATTATTCTATACCTTGAATCCTATTTCTAGCGTGGGATTCTAAAACAAGTAAGATTATTTTTTTGTCTTTTGTCGGAGCCTGTGTTAAAACATTCATCAACACTATGTATTGTCTTTTATCATTTATTTATATATTTATCATATATTTTTTAGATTAAGAGATAACACTAATGCTTATGATAAATCAGTGAATGCAACTTCAGTTTTGACTAATTTGTGTGATCCAGGAAAATAATTTGATCTCACTTTATGTATGACTGATAGATGTGCTTAAGCATTATGAAATAATACATATATTGAGTGTTGAAGAGTAATCTTAAGTTTATTCATCAAATATTATAAATTTGTTCAAAATAAATAATTTATTATTTTAAGCATTCTTGTTGTTTCATAAAGTGTGAAAGCAAACTTAGGTTGATTTCATGGTTTACTCTTATGCATGCAATAATAAAACATACTTGTCCCTTAGACTTATTCCTATAATTTTTCATATTTTGACAGTTATATTTAGTTCTTTAATTTTTGTTTTCTTCATGAAAATTTTATTGTGTGTGCTCTAATTCATTTCAAGATAAGGCACAACTTTGAAGTTATTTTCAACCCCACCCCACTCTCCCTTTTGAGTTTTTTTATGAAATCCAACTCACTTAAATTAGGTTTAAAACCATTGTGAATCTCCACGTGGTGTGCAATGTTTTTAGTGAATTTTTCAAAGCTCATCCTCTATATGTTAACAAGAGCCACATAGTTCCAAATTAAGTTATATTTTCTTGATATTCTATACCTTGAGTCATATTCCCACCAAGGATTCTAAAATGAGCAATATTAAATTGTTGTCTTATGTTGGAGCCCATATAAAAACTTGCGTCAACAACAACTATGGTTTTTTTCTAAAGATGATGTAGGGAAGCATGAAAATAGTTACACTCTATACAACACTTGACACCCCATGTTTCTTTGAAATAACTAATTCTAGAAAAGAACTAAAATACATTTTAGTGCGAGTGTTTTATAGAGTGTAATTATTTACATACTTCCACACCACATTATAATTATGGTCTAGGGAGGTAGCTACTTGTTTATTATGTTATATTCATGGATTTGTGAGGTAAACGACTTAGTTAAATTCAATGATTCCTAGTTTGGTGGCATTTGAAACTGTAAATGTTGTGGTCTCTTGACTATCCTTGTAATTATAATTATAGATGTTAATATTGTTCATGTTTTTTTATTTCAATAGCCACCTAATTATTGCTTTTATTTTCATGTCAATTTTATCAAATGTCATATTAGATTTAATACAAGATTGATGATAATCAAATAATAATTGAAATTGTTTTCCATATTTACTTTGTGGACCTAATTATTTTATAGGTGGATGAGATGAAACCTTTCCAAATCACAGAGAAATCCTAGTAATTTTTCATCTTCAAACCCTATTACTTTAGAGTGCACAATTATTCGATGGATGGTCCAGACAACCCAAATGAGATCAACGATAATAGAATAGTTTTCCACCTGCACATCTTACTTACACAATGTGCCCAATTTTCTTATCAATGGTCCAAATTAATGTTGATAAGATTGATTCTGATTAAATAGTCCTAAAACCTACGCCAATTTTCATCTATGGTTCACAAGGGATATCCCCAACAATTTGAGGTAAATCTTATACAAGTCAATTTATTTCCTCAATTGTATCACATATATCCTTAAAGGTATGATGTATTTCCTCGTATGAATGAAGCACATCCATGAATTAAAAATTTAAAAGTCATTGATCATTATATTAAATGTCTTGGGAAGACACCATGTTATGCAATACTTAGCTAAAAATTGGTTGGACGAGAATATGTAGTCGTCTAATTTTGATCCAAATAAGGGTAACCACTGGTGTTTATATGCACCCCTTTTTTTATAGTGCAAGATTAAATATACCCAATGATAATGGTGTGGATCTCCAAAAACATGACAAGATCTGTCGAAATTCTCAATACCACCTAGTCCCTTCTAAGCCCCTTAGAATCCTTTTTACTTCTCTTTGACCCTTCCAAACCCTTCCTAAACCCGTTTTTCTTCTTCATTGGCTCTTTTTTGCCCCTTTTACTTAATCATCATCTTATGTCATGGTGGTTACACAACCACCACAGTAGTACCATTCCCTATCTATAGGTTTTTTTTATGTCCATGGTAGTAGTGCTAAGGGGTAGGAGTAGTGAACGGAGCATAAAAAAGATATTGTTTCTCGTCGCAAAGCCATTTCCATCATGAAAATAGTGTTTCCACCTGCGATAGTTTCGTTTCAAGGACCGATGGTTGTTTCCCCCACCTTGGAGGTTGTATAAATACCATTTGGAAGAATAGGTTGTTCCATCTCCTTGATTTTTTGAGCTTATATTATCCTTTCCATGCATGATTTTTCATCCTATTTTTAGACCATGCGCACGTTTCACTGCATTTTTTATTCCCGGTTCATTAATCCTACCCCTTAACACTTTAATTCACCATCCATGGATCTAATCTAAACTAAAATTTGATTTGTAATATTGAGTTTAGGTTGAAATCACGTATAAGTATTGCATTAAGGAAAATTTAATGCTCATTTGCTGCCCCCTAGATTTTTGAAGATTTGTTTACATAACATTGTTGCTACTTCATATTTAGCCAAAAAGAGAAAGGCCAAATCCATGGGAGATTGATTCTCATACTAAGCACCCCAAGGACCTTTTTTTGTTGTTATCTCTCATGTAGAGAACACAAGGGATTATAAACAAGACTTTTTCCCCTTGGACCAACCCTATATATTTTTAATATTCTTGTTCCAAGTTACACCTAGATTCTAATCTCTCCCTCCTGAGAAAATTGCCATCATACCAGTCATTATGAGCATCAAATGGAGTAATCTATTAAGGTATAAGCAAAAAAAATCCAAGTTCATCTCTATTCTTCTTACAAAAAGAGGTTAGGATTGTATTAAACTTGCTTACTTAGTTATTTTACATCTAGCTTTATTTTCTTAGAATTAATCAGAGAAATTGAAAAGAGAGGGAAATTGTATTAGATTAGGTTTATTTGATTGAATTCATGATTAATAGTTTAAAATTATGAAACATCCATGCTTTAGGATTCTCCCATCTCCGGGATTAGACCCTAGATTTATTTGGAGATTTTATTTTTATTTTTTAATTTGATTAGGTAATAAGCAAGGAGATTTAATTTTCATTAATCAAAATCTAGATTATTTTATTTTTCATAAAATTCCATTCTACAAAACATGAAAACCACTAAAAAGGGAGGCTTAAACCAATAGATTTTATTAGAAATTGTTCATATGTTACACCAATTACAATTGAACCATTCAATTTTATTAATATTCCATCAAATAGATCAAACTTAGGTTGTAAATCTTATATTTGTAAAGTCATTCATCTCATCAAAATTAGCATCTAGTTTAGAAACTTACATCCAAGACAAATACAAAATTTAGATCTGAAAAAACATGGTTATATAGGAATAATTGTTCATTATCATTTCTCATTTTATTGCATGTTAAGTTTAGTAGAAAAAACTTTACATTCATTGTTGTAAATTTACTTCTATTTTGCACATTTCATTACATCATATAAACTCCATAAAACAATAAAAATATAGTTAGCTTGCATTTTTATCAATTAGGGTAGTGAAAGAGAAGTAATTTGATTGTTAATTTCCATTGCATGTATTGAGAAATTTAACATTTGAAACTTCTATTTTCAGCAAGTGTTTAAATTCATTTGTATCTCACTTGATCTATATCTGAAATAAATCATACGTAATAATCAGTTGAAACAAACATGGACAATAGTCCTAAAATTTGAGTTAACACATTCAAACACATGTGGATTACAAATCCAAACAAGCCCGGAAAGCCTTCAACAACAACCACATATTGCAACAATTTTGACACACATGTTACATTTTTCAGGTGCAAGAACACAACAAAACAAGACAACTACGCTCTGTTGATCCATAGGAAAACAAGCTATACTTTTAACAAAACATTACCACAACACATCTCTACAACTCTAGTAGCATTCATCCATAACCGATTCATTGTGATCCCAGATCAAGCAACATCCAACAACGATGTTTCATTCTCCATCGTGATTTAGTCTAGCCAGATATCATAACATTGTGCTTTCCTCTAGATCATAGCAAACACCACGCAACGATTGTTTCTTCTCCATCAGTGAATGACTCTGGATAGCTAGATATTCCCAGGAAGAGTTGGACATTTCCCTCGCATTCCTGCTTCACTTGAGACAAAAAAACATCGAGGACAATGGTATCTTGTCTGAACTCAGCGAAAGGTCATTTCCTTTTTCACCATCTCCTAGCATACACATTCCCCAACAAGCTTTGTTATTGACAATGAAGCCCCGCAAGACAACAACACACTCTGTCATCTCATTAGACAACTACTATCCCATTGGAGATTTGAGTGTTCTTAACTTGTCTAGCTTCTCTTCGTCATATTTTCCACATGACCTTTTCAGAATCAAGGCCAACCATCTTTAAACAATCCTTGCTTCATCCAAGTTACACTTTCACAATATTCCTCCTTTCATATACCAAAATTTATATCTATATCTCCACACTACTATTGTCCTTGATTGTAAACCATCCATCTTGAACATGTTCATAGTATCTTTGTTGTCCTTGATGAGTAGGTTTTTTCTCTCTCGAGGATACATAGGTAGAGATAAGCTTCCTTTTATATTATCTACTTCCTCTCCTCAACCCACTTTAGCTTCACATGGTCCACACCATTCCCCCACTAAAATTCCATCATCCCCTATATTCAAATACCTTATCTTAGACTCACGAGGATTCAATTGCATGTGAAATGAATTAACACTTTTTTGGCATGTGAAAATCTAGTGAGCCTGATTGTGAAAGACTAGTTTCTTCTCATTTCCATATCTTTGATTTCTCTTACCTCATCACCTCCTCCTTATCCCATTACTTTTTTGGGTATTTTATACACCCCCAAATATGTTAGGTTGAGGAATTTTACATTCCTATCTTAGGCCTCTGAGGATTATTATTCTCACATACACCCCTAACAGTCACTTTCTTTTTCTAGTTGATGCTAATAATTATTTCCATAGCATGTGCAGTTTTCATGTGTCTCTTCTATTCAAATGTCAAATTTTCTCTTATAATATAAAGGATTGAAGAGATTGATCAGTCATCAACCTATCAATTCTCTTCTATGGACCCTTCCAAATCTAACAATACAATGTTTATTGTTGTCAATTTTTGCCCCCAGGCAAAAAATGGACAATATGATCTAATACCCTAAGACCGAAGATTCTTCCATAAGATTTCACAGTTATCATGATAACTTCAAGATTTGAAAGCCTTGTATGTTATTTTGGAACATTTTAGGATCCTCTAGGATTGTTCCTTCTTTTTCATATCTTGGAGGTTCAAATTGGTCTCAGAATGAGAAAATTTCCTTTGGAAGGGCCCGTACTTGCTCAACTCAAACAAGACACATTTAAAATTGGCATATGTTTTTTCAGGTGTCTTGTCATACCCTCATGTCCCATTTGTTCACAGAAAAGTTTAGAAGTTTAAGAAAGGACAACGTAAGGCTTGAAAATTTGCCAACACCAATGGGCAAGAGCTAAAAGTGGTCGAGCTGCTTGTTGAGCTACATGGCATGTGTTAGTGTGATTTGCATAGAGTGAGCTCTGCACCAAACTCATTTCGGTGGTTGGATCTACATTCAGAAATTAGGAAATCGGGATAGTGAGAAATGAAGGTCGTGGATTCATCACAGGACCAAAAGCTCGGGAATGAGGTAGGCCAAGTTGAATCAAGCTTTCAGAGTTTAATTTCGGGGATTCTTTTCAGACAATTTTGTTTCAAAATTTTAGATATTTTTGGGATTAAAAATGTCGAGCAAGTTGAAAATTATGAAGCCCTGAACCCTGAAACTCTGAAATTAAAAAAAAATGGAAAAAAAATTTGGAAAAAATTTTCAAGAAAAATTTTCGGGAAAAATTTTAAGAGAAATTTTTGGGAAAAAAATTTCGGAGAAAATTTTCAGAACTTTCCAATTTGGAATTTTGGAATTGACTTCGAAGATTTCTTTTAGAAATTTCCTCTATAGAATTTCAAAGATTTTTCTTTCAGGTTTTCGAAGACTTTATTTTCGAAATTTCTCCAGCTTCAGCTTCTGAAACACAAAGATTAATGTATACTTCCACATCAAATGG
This sequence comes from Taxus chinensis, assembly GCA_019776745.2. NCBI lineage: Eukaryota > Viridiplantae > Streptophyta > Pinopsida > Cupressales > Taxaceae > Taxus > Taxus chinensis. The sequence continues at coordinate 355,895 of JAHRHJ020000344.1, read as the reverse complement.
AAAAGAGAAGATGAAGCTAGCCCAAAAAGGGAGATTAGTGAGTGGATGGATGGAGAAAATTCTACAAGAAGCCAATCCTTTACTCAAGGAAGCAGTTGAGATATATAATGATTTGTAGGTTGGAAAAACCACCATTTCCAAGATGGACGAGTCTTTCTCTGAGGATAATAATAATTTAAATTCAAATTTGGTAACATGGAGTGACATCAGAGAAGAGGATTCTAACTTTCTTTTTCAGGAAGAGGTGATCAATGATGCCTCTAAATTATTTGAATATCAAAAGGCCATGGAATTCTGGTGTCAAGTGTTACAAGATCTAATTAAGAAATTGGAGGAGAAACGAGTGGAGATTACAGATGCCCTGAATGACATCTCGGAGGAGTTTGATATCACTAATTGTAAATTCTTTAATGAAAATATTGATGCTCTTCCTGAGGATCTGATTAAGGAAAATTTTAAAGATTTGGTGAAGCGTGACAATGAGGTCACCAAGACTTTCAATAGTGAGTCAATTGATCAACTAGTCTTATGTCAAAATTTCATAGGGAGACTAAAGAAAGTTACAAATAAACTTTGAAGATTTCCAGCCAGTATCACAAAAGAGATCAAGACAGTAGACGTAGTGAATCACTATGCATGTGGGCCTGGAGATGAAGAAACTTAGGGGGTTATCAAGTGCTTCTTCGAGTACAGACACCGAATGGCTGTATGAAAGGAAGGACATCATAAAATTTTAGGTGAGGGAGATGTAGATGAACCAAGCCAAAGCTGAGCGGCCATGAAAGGACAAGTCCAAGCTCTGATCAGTCAAAGTTGTAGGGTTGACTGAGTCAAACCCTTGCAACAAATTCACTATTTTCATGGGAGCCTATTCCTTTAATATTAATGATGTTTCTATTTTTAGTTAAATGTTAGTTAAGGGCCCAACTATAATGGCTCAGCCCAAGAATTTATAAATAGTGGAATGTTTCCATTATTATGGATATAGATTATTTTGAGAAAATTTTCTCTTCAAGCTTGGAAGAGTGATTATGAGATTCGAAGAAACCTTTTGATTATATTTAGAGTTACACCTTGCTATTAAAAATTTGATTTATTATGTTGAGTGTTAATTAGCATTTACTTTGTGAATTTACAATTCCTTAGTGATAGTGATTAACTTACCTTTATTTTAGGTTGTTTATTTCATGTTGTGAAGGAATAATACTACTATATTTTATGCCAGTTGCGAAGACTTTGTTTTCCTTCTGCATTAATTTTTATGTCATTATTGTTCCTACTCACATAAATAGATGTTGTTGTATGTATGTGTGGTTTAATTTTGACAAATTAATTGTGTTGTATCGGATTTGATTTAACCTTATGTACACTCGAGTTTAACAAAGGAACGTCTGCCCCTGGTTTGTGGTATTTTGTACCCTTTCTAGTTGCTATACTTGAAGGTGGTTGGTGATGCAAACCTCGCTCCCACATTAACCCTTCCATATGTTGAACATTCCATAAATTGGTGCATTACCACTTCTAGTTTAGGTTTTATTCCTTGCAAATCTCTCTCCCTAATCCCATGAAATGTTAGCGTAGGTCTAGTTAACCATTTTTACTGCATTAGAAGTAGCATTGTATTTAGTTTAGGAAGAGGAAGTCAGCCTTCTCTGGAGGTTCACCTTGAGCCCATGTCCCATAGCTTGAGAGGTGATCCCATGTGTCCCAATCACACCAAATTTCATGATTCATTCTTAGGCCATTTGGGGGGTGCAATAATTTGGTGACAACATTTACATGGGAAGGGATGTGTTATCGGTAAGTCTTAACTTGGGCGCAATTTAGTATTCGATCTTATGTTTTACCATCCAACCTAAAACCTAATACTGAAATTATAACATGGTTTAATAAAAACACCAATTGACTTAGAACCATTGATAGGTCACTGGAATTAAATATATGTGTATGCCACCACCTTCTTGCAAGACAATGTCATTTCCCTACCACCTAGATCTAGAAGTACACCCGTAAGAGGGGAAGTAACTACAGAGTAATTTATCAAGGGGTATCATCATTCCCCTTTACACTAAAATACAAATCTGAATTTTAAATAAGACCAATAGGTTCCTTTAGGAAACCTTGTCTCTACCTTGGTAAAATGAATTTGAGAGCTATAAAATTTATTACCTTCACAAAACATAGAACAAGCTGGCCAAGGCATAACATACACTGCAAACAACCAAAGGTATGTCCAACCAACACAATAATTACCACAACATCCCCATTTTTCAATCTACGTGATACAACCAAAACCCAATATATATTCTCACAGGTGTTGGTATGCTAGGCACAACTGAGCCTTCGTATGTGCATGGAAATGGGGGACCAAATGTTAGTGTATGTTATTATTTATCCTTTTATTTGTTTACTAGGATAATTCTTGTACTTGGGTTATCCCTACACTTGTTGATTTAGCTTTCTTAGGTGGTGTGTGGAGTTATCTTGCGAGTATTGTAGAGTTAACTTGCTAGTCTGTGTGGAGTCAACTTAACTGTACAAGTATCAGTTAGTGTGAGTTCTTCACCACTGATATAGGTAGTAGTAGTTGCACTTCCCTCATCCTATATGTACATCTCTAATTATTGAGCTAATTCATGCAAGCTAATGGAATGGAATGACATTGCATTGTATAGAGTTCCATGATATAATATATGATATTGCTGCTTTTTATTTGTAAATCTTTTAGTAAGGTATTCTGTCAAATTCCTTTGAAGTTATTGAATGCGATGTTCTATTAGCATCTGAGATCATTTGTGGCTTGGAACAATCTAGTTATTGTTCCTTTCATGGTATCAGAGCGAGTAGATGTTGTAGATATCCATATTCCTAACTGTTAGGGTTGCAAGCAAGGGTTAGTTCATATTCCATATATTCGAATCTGTTGTAGCATGTTTTTACATGCATGTGTTTCTACGTGAAGATAGATTCGAACCATCATGGATCCAGAAGGTGCGCAAAACCCCAAGATTGACTGTGAAATTCGACCAGTGACGGAGGTTTATAGAGTTGCATGATGTGGTACGAGATGGCTGCTAGAGAGTTGCACAAACGTGATAAACAACCATGAAAAACGGTTTCTAGATTTGCCCCGTTTTGTTCTGGGCATTCGTCTGTTTTTTTGGTAGAGTTTTCAGGACGACGAGGATTTGTTGATTGCTGTCTGCATTTTTTTGTAAAAACCTCAGCGTTTGGTCATATGGGATGGTCACATGAGGGCTTAAAAGTATGGGATTTCTTCTAGTAGGTGATTAAGTATAGCCTCTTTAGCAAACATGTATTATTTTGAAAGCCCAACATTTTTTTTAATGCATTTTTAAGGCAAAAGTAGGCCTCATTACTAATGGTAAAATATTTATTTAATAACTTTTGATTGGTAGCTCGAAATCGAGTATCTTCTTCTTTCAAAATTTAATATTTTTTAATTTCCCACGCATTGGTACTTATTTTAAATTGTGAAACTGCACTTAATTTATAAAGTGCCAAAATTATGGGAGGGGGCTGCTTAATATAGTTTCCGGGGGGGGGGGGGGGGTGCTATAATCATATGGACAAATGCATTTTCGGATTTGACCCCCCACGTCCTAATTTTTTGGGTGTTGCATCATTTTTTGGGTGTTTTCTTACATCTATCATGGACATATGTTATGCTTTGTAGTTTGAGAATAATATGATTGTTCTCCAAAGTTTGTTCCATTCAGGAGAACATGGTCAAATTTGGGGAACAAAATAGATCAGCTTAACGAAATAAAAATATCTTCTTCATACATGCCCTCATTCACAAGATAAGAATGAACTCAATACACTCTCTATGGCAAGAAACTTTTTAGCCTGTACAACATCATCCTCATATTGTGAAATCTCATACCCGTTCTCCAATTCCTATTCCACTTGCAGACTACTGCTCTCCTGCAACCCACTGACCTTGATTTGTCAGTATCTAAGCCTGTTCCTACTTGTTGATACTCTTAAGCCTATTGCACTAGTTATTGCATATGCTACTTCAACACCTGTGCCTATTGCAGTTTACATGTACGTTATGTATCCCACTTCAGTCTCCTTCTATTGACATGCATGGCTCTTTTGATAAGCATACCATTACATTTGGTTCTCGCATGCTCCGTTTGATGGGTTTTTCTGGCGGAGGTATTGACATAAACATTCATAGGGTATTGCTTCACCTATTTAGCCTATTAAGTGGCATTCTCATCATGGAATTGGTTTTCAAGCAGGTAATTCATTGGGATCAAATCATTGATAGAGCTCCTATTTTTGTTCGCTCGACTATTTTCAGAGGATCCATGAGCTACACATGAGTTTTGTACCACCTTCACTTAGGCCTAAGAAACTTGAGATTTCAAGCTGTTAGACATGATCAACATGACACACATTTTTTATGTTCCTTTGCATGATCTAGTTGTGCACTTTACACCATTGAATCATATGTAGGCATTTTCTTTCAACCATTCGTGTTGATTTGAGATGGTATATTTCTGATCACTTGTGGCGACGACATAAACATTCATTGAGAGGACTCTACATGATTGTGGCTCCTCCACCATTCAACTTCTTGCTCCACTTTATTCTTCTCCTGCATTGTAATGCTCCTCATTTTGAGCTATTTTCTTTAGCAGGTGTAGAGTGTATCTCCTTCTTTGAGAGATTTTGTATATGTATTTTCGACACTTTTTAGGCCTGTTGACAATCTCTCTTATTATGGAGCTATTCTAGAGGATCCCAATGTCATCTTGTCATTGTTCGAGTAGTGGTGTGGCCACTCATATAGATTTTGTAGTGTCACTCCACCCATTCAACAGTATGGGAGAGTGTGGTGCTGATCCCCCAATTCTTCGGGTCTTATGTCCTTGCCTTGATTCCTTGGCTATTCTTGGTTCGTGACACACATTTTTCTAGTAATAGATCTTAATCCTTGTTTGGTGTTTTTTTGCACTTTTCGACATCACCTATTGATAGTTGTCCTTCAGTTAGATTTTGAGTTTGTTCTCCTTTTGAAGGGTAGAATATTGGTATTTAATTACAGTGTTAGAGACACCATTGACAATCTCCTAGTATGGAGCTATTCTGTTGTATCACATGTTAGTTGATTTTGAGTTTTGTGATCGAGCAGTGGATCCAGACCAATAGTATAGACCAAACTTATTCATTTAGAAAAGTACGAGTTTTTTGAGTCAAGCTTCTTGGATGCCTTGCAACGGGTTTTTGCTCTCTACTTTGTTATTACTGGTTTTTGGGTACCTTGCAATGATTTTTTCCCATCCATGGTAACTCCTTTTTTCCGAGTTATTGTACGCGGGTACCTCATCATACCTTGTTGTCTAGGACCCACATTTCTTTTCCGCCCACCTAAGCTATGCTTACGAGGGGGTGTTAGTGTAGGTTATTATTTATCATTTTATTTGTTTATTAGGATAATTATTTGCACTTGGGTTATCCCTACACTTTTTGAGTTAGCTTGCTTAGGTGTACTAGTTGTGTGGAGTTAACTTGCCAGTTTTATAGAGTTAGCATACTAGCCTTATGGAGTTAGCTTAACTGCTAGTAACTGCCAGTATCAGTTAGTGGGAGTTCTCACCAGTGATCTAGGTAGTAGTTGCACTTCCCTCCTATATGTACATTCTAATTATTAAGCTAATGTAAGAGAATGTAATTTATTGTATGTGATGTCTTATTATCATCTGATATCTTATGGCTTGGAACAATCTTCTTATCGTTCCTTTCATTGAAACAAAATAATGCTAGATTTTTCTAAGAGATATCATATGTTAATAAAACATCACATAAAATGAATTACATTAGATCAATAATTAGATGTACATATATAGGAGGAAAAAAGGGTAACTACCACCTAGATAAGTGGTGGATAAATCTCACTAATTGATACTAGTAGTAGAGTTGACTCCCACACAACTAGTAAGCTAACTCAACACAACTGGTAAGCTAACTCAAGACAATTAGAACACATAAGAAAGCTAACATGACTGCAAGAAGGGGTCAAAAGTGTCCACTTTTTCCTAAAAATTGTAAAAATCTAAACTTCAGCAAGGAGTTTGAAATGCCTATGCTCAAATTTTGATAAGTTGATAAGAACAAGAATTGTAGCGCTTATAATCTAGTTTCTAAAGTGCTAATTTTTTTAAAATGGTGGAGATTCAGAGGGTGAAGTCTGGTGTGCACACAAAGTGGTCATGTTTTTGTGTCAAAAATATACCATAATGTCTCGTCGTGTGTGCCCCCCCCCCCCCCCCCCCCCCCATTTTTTTTACTTCTGTAAATTATTTTACAAATCCCTTTTGTTGAAAGTTAGCTAACATCATGTATTAGGTAACACTATTTTTTTATAATTTTTCAATGAGTATATTGCTTTTTAAATTTTTTTCAAAGAGTATGCATTCTGAAATCGAAACAAACATGTTTACACAACCCTTATTTTGAGAAAAAAAATTGAAAAATCAATTTATATTTTCTTGAATGTGTGTAGAATGGAGTATAGATCGTGTTTATGTAATTTTTTGAAATTTGGATGATAAGATCAAAAATTATGTAGAAAAAACAATACATGTGTTTTGGTGAAAAATAAAGACACTACTAAAATAAATTAAGGATGAAAACCTTAAACTATTCATATTTTAAAAAGAAATACATCAACACGAATCTAAGATAGGGCTTGACATCGTATTTTTATTTTTTTGGAATATTTTCTTAAAACACATGAGAAAATGGGGTGCACACTTGATATTCTTATGTTTTTTTGCAAAACACAGATTCAGTCACAGAATAGACAGTGTAAACCTTAGGCTTAGATATCTAAGCCAAAGGGTGGACGGTTTCCAAGCTAAATAAAAAAAACATGGTTGTGTTATTTTCTTAGTGAAAATTCAAATTTACATACTAGAAATTGCACTCACATTATAACGCGAGCACTTTATGACTTGGAATTAGCAAGCCATAACATGATCACGTTATAACATGACCGAGCCATAAAGTGAGCATGTTACATTCAAAATACCTATCAAACGTGTTTTTTTTACCCCATTTCCATGTTATTCATATACTTTCATAATGCACAAATGTGACAACAACATCACTTCATAGTTCGTGTTGTTGAATATAGCAAACCATGTAGATCCTTACAACCAATATAGGTTTTTATAATAGTCCTACACTTAACCTTCACAAGCATATATTCAACAATTGGAAGCATGTGCTCTGTCTACGTAGGTTTATCCTCAACCATCACAAACTTACACCAACCCACTCATTAATTTTCAAGTTCCTCTTATGTAGGACCCACACCATTTTATATGCACATGTTTTCAAAGTCTACCCATACTGATGGTTTCTTTCCTACCTATTATACACCAAATGTCCTAACCCAGGCTTTTTCTCCATGCCCCCCTTTGGCTGGCAACTATCAAGTTCCACCACTAGTTGCAAGCCCTACAAGAACTTTTGTTATTGATTTTGGTGCATTGTGAACCTATGTTGAGTATGTGAAATAACTTATACTCTAACATTTTCATGGCACTTATCCCTTATTCTATCCTTGAGTTACCAAAATACAAGGGTGAAAGAGATCTTAATTCCCACATAAATGCATAATCCAATGTGATTCATGAACTAATCATGTGGGATAGGGTTGTCACTAAAATTTTCCCCAAGACCCTCGAAGGCATAACACTTGATTGGTATTACCATTTCCTAAAGGCTCTATACACTCATTTAAGAAACTTATAACCAATTTTTTCAAGGATTTAAATATGAAAAACTTGTAACGAAGTGTATTAGGGAGTTTCTTCATATTAAAAATGAACCCAAAAATTCCACCACACCTTTCATCACGAGATGGAAGTACGTGCTCTAATCCTCTGCTTACACCTAAAACATGGATCAACATGATCTACGGGAGTTTTTCCTCCATGCATCCTCAACAGATGAAACTAGGAAAGGTGTGAAGAAGCTCCCCATACATAGTTCTTATGAAGAATCTTTAGAGAACACATAAATTATTGAAAAGGTAAATAATATATAGCATGGTCGTAGGACCTACATGGTTTAAACAGAATGACTTTTTTTCCCTAATTAAAACTCTAGTGGATATCAAAGAATAATAATAAAAATAATGACGCAAGATTCTCATAATGTGAAGTGCCTAGAAGGTACTCAACCTGAATTGTCACAACATCACAAAAATATAGATGTTATAGACTGATCTAACCAAACAATCCAAACTTCCCTAATAATAATGTCAATTAATTAACATAATGACAAAAATAATAACCACAATAGGTAATATTCATGCCAATATAAATAGTGTCAACCTATAGGAAATGTGGTGGACTTATAATTACAGATTTGATTACCAATCCAAACCACAATCTGAATTAAAACCAACATTAACAAATCCAGAAATAAGAACTGGGATGGACTATATCAAAATAACAACTTTCATTCCAACTTCATGGACTACCCTAATAGCTTCAATAAATTTCCATCATTTTGTTAGATCAATAAAATAAACATCCATAAAACTTTAATGATCCCGACTTATATCTATCTAATTTATAGGGTTAATGTTCACAATACCAACCACCTATGTAGGGAATATAACAATTTTATCCAATGCACATATCTATAAAACCAAATACAAGATTTCTAATGAATGATTTCCGAGGGAAAACAAACCTTAATGGTTAATCCAATGACTTATCTAGGTCCCGTTATACTCCAAAATACCCACTTGGGAATTTATCAAAACCTTTTCCTAAACCATTACAATAATGCACTTCCAAATAACATGCAACCAAATAACACACAATAACATCAAAGATAATCAACTCTACCATAACAACAACAAAAAATAACCCTGGTAAAAAATCATGATGCCAAAGACTTAACCTCCATAGCACAATTGATCTTAACATGTTGCCGCATATCTAGGAACACTAGGAAAAACACACATGGTTGGTGTTCATTTAATTATAAAGTGAATGAATAAGACCAATTTAATTACAAAAATGAACTGGAATATCAAAATCCTCTAACACTCCTCTACAAGGTCCTTTCAAGGTGTAAAATAATGGAATCCCCAAAGAGCTATGGGAGTTATGATATCATTCACCGACCTTTCCTAAGACATTTTCCCATATTTCATTTCTTAACCTTCTAAAGAACATCTCCCTCCCATCAGACTTTGCACTTGTTAGATGCCATGGGAACTATGAACATCTAGTTTACATCACACCCCCATCTGAAGAGTACAGGTTAACCATATTCACATGGATATGTTTCCTCTGGGTGCCACGATAAGAGATGATGAGCTATTTATTCAAACTTGTACCAAACTACCTACAAGGATGAAAAAGTTTCTAGAAGAGGATACCCCTGCTCTCCATTTGTAGATTTGGATATATGAAAACTTAGTAAAATGAGCTGTGGTAAAATGATGGTGTAGATAGTTATCATTATCCCCTTTTTCCCTTTTTAAAGACATCTTGGATATAGTGAAACCAAATTCTCGTCGACTTGAAACACTCTTAGTGGGTATGATAGTCTCAAAGCCATGTCAATCGGTGTTATTATCCTCCCCATAACTCTCAGTGCCAAAATGATCCTCACTAATTTTTATGCCATAGACCCATGAAACCAATTATAACATTATCTTAAGACAACCTTGGATCTACCATATGAAGGCCATTCCTTCAATGCTCTTTCAGGAAATTCATTTTTTACATTTGGGAAAGGTTTTGTGTTGCTAAAAAATACCTGAACCCATTTGATATAATCCAAATTAGAATTAGAAATTTTCCTAACACTCATGTTGATCATGAGTTTCCTACAAATGACCTACAGATTTCTATTTTCTTAGAAAAGGTAAAGAACCAAACTACAAAGGTTGATTTTGAACCTAAAGCCACTCTTCTAGCTCTTGATCATCCCCCATCTAAGACAATTATAAAGGAGGATCCTAAAGTAGGAAAGGAAACTTCCTCACTAACTAAAATCCTTAAACCACAAATCTAAAATGTATCCTTGAATACTACCATACAAATTATTGACATCCTACAAAAGGATTCACCTCTCATACTTCCATTGACCTACAGGTGCCTTCCATGTATCATTTGTGCCTTATTAAGAACAACGAAGACTAACCCTCTTTTTGTTATAGTAGCAGATGCGAACATGGTTAAGATTTGTGACAACCATATTGCTTCATCCATTTTATCTTATGATCCCTCCATAAATGCAACTTATGGAACATGTACTATGATGGAGCAAGGTGTGTCATAGAAGTAGGGCAAGTGTGGTCTTGATCTCTCCTAAGAAGAGGATCTTACCCTTTGGATTCTTTTTGGATTTCAAATTCATCAATAATACAGTTAAGTAAAAAGCCTTATTAAATTATCTTCTCTTATCTCGTAGACTCAACATTCAAAGAATTCATATCCTTGGTGATTCATAACTTATTGTCAATCAAGTGGCATACATCTATCAGAAAAATTTGAACACTTGTAATTATATAAGAATGCTTCCCATAGTTAGTTTAGGATTTAGATTTCATACCTATTAAGTCTATTCTTAGAAACCAAAACCAATTAGCCGATGTTATTTACATTGCTTCCAAGTGATATTTTTCTATTTGTGGGCTTCCTAAGGTTGAATTTTTTGTATCGCAAAGATGTAGTCCTCTTATTAATAAAGGATCCCAACTCAAAGAAGGTACCATCAAGATAGTGTTCATGTATATGACTTGTTTCATCATCATTCGACATTTTTTCCACCATAGATGGCTAGTCATCTCACTTGGTGAGGTCATAGGTCATTTGGGTTTGTTAGGGTTGTGTCCATGTGTCATACACATGAGTTACACATCACTCCTATATGTACCTCTCTTTTTGATATATTAGAATGAGCAGACCTATTCTTTCAAAGTTGATTCTCATTTTGTGATTTGATCTCTTGTTTACTACATGGAGCATTCATGACACCATTGTAAGTGAAAAAAATTTCAATGTGCACAGGGTTCCATATTGATCCTTGTAGAACAATCTGATATGGTATCAGAGTGAGGTTTGGTAAATGTGCACTCATTTTATTTTGGTTGCTTATTATTTCATTTTTTAGTTTTCATGCTTCTTGTGCAAGTTTTTGATATTCCTTTGGAATCTTGTTAACAGGTTTAACAATCTTATTTTTTGGAGTTTGTGCGGGTTTTCTAATTTTGCATGTGCATGTTTTAGGTGTTTCAAAACTAGATCTAGCAAGTTGCGGCTAAGTTTGGAGGAACAACTAAATATAGAGGTAGGATCTTCAATCTAGTTTTATCAGTAATTTTTAATTAAAAGTGATTTTTTTTAGAAATTGTGTGTTTTTGGATCTGGGTTTGTCCTTCCTTACTAGTTTTGCCTCTAATTTTCCCTTTTTGGCTTGTCTCAACCCTTTTCCCAGCTCTTTCGAGCTCCCTCTTGGCTCGGTGAGCTTTGCATCGAGCTGTTAGCAAGTTAGTTCCCTCCTCTTGTGAGCTGGTTTTCTTTTCTGCATACTCTGCATTCAGGGTGTTTGTGAATTGGTGAGTCAGGTTGTGTTGATCTACTATGAGTCAAGTTTTATACCTTGAGAGTTGTTTGAGTCATTTTTTGATAAATGATCTCATCTTACTCTCCTTTTCATTAAGTTTGACTATATTTTGTGACTTTTGTTTGATCTGATATGCGTTAGGATGTAATTGTTCATCTGTTTTATTATGATTCTAACATTTAAAATATTTGTAATTCCTAAGAAAGTGTTTTGAAAACTCAGTTTTGTAATAAAACAGGTCACAATCAGGTGGAAGAATGAAATATGAAGCGGTTAACATGTTTTTGGAAGCATTGGAATCAATACGGTTTAGTTCAGGAACTGCCAGACTTAGTTCTGGAACTCCATTACATGTAGTTACAAGTTTTATCACTTAGTTCTGGAACTAGTTCCAGAACTTAGTTTATTCCCAGAATTATCAGAATCCAGAACTCCTAAATAGCTCTGGAACTCTCTCGGTTAGACCTGGAATGATTTCCTTTAGTTCTAGAACTCTTCTAAAGTTCCAGAACTGATAAGAATCTATTCCAAATGGCCGGTGATTTGTCAAATCAATGATCCTATCAATCAGGAGTAGATTAGAAGACTTCCGACTCTCCATACTTGTAGATCTAGGATAATTATCACACAACTGTACGTCCAACCATGTTCTAATTCAACATCTATTTTGGGAATGATTCAATTCCATCATATCAGTGGATCAGTTACGGCCATAAATGCACCCATGGAATAAGTATATATATATATGCAGATAGATTAGATAGAGGAATATAGATATAGAACATAATTAAGAGATAGATATAGATTGATATACACAGATCCAACACGTTTTTGTAATGCAGAACATTTTATCAATAAAATAGCCATTTCTATTTTGAGAGAAAATTAAGTTGTCCAATCTTGTTTCAAGGCGGAGCAAGGGCCCACTCCTCCAAGAACCAGGATCCTCATTTTTTTTGGTATTTATATTTTTAGAGAAAATAGTTTAGATCTGTTAATTCTGTATCACTTTCAATTCCTTAAGTTGAAATTTGTTGTAGACTTGTCCCTGCAGGTGTTCTAGATTAAGTTCTTATTTCTTTGCAATCATTTTCCAAGCATTCTCAATTGTGTGTTTATTTCTATAATGTGTGTTTACTTCCAAGGTAAAGTGTGTTTATTTCCAGCAATTCATTTCTGAAAAGTGTGTTTACTTCCAAGGCATTTCTGTAAAGTGTGTTTATTTCCAGCAATTCATTTCTGTAAAGTGTGTTTACTTCCAACATGTTTTCATAGTTTGATTCCAATAAGGTTTTTAACCAAGAAGTCCTTAAGACATTGAAAAGATCCCCCATAAAATACAAAATACCTACAATCAATTACTAGATCGCTAAGATTCTTCTTGTTGCATATAGCTTTAGACACACCCTTGGTTTGAATATGACATCAACAGAGAGTTGATTAAATGAAGGGAATAATGACACCCATCATTTTTGGCGCCGTTGCTGGGACCCACTAGTTAGAATTTTCTAATTAGGTGTCAACAAGAGCAACAATCATACATTTAGTAATTGAAGAAATCTTCCCTAAGCTATCACAAAATTTATGAGTAGACCAAGAGACTCCAAGGGTATATTTCTCCCAAAAATATCTGAACAAGAATTACCATCATCCTCTAGTTTAAATAAGGAAGTTGACCAAGAATTGGAGGCACCATTATCCCCTGTAAGACAAGAAGCAAAATTGCCACCTTTGGAATTCTTGGATCAGTCACCAGAAGGAAGTAGAACTTTTAGGAGAAGGATTATTTCTCAAGATCCATTTAGGGTAATTTTTTATTCTCAATTGAGTAGTCAACCTCCGACTCCTGATTTTTCACCTTCCCCAAAACGAAATCACATACCACATTGATTGGGAAAGAATTTAGAAAATATTTCAGAAATGGCACGAGAAGCTGAAAGGGAACCTGATAGGACCTTTACTTATCCAATTCAATTGGATGATGATGATACACTAATGAAAAATATTTCACCTGCACATTTACCCACATTTAGAGGGATGTCATCTGAAGACCCTGACCAATTTCTGTTTGAGTTTAAGGTACTATGTCAAACCTATGACTACAAAACAGATAATAAGAAACTCAAGTTGTTTCCATCCACTTTGAAGGATGTAGTAATGAGGTGGTTCATGGGATTAACATCCAACTCTATTACCACTTGGGCACAAATGGAAACTGCCTTCCTAGACAAATATCAAGATTACTGTAGAGGGAGAAATAGGAAGGAAGAGTTTTTCAAAATCAAGCAGGAGGAGGATGAGAATATAGAAGATTATTTGGATAGATTCCTCTTTGTGAGTAAAAGATGTGGATTTATACTTCAAGAAGAGTTAAGTAAAACCATTTTTCTTAAAGGTTTGGAAGATGAATCTAGGGAAGCTCTTAACTTGATAGGAGGTGGAAACATTGATCAATTAAGGATGAATGAAATTAAAGACATTTGTAGAAGCTATTCCAGAACAAGGGGTGGACCTAGGAAGGGAAAATCAGTGAAAATTTTGAATCCAGATATGAAAAAACTAATGGATGAATTAGCAAACTTTAAAATAGACATTTTAGTTCAATTAACCTCTACTATGGATGGATTACAAGCTAAAGAAAATGCCAAAACTGAACCATTAGCCATGTATTGTCCTAGATGTAGGAAGAAGCATGCAATAAGGGAATGTCCTTTGGATAAAACAAAGTATGTCTTATCTGTGAATCTAAAGAACATGATATTCAATGCTTGTTCTCTTCTTCCACTCCTAAAGAATCAGCTCAAACAAACCATAGTACATCATCCATAATAGAAGAATTGAATTTTTTTTAGAGACAACCTACCCAAGGACAGTTCATGCCAAGGTCATCTCCTAATCCTTGGATGATGCCATGGGCTGCTCAAATAGTACCACAAAGTTGGGGACAACCACCTTGGGCCCCTCAGCCAACTTGGAATCCTCATGATTGGGCAGGTCAATCTTGTTATGCTCACGGACAACAACAACCATGGACTGGTAAAAATAACTAGTATACTTGGTCACAACCTAGATGGAGTCCCTAATAATATGCTCAAGGGAAAACATATCCTAATCAGAATCAACAAGCCATAATGGGTGCCCAACACAAAATTCACAGGATGAAAATGTAGTCCAAATGCAAATGCTAGCACAGCCAGTAGAAAACCCAAGAAACAAACAAACAACTCCTATCTACGGAACAGAACCAGAAAAATCAGTTGATCTAAATGCCATGGATTGTAAGGATATTCAAACTAGATCTGGAAAAATAGTTAGCAGTCCACCTGTTATCATCACTGAAATGACAGAAGAAACTGAAACCCCTAGTCTGGTTTCCCCCAAGAAAGATGAAAAAGAAAGAGATAAGGAACCAGAAAGAAACTCTACTGAAACTCCATTTCCAGAGAGATTTTGAAGAAGCTATAGAAATCAAGGAATCTGAATTGGTGTAGGAACTAAGAAGACTGAATATTGAAATACCACTGTTACAAGCAATTAAGGACATTCCAGAATTGAACAAATTAATCAAAATGCTATGTTTGAAAAGGCCTGGAAGAAAGAAGCAGTACCCCAGGACTATTAAGGTAGATGGGAAACTTGTTGATTTATTAGCAGGAAAGCTCCTACTTCCCAAATATGGAGATCTTGGAAGCCCTGTTATTTCTGTCTCTATAGGGAATAAAGATATACATAACATTTTGGTTGATTTGGGAGCAACTATAAATGAAATGACAGTGGAAACTCTGAAAACATTTCCGTTAATAGGTATACAACCTACTAACACCATATTGCAGATGGTAGATCAGTCTGTAGCAAAACCAGAAGGAGTTATTGAAGATGTGGCAGTTATAGTGGAGTCATGGGAATATCCAGTTGACTTCCTTATATTGCAGCCAAAAGGTAAAACATTGGGTTATCCCATTATTTTGGGCAGACCGTGGTTAGCTACAGTTGCTTCCTTAATTGATTGCAGGTCAGGTGATATGACTATTTCAAATGGTAAGAATTCTAAGAAAATTTCATTATATCCCTCTGCATGACCTTTTAGTGATAATCAAGAGCAATTATGGGTTGATAATCCTGATATTAATGAGAAAAATTTGTCTTCGTTGGCCATGATCACATTGCAGGATCACGTACGAGAAATAGAAGATATGATTAACCCACCATTGAATGTACACCAATTATCCTTGGAGCAGTCGGGAATAGTTCTGGAACCTACAAAATTAGTTCTGAACCTATAGAATCTATTCCAAAACCATCATAGTTAGTTCCGGAACCATCACAGTTAGTTCCAGAACCATCACAATTAGTTCCAGAACCACACCAACAGTAATTCCCTACAAATGAAGATAATTTCACTCCAGAGGAATGAGATTTATCTTGGGGAGAGGAAGAATCTGTAGCTTCAGCTTCACATATATCAGGAGATGATGAAGAATTTCTGGAAAGCAGCAGTGATGAAGAGTTCGACCTACAACAAGATAAGTATCATAATTCTTCTTACTGTCCTTTGTCCAGCATTTTGTCTCAAGGAACTTTTGGAGATGTTGCTACATATCATATGTTGTTGCCACATGCATGTCCACTAAATAATTTAATGGAACCCTTTCAACAAATCAGTTCATCATACACTGGAACCAAACATGTTGAGATTCAACCGGGTAAAATTTTGAATATTAATAGCTGGTTGAAGAACGATGAAGAAGCTAAACTGTTTGATGTTCTGAAAGATCATACTAAAGTTTTTTCTTGGGATTACAAAGATATGAAAGGAATCCACCCAAGTATCTGCACTCATCACATCTATACTGAAAACATTAAACCAGTTAGGCAACCTCAGAGAAGGATTAATCCAACCTTAAGGGATATAGTCAAACAAGAAATTGAAAAACTATTACAAGTAGGTTTTATCTACCCTATCTCAGATAGCCAGTGGGTGTCTCCTCTTGTAATTGTCCCTAAAAAGAATAGAAAATGGAGAATTTGTGTTGACTATAGGGAACTAAACAAAGCCACACTGAGAGATTATTTTCCCTTACCATTCATAGATCAAGTCTTAGACAACCTTTCAGGTAAACAATACTTTTCCTTCTTGGATGGCTTTAGTGGATATAATCAAATCAGAGTTGCTTGCTGAAGATCAGGATAAAACTACATTTACATGTCCATGGGGTACCTTTGCCTACAGGGTATTACCATTTAGATTATGCAATGATCCAACAACCTTCCAAAGAGTTGTGTTAGCAATTTTTGTAGACCCAACAAATGATTGTGTAGAGGTATATATGGATGACTTCACTGTGCATGGAGATACATTTGATGATGCCTTGAAAATTTTGGACAGAGTATTGACAAGATGTGAGCAACACCACTTGTCTCTTAGCCATGAAAAATGTTTGATGATGGTTGATGAAGGGATTGTATTAGGACACCATATTTCAAAAAGAAAAATTCAAGTTGATCAAAACAAAATCAAAATTATTTCAGACTTGTCTGTTCCTCAAACCCCTACAGATATCAAGTCATTTTTAGGACATGCTGGGTACTATAGATGCTTTATCAAGGATTTTAGTAAAATTTCTGCCCCCATGTTTAATTTTCTTACCAAGGACTGTGAATTTCTTTGGGATGAAAAGTGTCAACATGCTTTTGAAGAAATTAAAGAGAAATTAATAATTGCCCCAATATTGAGAGGACCTAATTGGGAGAAACCTTTTCATATCCAAACAGATGCCTCAAATAATTCCATTGGTGCAGTTTTGGGACAGAAATATGAAGAAGGGAAAATGTATGCTATCTATTACCTTAGCAAAAATCTTACTCCCACTGAAAGAAATTACACCACCACTGAAAAATAATTTCTTGCTGTGATCTATGCAATTAATAAGTTTAGACATTACATTACAGGGTATAAAATATTTGTACATACAGATCACTCAATAATTAAATATTTAATGAACAAACCAGTGGTTGGAGGTAGAATAATTAGATGGTTATTGCTTTTACAAGAATTTGATATTACCATTGTGGACAATCTAGGTAAATCTAATGTGGTAGCTGATTTCTTGTCAAGACTAACCACTACAGGGGAGCAAGATCCAGTCAAGGACAACTTTCTAGATGAACAATTGTTTTTTATTTCAGCTGATACACCATGGTTTGCTGATATGGAAAATTATCTTGCAACAAGGAAGTTTCCTCCTTCTTTCACTAAGAAACAAATAAAGAAGTTAATCAAAACCAGTGCACAATTCAAATGGTTAAATGGAATGCTATTTAAATGTGGTCCTGATTTGGTTTTACGCAGGTGTGTAAGAGAAGATGAAATCTTTGACATCCTCTGGGCATGTCATGATGAACCAAGTGGAGGACACTATTCAGTGAAAATAATAGCTCACAAGATACTTGGCACTGGTTATTATTGGCCATCTCTCTGTACAAAGATGTGAAGAAATATATCAGGCGGTGTGATCCTTGTCAAAGGATGGGACAACCAACCTTTACCAATGAAATGCCTCTGCAACCTCAAGTAGTGATTGAACCATTTGAGAGATGGGGGTTGGATTTTGTTGGTCCCTTTAGTCCTTCTTCACAAGGGAAGGAACATATTCTTGTGTGTACTGATTATGTGACAAAGTGGGTAGAAGTGCAGGCTTTAACAAATGCCACTGAAGAAGCAGTTGTTGATTTCCTTTGGCACAAAATTATGGTAAAGTTTGGAGCACCAAGGAGCATAGTTTCAGACCAGGGACCACAATTTATGTCTAATATGATCCAAGCTTTCACAATGTATTATCAGATCAATCATAGGAAGTCATCTCCCTATCACCCATAATCAAATGGACAAGCTGAAGTAACGAACAGAGAATTGGAAAACATCCTTACCAAAATAGTTGAAGCAGGAAGAAGAGATTGGGTAAAGAGACTACCTGAAGCTGTCTGGGCTTACAATACAACTTGGAAAACTACAACAGTTTTCACCATATGAGTTAGTCTATGGGAAAAATCCCTTGTTGCCTATTGAGTTTGAACTATAGACATTGAGGACAACAGTTAAGGTGGGTATTGAGTTGGATGTAACTCAAAAGGAGAGAATCCTTCAACTCAATGAGTTGGATGAATTGAGGATGGAAGCACTTCAGCAAATAGAGATAATCCAAGATCAAAGGAAGAAATGACATGATACATATATCAAGAAAAGACAATTCAAGGTAGGAGACTGGGCATTACTGTTTGATTCTAAGTACCAACAATTCAAAGGCAAGCTGAGAACCAGATGGTTGGGACCCTATCAAATTGAGCAAATATTTGACAATGGTTCTATTCAGTTACTTCCCATTGATGGCAGCAGAAGAACACTCTTGGTCAATGGACATAGGCTAAAAATTTATAGGAAGCCTCCTACTAAGGATGAATTCTTGAGGCAAATTGAAGCAGATAAAGAATTTGATCATATGGAAGAACCCAATTCTTCCAAAATGATCAAATAATCAAATGGATAGATCCAGAATAAAGGGAAGAGAATGAAAACTAGTAAATGGCTTTCTCTTCCCGCCCAAAAAAAATAAAATTTCTCTTTCGAAAAAAAAAACAATGGGAAGAGAATGAAAACCAGTAAATGGCATTCTCTTCCCCCAAAAAAAAAGTTTCTCTCAGAGATCAATTGAAAACCCAACAATGGCAGTTGATCTAAATGGCTAATCAAAATAAAAGGAACTTAAATGGCTAATTTTCCTTTTGTTTCAAAATGATGAATTAAAGAACTAGGTGGAGAAGAAATACCAAAAGTTTAGAAAAATCTGTGTGAAGAAGGACTAAAACTATAGAACCTATTGTGCCTCTCTGAATAAATTGCTTCTTCTGCAGTAGCTACAAGAGAGCTAATATCTGTCTCTGACAGTGACAGTTCACCTAAGCAAGAGAAAGAGGTGAAAATAAGAAGAAGCTCTAAGAGGAGACCCATTTCTGTACATTTTGAGGCTCCTCAAAGAAGGAAAATTCATTAAATGTCTAGAGAAATTCCAGAGGAAATGGAAGATCAAGAAGGGCTGGAAAAGGAAGCTACTGATATTTTAGGTAGCATGGTCATGACTCCTCTTGGACCAAGCCAAACAGAGATATAAAAAGAAGATGAGAGATTTGAAGAACAAGTTCTTCAGGAGATGGGTGAACCAGTACCATTTCATATGAAGAAGATTAGAGTTCACATCTTGGAGATCTAGAAAATGGAAATTTCCTTTGGTAGAAGAAGAATGCTTAACTCCCTAAGGAATTTCAAAGAAAGAAGAAAAACAAGAACAAGGTTAAACAAGCTTATGTTTTTTCCAGAGAAGAACTCATTATTAGAGAAAAGGATGAAGAGTTGAATTTTCTCAAACTTAAATTGGAACAGAGAGAAATGGTTATTGGGGAATTAAAAACTCTTCTCACTGACAAGACTGAGGAATTAACAAGAGTTAAACAACAGATAATGGAGAAAGAGGAAGAATGTCAAAATTCCAGAAAATAAACTGCTCTGTCAACAGTCTCTGCACAAACTGAATAACTTATTGGCCACTTAGACAACTATGGGATGATACTTGCAGAGAAATCGCTGAAGCCAAGACATCCAATGAGGACTTGAAAAGCAAGATAGAAGAAGAGAAGAAAGCAAGAAAATAATGGGAAGAAAAGTTTTTAAAAAGAAAAAAATGACAAATTTAAATATCTTGTGAAAATACAAATGGTTTGCATGATGAGTAAGAAATTGCTTACATGCAAGAGACCTTCTCCTGCATATAGTGTGTTTTTTTACGATTAATTCATTCGCTAGCAGTTGTTAAGGATAACATGTGGCCTTCCACATGAAATAAAATATGAATTTGATTTCACAGCAACCTATTCCTTAGCCAATACAGAGCAGAAAAATCTTCTTTGCGAATTCTATCTCTGTAGTTTCATGTTGGAAAAGAACTCAGGTTTTATGATCAATTTGAATGTAGGAGAGAGGCAACTTAATGCATTTGTTTATGTTCTCCAAAATTAGATTATATGGAAGGAAAGGGAGTCAGAGCATCTATTAAAGGCTAGTTCATCTGGTCTCTGTATGAGGATTCATTATGGTAAACCATCCCCTTTGCTACACATTTCAGATCCCATGCATTTGATAAAAGGTTCAAGGAACCTTATCTTGCCAATTTGCAGAGAAGTATTAATGCCTTCACCTCTTATGAAGAGGAAAATTTTGAAGATATTTATGAGGCATGTTTGAAAAGATGGGAATTTCTCACAGTGGCATTGAGAAGAAGGGAAGTAATATCTCCCACAAACTTAATCTGGAGTTTACATAGAGAAAAATCCTTATGTACGCTAATTCCTCAGATCAATGAAAAGCATAGAGGCACATGGATAGGAATGAGAACAAGACCTCTACTCCTTCTCACCCCCATGTCACCATGGCAGAACAGAGAACCATCAAGATCCTACTGAATTTGATGCATGGCAGAGGAAAGTAGAAAGTAGGAGCAGGGTATAGTACCTCTGAATTAAAGCATTGGGATATTCAGTATCAGCCATTTGACCTAAGCAATCAAATGGAATGCAGAATATATAACCCCAAATTTGAAGAGTAAAGTTTGTAAAGGGACTTAAAAACAAGTAAGTATGGGGGAAATGATGAGGCCAGAATATGCCCATTAAATGTACAATAAATGATCTCATCTTACTCTCCTTTTGATTAAGTTTGACTACATTTTGTGACTTTTGTTTGATCTGATATGAGTTAGGATGTAATTGTCCATCTTTTGTTGATTATGATTCTAGCGTTTAAAAGCTCTGTAATTCCTAACAAAGTGTTTTGGAAACTCAATTTTGTAATAAAGATAGGTCACAATCAGGCGAAGAATGATGTATGAAGCGGTCAACATGTTTTTGGAAGCATTGGTTTCAATACGGCTTAGTTCCGAAACTTCCAGACTTAGTTCTGGAACTCCATTACACAGTTACAAGCTTTATCACTTAGTTCTGAAACTTTTAGACTTAGTTATGAAACTCCAGTACTTAGTTTCCAAATTATTAGGAATTAGTTCTAGAACTCCTGCAAATAGCTCTGGAACTCTCTCGGTTAGACCTGGAATGATTTCCTTTAGTTCCAAAACTCTTCTAAAGTTTCGGAACCGATAAGAATCTATTCCAAATGGCCGGTGATTTGTCAAATCAATGATCCTATCAATCAGGAGTAGATTAGAAGACTTCTGACTCTCCATACTCACAGATCTAGGATAATTATCACATAGTTATACGTCCAGCCATGTTCCAATTCAGCATCTATTCTAGGCACGATTCAGTTCCATCATATTAGTGGAACAGTTATGGCCATAAATACACCCTTGGAAGAAGTATATACATATAGACCTGCAGATAGATTAAAAGGAGGATATCGAGGAATATAGATATAGAATAGGAGATAGATATAGATTGATATACACAGATCCAACATGTTTTTGTAATGCAGAACATTTTATCAATAAAATAGCCATTTCTGTTTTGAGAGAAAATTAAGTTGTTCAATCCTATTTCAAGGTGGAGCAAGGGCCCACTCCAAGAACCAGGATCCTCATTTTTGTTGGTATTTATATTTTTAAAGCAAATAGTTTAGATCTATTAATTTTGTATCGCTTTTAATTCCTTAAGTTAAAATCTATTGTATACTTGTCCCTGCAAGTGTTCTAGATTAAGTTCTTATTTCTTTGCAATTATTTTCCAAGCATTCTCAATTGTGTGTTTATTTTTGTAATGTGTTTATTTCCAGCAATTCATTTCTGCAAAGTGTGTTTACTTCCAAGGCAAAGTGTGTTTATTTCCAGCAATTCATTTCTGTAAAGTGTGTTTACTTCCAATACAATTCATTTTTGTACAGTATGTTTACTTCCAACAGGTTTTCATAGTTTGATTCCAATAAGGTTTTTAACCAAGAATTCCTTAAGACATTGAAAAGATCCCCCAGAAAATAAAAAATACCTATAATCAATTACTAGATCATGCCAAGATTTCTCTTGTTGTATATAGACTTAGACACACCCCTGGTTTGAATATGACATCAACAGAGAGTTGATTAAATGAAGAGAATAACGAAACCCATCAGTTTGCTTTTGTTGGGCATGCTTTGTTGGTTATCTCATGATTATTAGTTATTTACAAGTTGTCTGCATTCCTACATTGGTTACTTTGGGTTATGTTCATGTGATTTATTTTTCATTGATCTTATGATGAGTCATTTTTCCCATTTTGAGTCAAGTTGTTTACATTTGCTGGTCATTTGATTTTATTCTTTCCCTGTAAACCAAGTTTTTCTTGGATCGGTGTAGATCTCCCTAGCCAAGTTGTCCCTATGCATGGATCTCACCTACTCCCTCCTTTGTGTTTTTCACGTTCTTGTTAT
Organism: Taxus chinensis; assembly: GCA_019776745.2. Classification (NCBI taxonomy): domain Eukaryota; kingdom Viridiplantae; phylum Streptophyta; class Pinopsida; order Cupressales; family Taxaceae; genus Taxus; species Taxus chinensis. Next base: position 332,800 of record JAHRHJ020000344.1, on the reverse strand, counting down.
TGTTTCCCTTGCCTCATCTCACTCCACAATTTTATTGAACTCGTAATCCCACTCCCACGCCTGATCTCTACTCCTAGTTTCCCATTCAACATGTTGTGTATGTTACCTCTATGGAAATCCATCTCCTACAATCGTTTAACTCACCCAATGTTTCTTCTGGCTTGAACCGTTGCGTGCCTTGACTCCCCTGTAACCCGTTCCACATCCCTCGCGAACAACCATGACTTATCTCCCCTCGTGTCCTTCTCTCTGGCTGGCTCACATCAAGCCCCACAAGACTTGGGCTCCTTGAGCCCCTCGCCCATTCAAAACCTTAACTGATTCTACATTTATACTCTTTCCCTGATTTTTCAAATTTTTAAAACCGACGTTTATTAATTATTTGTTTTGGCTTTTTTAAGGTAGGGTTTAGATTTGTTTATTGGTAAGCGGTGGGAATTTTTGTTAAGTGGTGGTCAAAATAGTAAAGTGGGGGTGGTTATTTAAAAGGGTAAGCTTTTAATATTAAATCTAAGGGGTTTTTTAAGTTAGGTGGCATTGGTAAATATTAAGGTGGGTCAACATTTTAATTAAAAGGGGTCTTCTTAGTTAGGTCTTGTTTTTAAATAGGATCTAATTTTTTAATTCAATTAATCAAAGGTAAATTAATTAGATCTTAATCAAAATAAGGTTTAATTAATTATTGGTGGTTAATATTGAATTAGGCTCTTTTGATTAGTAGTTAATTTTAATCATCTCTATTTAACGTTATCGTCACTTTTTTATCTCCCTTTTAATCATTAAATTAGACTAATTGGGAATTTTAAAAATACGATTTATAGCGTTACTAGATGATTTTTTCACTAATCATTTGATCAAGTGTGTAGCAACCCTCCTAGCATTTTTTCCTTCTAGGAGCATTTTTCGGCATCCTAAAGGTCCCATGGACTCATCTTGAACCCGCTTTTTCATTATAATCACCCTTGTTATTGTTCGTGAACTAGTGGGCGCGTCCGCCATAGTCTTGTAGCAAGGGGGTTTCTACTGCGACGCGAGACATGTTTTCTCACACTAGACTTTTTTTATCCCATTGTTCCTTTCTTATGTATTTTTTGTGTTTTTTTACGTGTTGTTTATTACTTCTAACTGAGACTTATTGTGGCCTCCACTCTTATGTGATTCCTTGTTTATTGCAAGGTGAGTGGTCAACTTTCCCAAGTCACACAAACACACCCTATTATAATCAACACACTACATATAAAGTGCCACAAATACAGGGTTTATCATTGTTCTTGGATGTTGTATTACATGCAGGCACATTCTCAGTTGATTCTGGTGTCTTGCAGCCTTGTGTGTATTATTGTACCCTCATGTTCTTACATTTTACACTTATTACTCTTTTTACATTTTCACTATGGATATTTTTTCCCAAACCTACACTTCATAGGACCATTTTTGCATAACAGCCTCTACCTATTCTTCTTGGTAGGGATAACTATGCATAGTAGCATTTGAGCATGGAATGTTTTTTTACTCACGATGACCTTTATCTCTACTTATATGGACGAGTACCTGCACCCATTGATCCTGATTAGCTTGAAGATTGGCTTGACACTTATAGCATGGTTATTGGTCAATTTTTGACATACATTTCCAAGTCTCTCCACCATCATGTGGCACACATGGAGTGTCCTCAACCTATTTGGAGACACTTCAGATATTTTTCATTTCTTCCATTGGTATAATTTTCTCCTCTCCTTCCTCATGTGATGACAGTTCTGTTGACCCAAACTCACTTGTTTCTATCCCTGATGACGAGGATTGTTGTTATAGTTCTGAAGATGAGAGTAGAGATGATTACTTCTCTCCTCTCAGTCACCTTTTGGACAATTTTGACACTCCTCCTTTCTCATTAGACATCAGGTAGTTTTATTCTCAGCCTTATACTCTCACTACATTTGCCTCCTTTCCACTTCCAATGTGCTCGGCCTTTTCCACTCCTCCTCCTTCATGTTTTGATGATTCATACCATTTAGATATCATTATTCTATCTATTAAGCCACCCTCTTGGGAAAAGTATCTACCAAACCTTAGTTATCTCTTCGCAGTGCCTTTTTGTGATGCAGTACATGGATTTCTCATCCTTTACATGTATTTTGGAGGATTACTTCATCTCCTTTTTTGGGAGTGCCCCTTCTTGGACTCTTATCACTTCCACTTTTTTAGAGACCACCACCGATCCACATTTCTTGTGGATCCTCTTTCTACTATTGTGGGGGTTGTTTCTTTGCCTTCACTTGGGAATCCTTTTAGCAAATGTTCCTCTCTCTCACTCTGACATTTATATGTTTAGTGGCATTACCTTTGGTTCCTTTGCACACATTTTTTAGACCTATGTCACATTTTAATAGACCAAATTCAGATTTCTTCATATTGCTGCCTTTAGCTTCCTTCGCGGAGTGGGCAGACTTCCAGTACATCATTCCTATTATTCCTAAGGGTAGAAATATTTTTCGATGTAGATGGATCTTCTTCAGTCTATAAGTGAAAGACCACATCATTGACACTCTTCTTAGAGGGCTTCAGAGAGTTGCATACTTCGATCCATTGCAGGATTCTTCACTAAACCCTTTACTAAGGCCAAGTATCCTTACTTGTGCTCTCATCCTGGGTGAGGTCCACTACAAATTTACATCTTCTCTTATCTCTCTTGTCTCCTTTCTCTCTTTTATTCTCCTTCTTACATATAGATTGTAGTTTGTACATGGGTACCTTATTAGGCCTTTAGTTTTTGGGACTCATTTGGCGCATCTTTCTTAGGTTATTTAGGGAGTCTTTTATCTCTTTAATAGGATGTTTTTCCCTTCGATTTTCCTCCATTACTTGAGATCCTTATTGTACATGGGTTGCCTCGTCAGGCCTAGTTGTCAAACCCATTTCCATTATCCTCTTCTTCTTTTCTAGAAATATTGTTTTTTGTACATGGGTACCTTATAAGGATTAGTTTTTGGCCCCCATTGACACATCTTTATTAGTTGTCTAGGGGAGTTCTCTTTATGTTATAACTTTCCATGACCTCCACCTCAACTTCGATGAAGGGGGGCGTTGGTTTATATGACTTGTTTCATCGTTATTCGGAATGTCTTGTCCACCTCATAGATTATTATTCATCTCACTTAGTGAGGCCACAGGTCATTAGGGTTAGTTATGGTTGTGTCCACGTGTCATGCAAAAGAGTTACACAACACTCCTATATGTACCTCTTTTTTTTATCTATGAGAATGAGTAGACCTATTCTTTCAAACTTGATTCTCATTTTGTGATTTGATCTCTTGCTTACTACTTGGAGCAATAACGACACCATATGAAGTGTAACCTTTTTCGATGTGCATGGGGTTTCATATTGATCCTCACAAAATAATCTGATAAATAGATGACCTCATGTTAATGAATATTGGCATAGCTAAAAATTATAAATCCATTTTAGAGTACCTACACACTTACGAACACCTTCCTCCCTCACATTATAAGAAGGAATTTTTCATGACTTTATATATTTCCTCCCTCTTCAAAAATGAATAATACAATTATTATTTCAATTTTGAAGACTACGATTGTGTTATAGAATACCTTGACATTTACAAAATTGAAGAGGATGTTTTGGATCTTCCCTATGTGTCACTATAATTTGAAGAAGGTAATGCCTCTCTTATAAAATGTACCATCGACATAAACCTAGGGACCGAGGAAGATCTAAGGATCTTAAAAATCAGATGTTCTCTATTGTCGTAGGAATTGAAGGCCATAATATCTTGCTTACTGATTTATCTAAGGTTTTTTACTTCTCCTATTATGAAATGACCAACATCCAGACATATGTCATCGTGAACAATTTAGTCACGAAACCTAAAAACAAGTCAGTCAAATAAAATATATGACAAATGAAACCCAAAATAGCACTAATGGTAAAAGATGAGGTCATAAAACTCCTCAAATTCAGTTTCATTAAATCAATAGATTACACAAACTAGTTATCTTATATTATGCTAGTTTTGAAAAAGAATGGAAAGATTCAAATTTACATCGGATTCTGTGATATTAACAAGACATGTCACAAATATGACTTCCCATTACCTTATATTGACGTGATTTTTGATGACATAACTAGTTACAAGCTCCTTTCACTCATGTATGGATTCTTGGGTTACCATCATATTAGTATTTTTGAATAAGATAAGAGAAAAGCCTCGTTTACCAGCCCCTAAGGAACCTTATTTTATACATTCATGTCTTTAAGTCTCAAGAATGCAATGCTCTTTGTCAACAAGTGATGACTCATATATTTCATTATATGATCCACAAAATTGTCAATTCTTATGTTGATGATCTCCTGACTAAGGCCAGAAAGAGAGAAGATTATGTAGGAGATTTATACATCATTCCCATGCAAATCATTGAGTATGGTGTCACCCTAAACATAGAAAAGTGTGTGTTTGGAGTAGCTGGTGGAAAATCCCTAGGATATATCACATCCAAATTGGGTATCTATGTTGATCTTGCTAAAATTCATGATATCCTAGAAATAGTCCCATCAACTAGTGAATAAGGTATTTGATCATTTATCAGAAAGTTAGGATCTATACATCGATTCATTAAAAATATTATCTATGCATTCAACCCAATTAATAATTTTTTAAATAAAGTGAATACCATTAAATGGACCCAAGAATTTCATGAATCCTTTAAATTCATCAAGTGCTTCCTTTTATCTCCTTTTACTCTCATGGCTCCACGATTTGATAGAACACTTATCCTTTATATACGTGTAACTAAAGTTTTTTATGTCTTTCATGCTTTCCCAACAAGATGATGATGGTAGAGTATGAGTGGTGTATTTTATTAGTCATGTGCTCTTGGACTATGAAACACAATATTCTTAGGATGAAAATTAATGCTCTGCTATAATGTTCTCTACCAAACGCTTAAGACATTATATGTTAAATTGAGAAACTATGGAGATCATTAAATCTCAAGGACTTCTATATTCTTAATGCAACCAATGCTCTCTAGGAGGTTTGGTCATCTAATCATCCTCCTTGGTGAGTTTGAGTTGAAATATGTTAACCAAAAATTACTTAAGGGTTAGAAATTCGTTGATTGGCTAGCCAACAACCGTTTCGATTCAAGGGATTTAGTGGATATTGAGATTCGCGATGATAAATTAGTTATATATAACCCCATGACATAGGAGCCTAGGAAAGGATAGGAGCACCCAGGTGCTAGTGTCTATATCTGAGTGCTGGATTCTGTGTTGAACTGAGGACCGAAGATAGTTTCTAGGTCATTTCTGTAACTATAGTCTATTATGTTCATGTATTATGTCGACTTGTATTGTAGCTCTGAGTTACTGTATGGGGTGTATGCCCCCCATTGTTTGGGGTGCATGCGATGTTGCTAGGAGTATGCGGACCAAAAGAAAGGCCCTGATGTTGAACCAAATTATGTCCCTACAGGGGGGAGGGAATTTGCATGGTAGAAACCAAGGCACATACAAGCCAGATAGCTAGATGTGTGTGTTATTAGAAAAGTAGCAAGAATGTAATAGAAAAAAGTATAACAAACAAGTGGATACAAAATGGACCACAAAAAGTGAGCTTCAAACATGGGACATTACTCATAATGTCGCAAGACAATCAGGGCCAAAGTGGCAAAAATCATAGAATGTGCATACAAGACAAAGGGCATAGCCCACAAAAAATTGGCATACAATAGCAAACATGACAAGAAAAGTGTAACATAAAACCATATTGGAAAATATTTCTTACAAAGAAAATGTTGCACATGAAGCACCCATTAGCATGTTAGAAAGATAAAAATTATGTCAAAGCATGTATGGACCAGTAGAAAGTAGTGTGCTAAGAAGTATAAGTAGTAAATAATGAAACAATAGCACTTGTGATGTGTAAGAGTAGTAAATGTAGATGCCCCTAGGAGCCTCGATGGGACTGGTAAGAGGTATAGTGCCAAGCATCATTTTTGTTTGTAAATATCTATAAAAATTATGCATTCACAAAAAAATACCAAGTGAACACGCATGTGTATATAGAAAATATATTGACATACTAAGTATCTGTCTAGCATGGAAAACAAAGTGTACATGTAAGTATAAGCAAACAAGTATAGATGCAACCAAGATATGTAGTATGTTATGTATGAGTGAGATGGAATGGTATGCAATATGAATGTGATAGGAGCAACATGCTCCCCAGTGGATGTGTGTGTATGGGATGAGGTTCATTTATAATAGACCCCCTAGCAGTCAAGAATGAACCATAGAACAAGAGTGCGTCTTCGAGAAATGGTTTGAAAAATGTGCTCTAGAAAGATAGATCATGAAGCATGAAGCATGAAGAATAAATGGGGTGAGGTTCATTTCAGATTTAGACCCTCAACATTCAAGTATGAACTGTGGAACTAGAGTGCATTATAGGGAAATGTTTTGAAAAGTGTACGCTAGAAAGATAGATCATGAAGCATAGAGAGTGAAGAGTAAATGAGGTGAGGTTCATTTCAGATTTAGACCCTTAGTAGTTGAGTATGAACCATGGAACTAGAGTGCCTCATAGGGTAGTATGTTATGTGAGAATGAGATGCTAGAAAGATGTATCATAAAGCGCAGAGTGTGAAACGTGCATTGTGTGAGGTTCATGGATGTATTCTGCCATCAATAGTCAAGTGTGAACCTTAGCACAAGAGTGCGTCATAGGGTAATGATGATACAAGATGTGTATCAAGTTGTGTACTGATGCTTAGAGATAAGAAGTATGAAGCACGGACCGTAATAGTAGAAATGGTAAACAAGTTATGCTACGAAGGGGGGGAAGTAAACATGGTGACCCCTATAGTGTTTCAATGGGGGAGAATTATATGACGATGTAAGAAAAACATTGTGATGGTGACGGAGTTTGAAATATATCGTAAGAAATCATGCTATTATCACAATGGTAGGCAGGAGCAAGAGTAGGATCAGGGCTAGATTTTGGGTTGAAAGGGACAAGTTGAAAGAGGCCCTATAGAGTTTTTTGGTCTTGCTTAGTGAGTGGTTGCTTATTTGGGATTGGTAAACGTTGCAGAAGACTTGGGGAGGAGAAGAGAATGTACTAATTTTTAGAGGTGGTTGCTTAGTTTGACTTGGTAATATGTGAGAGGAGAAGGGGTTAGACTGATTTTGAGAGGAAGTTGTTTAGGTAGCTCTTGACTTATTGTAGAAGGAGCATTAGTCACGATGGCATGATGCTCATTAGATATAGAGGAATCATATTTAGGAACCCGTTGGGATGTAGTAATTGGAGATGAACATGTAGCAATATGTTGTGAAACAAATGAGATAAGACCATAATGCTTAAGGTGGTCCAATTTGTTCATTGTAAGAGCATAACAATCATTATCATTATGTCCATTGATTTGATGATAATTATAATATGGATGGCCTGTGATATTTTGTAAGCCGATAAGGAGGATATTAGTGAGTATATGGCAATTTGATCAATTGATGAGTGATTATTTGTAGGAAGAATATATTTTTTCTTAGCATTGAAATCAAATTTGAGAGGAATGAGGAGCGGCAAGACTTGGGGTTCACTAATATGAGCACATGTAGAAGACATAGAATTAAGATGAAGATGAATGAGATGTGGAAGGATCAACTAACATGAGCTTGAGAAACAACCTTGAGATGTTGAATTTAATATTTAAGTGAGGTGATCATGAATTCTATAGCCTGTAATTGTTTTTTGAAATAAATAATGTAAAGCTTGAATAGACTTGAAAATAGATTGATTGGAATTAGGACCAAGATAGTAATCAGAAATATGATTGAAGATAACACTGACTTGAGTAGGTGGTGTATCGCTAGGAAGATACACAATGTCTAGGGATTTTAGGAAAACATATTTGCAAGGAGGGTGTATTTAAGGCAATTGATGCAAGGAGATATGAGAAACCTTAGGATCCATGAAAGAAAAGATAGTGTGTAAAAGAAGGATCCAAAGGACCGATCATGAGTGGGGTTCACCAAATGATTTAACAAAAATAGAATTTATGTGAAACCCTGATATTACATAGTCACGTATGATAAATAAACACTAAAGTATAGATTTGAAAGAAGTAATAAGTTAATAAAATATGAAACCCTAAATGTAATAGAGAGAAGAATGGACTTAGCTAATTTACGCTTCTCTCATAACTGATCTGTACTGGAACAATTGATGAACATGAAGGAAAAACTATTGTAACTGTGCACTATAAAATTTGGAATCTTCAGATAAGTTTGTGACTGTAGCAATGCTTAAAACCCAGTTTTTCTAGTCTCACACAAGTGTCTCTTATTAATTTGGTCTCTACTTTGCACAAATGTAACACTATAAGAAACAATAAAGCTTAGCTATTACATAATTCAATCGAGATATTGTATTCATCTAGAGATAGCTTCTTATACAAATGTTTGATCCTATAATCTAGGAGTCAAGTCTCATCACTTATTCTTCCTCATATCTCTCTCTTATCTCTAGAATCACTCTAGCCAGCCTTTATTCTCTCCATACTCCTAATAGCTACATGAGTTGGTTTAACAACCATATAACTCACTTTATTACAACATGGAAAACTAAAACTAAGGAAGGTGATAGCACCAGAAAAAGTGGGATGAACACTATCTATTTTGAGTGAAAATGAAGGAGAAAACATAAAGGGAGGCTAGACATGTACAACACAGACCAGAATGCATTCACACGATCAATCTCATGAGACACAACAAGAAAAAGGAATTGCAATGGATTTAGAATGGAAGAACAAGCACACAATACAAATGAAAGGCAATAAATAAGAATACAAACATGTTAAGGCAGAGAATAACCACAAAATGATGCTTCTATTACTTCTAGAAATGCACAGTCGATTACAATGGCATTTAAAGGCCAATATCCACATGCAAGAACCAGATCTAGAGGTCTGCAACTCAAAATACAAAGATACAGAGTCCTTAGCAAATGCTAGAGGATCCAAAATGTCCAACCCTTTACAATGAGCCATGCTCTTACATTTATAGATGAATCGATGAGAGAAGAAGAGGAGAAGGAGGGAAAACTTGGATTTGAATCACAACCACCAACAACAAGCATTCAATGCCTGCAAATCTACCTAAAAATCTATCAAATGCACTTCCCCAAGTCTATTTGGCATGTAGGAGAAGAAAGGAGGAAAGATCCATATCAAATCGGGTGGTTAGAGCAATCAGATCTATGTTCATTAATGGCATGAAGATGTTTTCCTATTTCTCACCTACCAAATCCCACTAAAATTTGAATTTGACTAGCCTAGACTATATCCCACATCAGTAAATTTCAAATGAGACTGGGAGCATGAGTGTTAGAGCCCTATAGAAAAAATTATGACTGTCAGAAGTTGTCAGTGCAAACTGAACACACAAGACACATGGCACACATTGATTGACTGAAAGATTGGCCAACTGTATCTATTTTGTCATTTTCTACCATGTGTCACTCATTGATTTTCATTAAGGATTCGACACCCAGTTGGTGCACTTTGATTGGTTACGTGTAGCACACTCAATGTATGAACATATGCCACATGGCACAAAATGGCATAGAAGAAGGCAAAAGGCATGCACACAGAAGAGTGAGGCACATGGGAGGAAAATAGAGGAAGGGCACATGCAAAGGTGACACGTGGGAGAAATGGGAGAATACTAAGGGAGAAATGTGGCAAGGGTGTAATCATTACAAAATGTGTGGTAGCAAGGAAGGAAGGGGGCGCAGAGAATGTCATGGAATTAGCTAATCTTGGGAAGCAGGTCAAAGGTGTGTGCGAAGGATGCATAAACTTCTGGGAAGAAGGTGAATGCGCAGAGGGTGCATGTGAGGGAAAATGGAACAAAGAGGAAAAGGAAAATAAAAGGTGAAGGAAAGGAGGAGCACGCAAGGGTGCGAAAAGAATATGCAACTAAGGGAATGTGCCAAAGGAGCAAATGAAGTGCGCACAACCTGTAATGTTGAAACCTTCAGAGCCATAATGGAATGTAAGTTGTCCAAATAACTAGGGGAGTTATTTTGGATAACAGTTTGGTGAATTTTGGGGCCATCTTCCTACTAGATGAAGGATATCAGTAGCCTGGAGCATCCATTGGGCATGGAGTCTACTTGAAATATGAAATTTTGATTTGCAGCCTTGAAGAACTGACCTTGAAGCCAATTTGAAACATGTTCTGAACTTTGTTCTGAATCCTGCAAAACTATTGAAAACTACTGGAAGATGACTGACATCCTGGAAGAACAAAAGAGCACACAAAGAAGCATGTGGAAGAAAGAACTATGTACAAAACAAGACAATGTGCATGCAACACACTTAGAGGAATTGAAACTACTCTAATATATACAAAATGATGCAACAAGCTTAATGGAAGGGTTTGAGATAGATCCCATTGACTGGGATTGATAGCACACCTCCATCAAGATGAGTCAACTTGAAAGAGTTAGCCTCCTTGCAAGAACTGATAGTGTATGGGCCACTCCAAAGTGCATCAAACTTTGAATGACACCCTGGTTTGGCTCTGTCAGCATCCCATTTTAAGACTAAGTCCCCAACTTTGAAAGCTTGAGGCCTAGCCTTTCTATCAAACCACTTCTTTGTTGATTGTTGATGTTGTTCTAGCTTGATCATGGCAGAGTTCCTTGATTCTTCAAGTTCAACCAGCTCTATCCATTTTGATTTCTCTCTGGTCCATGCCTTCAAATTCTAGCTGTCGGGAAAATGCTAATAAATTCAACTCAAGTGACAAAGGAAGTGTAGCCTCCTTGACATAGAAAATTTTGTAAGGTGAAGTTCCTATTGCCTTTTTCATTGTGATTATGTCTTCCCAGTGCATGTGAGACCTTTGTATGCCACTTCCTTTTGCTGATGTTCATTGTTCACTTCATGATTCTGATCAGGTTCTTATTTGTAGACTCTGCCAAGCCATTACCTTGAGGGTAATAATTGGAGGAAGTCTTCAAGTATATACCAAGACTAAGAGCCCAATCAGTGATTTTAGTACCAAGGAAGGATTTTGCATTATCTAAAATAATTGTTTGAGGGACACCAAACCTTGTTACAATACCTTTGAGAAAGTCAAGGATGACTGAATCGGTTGATTCCTTGAGTGTGACAACCTCTATCCATCTGGTGAAGTAATCCATAGCTGTCAGCACCCACTTGTGGCCAACACTTGAAGGAGGATTGATCATGCCTATGAAGTCAAGACCCCATTGCACAAAAGGATGATCCACTTGGATTGGTTAGAGGGGAAGCACTGCCAATTTCTTCTTTCCTACAAAGAAAGTGCATTCTTTGCATTTCATGACCCACTTGTGTGCATCTGTGAATAGGGTAGGCCAAAAGAGTCCTGCCATTATGATCTTCATTTTTGTAGTCTTGGTAGAGAAGTGTCCACTAGAGAATCCATCATGTGAATTATGCTAACACTTTTTCAGTCTTTGCACCATCAATACACCTCAACAACATGCCATCAAGATTCTTTTGAAGAGAAGACCATCAATCAAACATATGGAATAGATTGCAGCCTTAGATGTCTTCTCTTTTCTTTGTTTAGAATAGGAGGGTATGCACCTTCAGAAAGGAATGCGATCATTTCCTTCATCTAGTTGCATGCATCAGGGGCTTCATTTTGTTCATGCTCTGCACGTGGGAGATCTTCATCTAGAAATAATGAAGTCTCAGGTTCATCTTGCACGTCCTCAACAATTTGTTTGCAGAGCACACTACCTCTTACCAGCTTTGTGGCTTTGATAGTCACATCATACTCCATGATTTTGGTCACCCATCACACTCTCTTCTCACTTATTTTTATTCCCATGATGAAGTCTCTAACACTGGGGTGAGAAACTAACACCTTGATGTGGTTTGTGGTGAGCATGCTCTTGAATTTCTTGAGTGCGCACATGATGGCATAGACCTATTTCTCCATGTGACTGTATTTCAACTCATAATCCTTCAGTGTTTGACTGAAGAAAGCCACTGGCTGCTCCAGTCCTTGTTCATTTTCTTGTGTGAGGACAACAACAACACTTGCATCATCACCATAAGCATAAAGGATGAAATCCTTTGAGTAATCTGGGTTGATGAGTGTTGGCACACAAGAAATTTCTTGCTTGATCTTGTTGAATCTCTCCTTTCCTTCTGTTGTCCATCTGAAGGTTGTGTCCTTCTTGAGCATGAGGGTGATGGGTCTAACCAGTCCTACAAAAGTTAGGAATGAAGCACCTAACAAAATTAATTTTTCCAAGAAAGGACTACAAGGATTTCTTGTGCACTGGTAAGGAAAGAGCCAGGATGGCTGAAACACACTCAGGATCAATTGTGATGCCATCCTTTGAAACCACATGGCCTAGTAGCTTTCCCTATGCCACAAAAAAATTACACTTCTTGGGGTTAAGAGACACCCCAAAATTTCTACATCTCTCAAATACTTTCTCCAGATGTGCCATATGATCTACACCCTACTTTGAGAAGACAATTATATCATCTAGGTAAACCAAGATGAACTCATTGATGTAACCTTTGAAGGAAATATCCATGGCACGCTGAAATGTTGTGCCTACATTTGATAGACCAAAGGGAATCTTCTGATATGCATATGTTCCCCACTTGGTTGTAAACATTGTTTTGAATTGATCCTCTTCCTTGACCAGGATCTGATTGAAGCCAGAGTACCCATCCAACATAGAAAATCTCTGTGCACGCCAGCCACAGTCTGCAAAATCTTCTCCATAGAAGGAAAATGATAATGATCCTTGAGGGATGCCTTATTCAAATCTTTGAAATCAATGCAGAGTCTGATTTCACCATTCTTCTTGCATACTGGAACAAGATTCATGACCCAGGTAGAGTATTTGATTGGAAATATGATCTTCACCTCAATGAGTTTAGATAACTCTTTCCTCATGAGGGGCTCTATCCATGGATTGACTTGCCTCTGCTTTTTTCTAGTGGGATTGATACTAGGATCAAGGTCAATGGAGTGTTGAGAAACACTTGGTTCAAATCGTTTAAGGTCTTCATACTCCCATGAGAAAATATCACTGTATTTTTGACAGAGAGAGATGAAGGCCTTTTTTCATCATGTGTAAAGCTTTACTGAGAAACAACTCCTTTCCCACGTGCACAATAGTGACTGGAGTACAGTCTTCTTGCATCACACATATTATTTTCTTCACCCTTGAACTCATCATCAGGGCTAAATATTTTCTCTAAGGTGACCAGCCCTTTAGGAAACTTATTTGTCTTTAGCTGGATCACTTGGTCACCATAGCTTTCATGCAAATCAACTTGCATGCTTGAAGAGAACTCAACTTCATTCTGAATGAACTGGATGATCTTGTGTCACTGTCAAACACTTTCCAGCTAGTGTTGTTTTCTGGAATGGATGGTCTGATTACCATCTTGACATGTTGTGTGTTTCCTTTGACAAAGTCCTCTGCAGGAGAGAACTGTGAGCCAAGTGCGGACCATCTGATCTACTTCTTTGTTCATCTTCCTTGGCACCACCTACAGATTTAGAGCATCAAATCTCTCAAGGAGGTCCCAAACTCTATGTTTATAAGCTTTGAGAAGCTTATTCTTTGTCACGCATTTTTTGGTGACCTGGTAGATAACTAGTTCTGTGTCCCCAAAAATTTGCAGTGCCTTGATCTTTTTCTTTTCCGCAATCAGAAGACCATATACCAATGCCTCATATTCTGCTACATTTTTAGAACATGTAAACTACAAGCTATGTGTGAAGAATAATTTCTCATCCTTGGAAGAAATGAGAACAACACTTGAGCCAACGCCATTCCTACTTCTGGATCCACCAAAGTATAACTTCCACAGATGAGTATTTTCTTCATTTTTCTTGAGCACACATGGAGCACAACTTCTTATTCAAGGATGCAGTAAGTGCCAAGCCCAGTTTCAAAATCTTCAAGATTTTCAACATATGGATAAAATTTATGGTGCCTTTCTTCCCACTCATCTAACACTAAGTCAGGTAAGAGGAGGAGGGACAGGCTGCTCTTCAGAAACTGAAACTTGTTCTTCTTGGATTAAGTAGTTGGCTTGGAGAGGAGATGGGTCATATGACTCAACATGATAGGAAAATATTGGCTCATCTTGTATGGTAAACCAGGTACCATACCTTGTCTTGAGTAACATATGGGACCAATCAGAAGACAAGTAACCACCCACTTTAGCAGTAAAATCCCTTGATAGACATAAGGAAAACAAAGGAGGTAGGTCAATGATTGACACATCTTGAGTTATAGTGAGGCTTGGACATGCATGGAGGGTTAACTCAAGATCCTTGATGACTCCCAAAGTGGTAAAAATTGAGCCATCAAGCTGTAGGACTCCTTTGGACAAAGGGTTGTACTTAAGACCTAGGACATCAACAATTTTCTTAGGCATGACAGAAGTACTAGCACCTGAGTCAATCATACAATTATGCACAAGGTGCGTGCCTATGATAAAGGACATATAGAAAGGTGGGGTTTTGAAAACCTTATTTACTTGTTCTCCTCTTCTTGATAGATATTGATAGCAGTGCACAAATTTTGGACAGTTGGATCAGTGCACGTGAAGTTGGGCCAGAGCTTCATGCAATAGGTCACGCTGAGATGGAATGGTCAGGGCATCCCACATTGTGACATTTATATTTTCATCTTCTTCATCTGGTCCACAATGTTGAATGGAATGCCCATTGACTTGTGCATTTGGGGCACAACAACATCTTTTATTGATTGTTCAGGTGCAGAGGCAGGGGCTTAGTTGGTGCATAGAGGTTTGACCTACCAAAGGAGGGGTGTGCACTACTTCAAGAGGAGCTTTGCATGTGAACCTCACATAGGAACTTGTGTGCCTTTACTGCTGGATGCCTTATTTACATCTTTTTACTTTTGAGGATCAACCTATGTTGTAGGAATTGAGACTTGTGCACCAGACTCAAGCATTCTCTTCTTTTACCTTGTGTTGTCAGCAACTTGGGCACATGGTCTGTTTGTATCATCTGTAACTTGATTGATTGCCTAAAATTCCTCAGCGCCAAAGAATATCAAGTTGGCCTTCAGAAGGGGATTCTGGATTTTCTTGATTCTCTAGGCTTCACTTGCGCTTGTGGAAGGTTCACAGTTAGAAGCATTCTGATCATATAGGCCTGTGTGTGCATGAAATTAGTGTAGTGATATTAACTATGAGGCATGTTGCAAGGGAAGCACCATTCTGACTCTTGCACCATGTTGTTTTGAACTAGAACTAGTGCTTTAATTGTGTTGGGTGCTAGAAGAGCTTGCGCTGGAGAAACAACTTGTAAGGGTAAATGCACATTAGCATGCCATATGTCATTTTGTTGGTTCTTCCCATATCTTTGGTTTCCATATTGATTCCACCAGGGCTGATTGTTTTGGTTATGCACCTGATTAGAATTGTTTCTGAAGGCTTGCACCTACTACTTTTCCAAAGATATAACTTTGTTTGACAAGTTTCTAATCAGGGCTTTCATTTCTTCATCTTCCTTTTGTTGTGTAGGGAGAATAGGATGTGGATGCAACTAGTTGTGCACTCTCTTATAGGAATAGGAGCAATAGAAGGCTGGGGCACTGGAGACATCTCTGGGAATAAGGGCATGGGAGGTCTAGGAGCCAACTTTCCCACCTGGATGAGACTATTTTCTGCCCTTATTGCAATATTATAAGTAGCAGGTAAGGTTCTACCTCCCATGGATTGAATCATGACTAGTATGTCACTATTCAAAGCCCTTAGATAATACAAGAAAGCATGTTGGGTTGTAGGCCTTACCACTTGAGGGATTTTGTCCCAAGTTTTCTGGAATCTGATATTGAAATCAGTCATTTGCTCATTGGGTGCCCTCTTTGTTGTAGTCAATTTTCCACCAGAGATAGGTGATCTGATTTATCTTCAAAATAGTTGCATAGAGTTGTTCCAAGCTCATCCCAGGTGGCAATAGATGTAGGTCTCAGGCCTCGGTACCATTGGAGTGCTTTACCTTTGAATGAGGCTGCAAGCAGCCTGACTGCTACATCATCATGCATGATCAAATAGACAGAGCACACATTTGCTACATCCTGGATATGCTCAACAAGGGTGACTTGATTCTCACCAGTGAAGTATGGGATACTCTTGAGCATGGTTGTCGTCATATCATGTTGTGCATTGCGATTAAGAGGGCTTCTACCAGTGAAAGTAGAAAATTTCCTTGGAGGAGGAGGTGGTTGTAGTGCCATGGTAGGGTGTAAAGTCTATTGTGAGGAGGAGTGGAATGTGTGTGTCATGTTGGAGATGGAGATGCATGCATAGGTGTTTCTGTTATGTACTCTCCTTGGAGATAGTTGAGGATACTCGAAAGATGCTTCAGTTGTACGCTTTGTCTCGTATGCACTCTTCTCATGAAAGGTGCTTAGGACTACTGAAATCAATAGATCTTGATATGTTGGGAGTCACCAGATGTGTTGAAATGAGCCTCCAAAGGCTGGAAATTACTAAATCACACACCAAACTTAGCAATGATGAAATTTAAGCTTTCAATGTTGGTCCCACCAGGCATGCCAGAAACTGTTGGTTCCTCAAACTTGCACCCATGTCTCAGATCTGGATGAACTGAGTTGTTTGAGTCAACAATGGGACTGTCTCCAAGTTGTGGGACCTTGTGCACTTGAGATGGACATCTGGAGAAAGGTGGTTCCTCTACCTATTTCTACTGCTACTGCTGAAAGGAAAACCTAAGCTAACAATGCCAAGGGACCAAGGATAGAAGGATAACAAAAATGGAAAACTAAAACTAAGGGAGGTGATAACACCAGAAAAAGTGGGATGAACACTATCTTTTTGAGTGAAAATAAAGGAGAAGGCATAAAGGGAGGCCAGGCATGCGTAACACAAACCAGAATGCATTCACACTGATCAATTTCATGAAACACAACAAGAAAAGAAAGCTGTAAGGGATTTAAAATAACACAATAAGTGCACAATACAAAAGGGAGGCAAGAAAGAAAAATACAAACATGTTAAGGTAGAGAATAGCCACAAAACAATGCTTCTATTACTTCCAAAAATGCACAGTCAATTACAATGGCATCTGAAGGTTGATATCCACATGCAAGAACCAGATATAGAGGTCTGCAACTCAAAATACAAAGATACAAAGTCCTTAGCAAATGCTAGAGGATCCAAAATGTCCAACCCTTTACAATGAGCCATGCTCTTACATTTATAGATGAATCGATGAGAGAAGAAGAGGAGAAAGAGGGAAAACTTGGATTTGAATCACAACCACCAATAATAAGTCGAATTGCGAGCCCCGTTGAATCACATCACCTTTTTTAATCAAGGTTACTTTACCCAACCCTGATTACCTTTTAACCTGTAGTCTAACCTCACCAATAGGCTATAAATATGGGCTTCCCCCCCCCCCCCTCAAAAAGATAAGTTGGAAAATTTGGGAAAATGGTGTTTTGAATTCTAAGCTTATTGTTTATCATTATATCCTCATGATGTCCTTGTAACGACACTGTAATCCCCACAATACTTTGCTAATGCTTTGTTGATTCACGTAGCATGGTTCACGTTGCACGTTATGTTTGAATCAGATCAATAGCACCATCTACATACCAGCATCATCAGGCTCCTTTGATCATCATCTTGCATGTTATTTTTTTGTCTTGTATTTTATCATTATTCTTTATCACACGGGAGTTGATAGCCACCGAGGAAGTTAACACTTCTTGGATCTGCTTTGTCAGGAAGCCCCCACATAAAATCTCTAAACAATCTTTCTCTGGTGTCTATGAGCCACATGTTTGTTGAGATCGCAGCGAGGAGTTCAACATCGACTTTGTGCCCGTATCATTAATTACCATCTCCAAGGTACTAAGAACTTGCATTTTCGACGTTGTTTTGTTTTTATTGATTTCTCATACACTAATTTGGACATGAATCAAGAAACTTTGATCAACATTTGGCATGCCCGGTGGGACTAGACCCAAGTTTTGGTCAATTTTTTTTCCTTTACTCATCTTGCGTAGGTGTCATAAGTATAACAATTATTCATAACTCTATTCCATTTAGATATCTCTTACAAATATTTTGTTTTCCTGACTCACCTGTTTACATGATTTAGTATTATCTCCCTCTGTGGTATGTCATCTTTACATTCTTTGGTTTTGGTCATCTTGGAGGTAAGTACTTCTGGTTTTGAATCGTCTTGTTATTTGGCCATTTATAGTTCATATCGAGTGTATTTTTATTATTAATCATAATAGTATTATTAATATTAATTAAATAAATTAAAAAAATGGTTGTCCTAAACTACCCCACCCTACCTATCTCCTAATTCCTTCATCTCGGCTAACTCGGTTGAGTTAGTCAACTCACCACTCATCTCTCCCCTCGTCCCCGAGTTGTTTTCCTCACACTTACTTGATTCCCGAATCCTACTCAAAAATCACCATTCCTCCTCAACTCTCCAGCTAACCTTCACTCCAGAACTCATCAAACTCCCATCCTCCCAATTCGAGCTACACCATCTCTCTTCCACCAAAATGCTCAGTTCCCAACTCCAATATACCCGGAATTGTCACTCCTCCTCAACTCTCTACACCTCACCATGGTTTACTCACCACTAAACTCCTAACTCCCCTCAGTCTTGTCCTTGAGTTATTCTTCCACGTATCTCCCTCTCTCTGAGCTCTTATCTAACTCTTCCTCACACAATCCTAACTTCCACCCCATCTCCAATTCCTTACACCACTCTGCATCTCGATTGCTCTCTTCCTTGAGCCATCCTCACCCACACCGAGCTCTTTATATTCCCACCTATCCCGAGCTATTCTCCCACTCCCCTACCCATCCTCCATCCTTCCTACTCATTCCCAACTCCATGCATCCCTCATACCACTCAAAAAATCCATCTACCTAGTCCACATGATTCTCCACCTGATCCGATGTTCGACACATCCAACTGGTTCCAGCTCAATTTCAAATTCACATAATATTTGTGGGTATTGGTTCCATCCCAACTCCCGCGCTGAGAAAATAATATCCATGCAAGCTCATCAACCTCTGATGATTGGTGCTTCCAACTGTTTCAAAGGTAGTTTCAAA
The DNA here is from genome assembly GCA_019776745.2 of Taxus chinensis. Lineage (NCBI taxonomy): Eukaryota > Viridiplantae > Streptophyta > Pinopsida > Cupressales > Taxaceae > Taxus > Taxus chinensis. Next base: position 313,597 of record JAHRHJ020000344.1, on the reverse strand, counting down.
TTTACATAAAGTTTTGTGGGTAGCAACTATAAAAGTCTCTTTATAGCTATTGTTTTACAATTCTTTACACATCGTATATAATCTTGAATCGTTTCACTAACACTATCTATCAATTTTAAACATTTTTCCTCTATTTATAAGATCAGTGCCACCATAATTTCTCACTTTTATCATTTCTGATTGCATCAATCTTATTAAGGATTGATCCCTGCACTTGTTTCCTTCACCTGCCAAGGTTCTTCATCTCCCAAGCTCCTCGCCATTAAATACTCTCTTTTGTCCATGCCATCCCCCAAACAACTCCCACGCCACCGCAAATCTCCCACCGGAATCTCCCAGCTACCTCCCACACAGATTATCTCTCGCCTCTCACATTATGTTTTCCTTTCAAATCTCCCTTCGACATGCACCGGCCCACGTGAGCTTCACATGGATCGATCACTCATAGGTTAACTTTTGACACAAACATCTGATATCAAGACATCATATTTTCAACATATCACATCCATACCTCTATTGGAAAAATTATTTTGATATTAGTGATTTAGTTAGGATTTAATTAGGCTAATGGTTTTATTGTTAGTTAATTAATTATGATTTGTTCATTAGAATTCATAGTGTAATTGTTGTTATTAGTTAATTCATTACAATTTGATAACTAGAATTATTGTGATAATTATTTTGTTATTAGTTAATTGGTTAATTAACACTCTTAAGTAGGATAATTATATTAGGATAATTATTGTGTTATGTTTTTTATTTTTTCAAATAATTATTAATTCAAATATTTATTTTTGTTATTATTTTTGTAATTAGACTTTTTTGTTAACACCTAACAACGTCAGGACTCCGAAATTATCTTTCTTATTTTTTCAACCACGTCCACTAATTGTCTTCTCTACATGTACAGGTGAATTCCACAACATTACGTTGTCAAAGATAACCATTGAAACAAAAATACACCTAAGTACTCTTTCACCATACTCTTCATGTACTTGTGCATGGTGCAATTCTAGGGTACCCAGATGTTCCCAATCGTTGATCATCAGTTTCAGATACCACATTATCAAGTACGATCCAATAATGGGGGAAATCATTCTCCAATGCTTCTTTAACATATGTTGTCATTTTCTTGCTTTACAACCTGTCACCTGATTATTTGGAGCATACTCCTTGTTTGCCTCAACATGCTGCCAGATAAAAAGGAAAAGTGATATACGGGTATTTTTCAGTTCTCCCTATTTTCTCTTTTCTACATGGTAATGTCATTTTCTGGGTAATTGTTTGCATCGAATTTCATATTTCAAATTTGGTTTAAAATGAACCCCGTGCATCCTACCTACTCATATAGCTTAATTAGGGGTTTAACTCTTTACATCACACATTTTACCACACACTACCTAAAACTACACATATTAATCAACACACTGAGACATTCCTTTCACATATTTCACTGATTGGGATTGATCACCCAACAAGAAACTATTTCAAACATTTCCTAGCCATAACTTATCTAAAACCAAACATAGTTTACCTTCTTTTAGGTCCTCTTACAGCCATTTTTGTTTCCTTTCACACATGTTCTTCATCAAAACAAAAAAAAACACATAAAAAGAATTGTATGCTTAACTTGTCTATTTCAAATGGCACAAAACTCCATCCTAAATAGTTCTTATATGTACCAATCACCACAATTTACCAACATTCACACTTGTTGTATGTACCCACAATCAAATATGTTAATCTTACCTCAAGAATCCTATCAAACATCTCCTCCCGCTTTAACATACCAAGCTTCATTATATCCTTATCTATCCACTTCGTGTGTTGTACAACCAAGACCATCTTATATTTATCCTACACACACACTAGCCATAATTACAGCCTTCATGCCTTACCACATCAATTACTGCTACTCCTCAGAAAACTAGCATGATCAATACCTCATGTTTGTCTCCATCTAGCCGCCTTTATAAATACTTTCACTGTAACTCTAGTTCTCCACCATAGATTTATCCTTTATCCCCATCACCTTATGCCAATACTACATTCTCTTCCCCTCCTACATCATTTACCACACTTCTTGTATCTCAAAAATCTCATCCATCACATGATGTCCCTACTTTCCAACATTACACAACCTCCTAACTGATTCAATCTCAACTCCTATTAGATATCTTCCAACAAACCTACCCAAATCCACCATCGTCAAATCCATTTCACCCTTCCACACTACATGAGTTTGATTCTTATTCAATTAATATTGTACATCTAGCACCTCTTTATAATACCCATACTCACATACACTCATTAATTCCACACTTGAATATACCTCATACACTCCATCCACATTTGCTCCATATTTACCCATAATGTGAATCATAGATCCAATTCCAATTCCTGCACCTACCACATCAATCAGTAAGACCACACCCACATCATCTTCCCCTCCTCCATCATTTACCACACTGCATGTATCTCAACAAACTCATCCATCACAATATGCCCCTACTTCCCAATATTACCCAATCCCATACCATTTTGATCTCAACTTTCAATTTACCCATACCCACATCCACCATTGATTCCATACCTAAATATACCTCATAACTCCACATCCACATCTATTCCATCTTTACCCATAATGCACAACCATAGATCCCTTGAAATCCTAGTGTCTGCACGTCTACTACATCAGTCATTGAGACCACATCCACATTATCCTCCCCTCCTACATCATTTGAAGAACATTTCAAAAATCAAATTCAAATGGATTCAACTTCAAATAATCTTTAGATACCTCATTGTGCAACAAAATAAATTCCACCTTCCTTAGATTCTAACAAGACAAATATTCCTTCCTACGCCTCTATCAGTACCACCTCTTATCCTTTCTATAAATTATTATTTCCTCCCAAGGATGGAACCTCTCAAATATCTGCCTGGAGACAAAATTCCCTTATATAGGAAAATAATATTTCTTCTTCTAAATCCTATCCAACCACCAAATCCCTTCAACTAAAAATTTAATTACATCCAACACTATGAAAATCACAACTGGCTTCTATGTCATCAAGACATAAAACATGTTTGAACTTTGTCCTCAACATTCGTTGAATTATCTCAAATATCCACTCCTTCTCCAAAGACCAAGATATTTTGCAAAAACAAAGCACCTCCTAACGCTTCGTTTGAATCATGTACTGAGGTCTTTCGACACTTGCTACAAATTTCTGCAATCACACTTCCACCTATTAGGGCATGCTATGCACCTAAGGAAAGGATGTTATGATGTATATGTATTGATGGAGATGCCGACATGTGGCACACATCCCCTTAGTTATATTATGGGTTCACATGGGATATAATATTATTATGTATATGGGTTGATGGAGATGCCGACATTGACACACATCCCCTTAGTTAGTTATATGGGCTTAGATAGGAATTAGTTATATTGAGTAATGAGTCAGCCTATATTGGGATTAGGTGTTACCCATCCTATTTAAAGGATGTGAGTATCATTATGAGGAGGTATGGATGTAGATTTGATTCTTCTAGTTGGTATCTATATTTTGGTGTTCCCCTCAAAGTGGATTCCCATCTTGGGAGATTGTACAGTTACTCCTTCCTTAAGGAGCATTGTATGGTTTGCCCTATCTTAAGGGTATTAAAAAATATTAGATATTTGGGCCAACACCATATTTTTAAAGGCCCCCATATATCCATTTGTGAGGGTATCAAAATTTTCTACAATTATTGCATTTAATTTAAAATACTCTTGTCAATGATCATGAGTGTCTAAAACTTTCATCATCATTGGATCTGATTTATAGTCATGTTATTGGTCTTAAGTGTTTGCTTCCTAAGTTCACTTCATGCCAAGTTCATTGTCTATTTTGAGATAGTTTATTTTTTCAGAAAGCTCTCAACGGCTTCCAGTCCAAGGTTGCTAGAGAGAATGACTTACCTTATATTGGAGACAATCCATTTTAGTGGTAATTCCATTTAAGCTATTTCATTACTCATGATCTATGTTAATCTTTTTTGGCCAATGATTTCCATTGTTAAAGAATGGTGGGTTATCTCAAGCTCAATATATATTTTCAATCATTTCATGAAATCACCCAAAAGTTTTCTCATTATCATGATATTGGTTATTGAACATGGCATTTGCCTTTTAGTTAAACAATTGAGTTAGTTTTAATTTCATTGTACCAATATAAATCTTCACTATGGAAGATTTTGGACCAAAATAGAGGAACCCTTTGTGTCAAAGCATAAGATGATGTCTAAGAATAGCTATTGTAGAATTCCCAGAATAAAGAAGATGAAGAGGAAGTGAAGAAGATTCATGGGTGATGGTTAGGTTTATTGAAGACCCCAAAGTCCATAGAAAAGTTGAAGAAGTTCTAAAGGATCATTTGAGATGTTGAAGCACCTTAGCTCCCATGAATGGAAGATTATTTTAACTAGTTTCCCATGGATTATTGAATAAGATGGGTGGGTGGAGCTTCCATCATTTTGGTGCACTCAAGTATAATTTCATGTGATCTACTAGTCATTTGATCTCAATGTGGCATACATTTTCATGGATTGGTTAATTGTTAGTCACTTGCATGTTGCCCATGTGATCCAAATTCACTTGCATGATCCTTTATTACTATGGACAATCCGCATATACTTTAATTAGATTTTGTGAAGTTGAGGAGGTGCACTATAAGGGGTGGTTCCCACCATGGTAAGAAGTAGAAGGAAAATATATGGATATTCATACTTTGGATTTCCCCATAAGGTTAAAAATATATTTTCTTTTAAAAGAAGGATGGTATGACCATTATAAAGCTCATGCATACGGTATTGAATATATAGGAGAAGATCTCCCATTTAGGATGGGAAAATCCTTAATAAATTATTCATTGAGGAACATGAATCTAATTGAACATAATCGATCATGAATTCATCCACCATGCTCTAATTATTCATGTACTAAAGGTTGATTAAAATGATGACCTAGTGACAACCCTATAAGAAATATGTGATAGTATTCGGATAACTAGAGTTAGAAGTGATGGAATATTACAATCTACATGATATTTGAGATTGGAAAATCATGGAATCCTAGTTATACTTTTCTAATTGAGTGCTATAAAGATAATTTCATGACAAGAAGAGAATAGATAACCTCGAGGTATTATAAAGGATGTGAAAAGAACTTTGGATGAAGCAAGGTATACTTAATGGTAATTGATAACATCTAAGAAGCTAGGATAAAAAAAGAAAAAAATACATTAATATGGTGAATAAAGGGTGGAATAGGATTAACATTATGGTTGATAATTGAATCTAAGATGCTCAAATATATAACGATATCTCTTTATCAATGTAGGATGATAAAAATAAGTCACACTAATTAATCAATAAATAAAAATATATACACTGAGATATTAGAATTCAGATCATGTTATGACATCTATCAAAGATGTAGGGTTCATAAGAGACAATATAAAGGCCATAACAGATATGAAAAATTCTAGCTAGAATCCTTAATGGATGTAAACAAGAGTTAGGGTAATAAGAAATATCTAATCATAGAACTATGGGTTGTAATGCCATTTGGCAATAGTAAGCATGTGCTATAAAGTGAACAATAATGTCATAAGCAAATGATATGCATTATATCCCCTATCATAATATAATACATTGATACATCATAATGTTGATTAAACTAAGATAAGGGAAATATTTTATGATTTGGGATAGAAGGTTAGGACCTCGTGTGGACATTATTGGCACATTGAAGTCCCCCTCCATTAGTTTATAACAACTTGTGGTGAGGTTAAAACCTTGAAATTGTGAGGTTATCAAAAGAGGCAAAGTTGATTACCTAAGTAGAGAAAAATTGGGGACTCAAAATAATAAAGTCGTTGGATCAAATCCTATTGTTGATGCTCCTAATAACCTAATGTTCCAATAAGGAACTCCAAATGTAACGATCCATTAGACCCTAAAACCTCTTAACCTTTAAGGGTATACTTGCGAGCATAAGAAGAGAAGAGTGTTTGATGATAGGTTTGAGAAATGACAATAATAATGCTTATAAATAGGGGAACATAATCTAAAATAATTATTTTGACTTAGCATGCACCATCGTCTAGGTCGATGATGTCAAATGAAAAAATTCTCTACTAGACATCATCGATTGAGTCAACGATGTCGGTTGTAAATAATCCAATAAGAGTTGAGGGAGAGGAGAGTGAAGGAAGGGTGATACAAGATACTTGGAGAAAATGGAAAGGTAATATGTAGGTGATGTAAGGAGGTAGACAAATGTATAAAGTGCTGATACTTGATAGTAGGAAGGCAAGACATGAAAGTTCAAGCGATGATCCATGATATCTCACAAGATGATATAGATCTACCCCAACCCTTTCCTAATACACCCCTTATGACATGTACTCAAAGGGATTAATACAAAAAAAACCTACAAAGAGAATCATTACTAAGTGAAAATTAAGTTGTACACACATAGTATATGATTGTGATAAAAATTTTGTAGGGGACTTGTGGAGGACGTTTTGGAAGAAGTTGAAGTTATAATTCAACTCAATGTATCATCTTCAAACAAATGAATAGACCGAGATGGTCAAGAAAAGTTTTGGAAATATGTTGTGATGTTTATTGGAGAGAAACCAAGACCGTGGGATTTAATATTAACACAAAATGAATTTTATTGACAATTCAATCTATGAAGTTATTATAAGGATGCCAATATGGATATTGTCTGAAAGTATCCCACAACGGTTACGTAATTGCAAGATATGGTAGATATGAGTAACTTGAGTGTGGAAGTAAAAGAATTCATTGAATTTGTGAAAGTGACATACATCAAAAAGAGAAGAAGCAATTGAAATAAAATACTTTGGAGGTTGGTGACATGGTTTAATCTCACTCGAGGAAAGAACGGTTCCCAAAGGGAACATGTGATAAGTTAATTGTTGTATATATCTCCCCCCGGGTAAATATAGACAAATAGAAGAATATGGAAATCAAATAAACTCAAAATCTGACATTTATTTGCGCCACTAGTCGCGCCCATAGCGCAGATTAGAAGGCGCCGACATGGAAAAAGTTCCGCCCCTGGCGTAGATTAGAAGGCGCCGACATGGAAAAAGTTGCGCCCCTGGCACAGATTAGAAGGTGCCAACATGGAAAAAGTTATGCCCCTGGCACATATTAGAAGGCACCGACATGGAAAAATTTGCACCCCTAGCGCAGATTAGAAGGCGCCGACATGGAAAAAGTTGTGCCCCTGGCGCAGATTTAGAAGGCGCCGACATGGAAAAAGTTGCGCCCCTGGCACAGATTAGAAGGCACCGACACCAAATTTTTAGTGCATATGGTGCACTTAAAAGTATGTTGACGTGAGGATGGATGCACCAAGGTGCACCGTTTGGAGGCACAACATTTTGAGCATTGACACCCTGAGAGGAAGCAAACCCTAACCCAGATATTCAAATGGCCATAACTTTTCACAGGGAGCTTGGATTCACGCAAGGTTGGACTTTTCGGAAAGCTTACAAGGTCCTCTATCCAACTACAACTAGATATATTTAATTGGGTGAGAAAAATTTCTTCAAAAATGCAAAATATAGTTCACCATTTTTTTGGTTTGCTAGGGTTCTCACCTACCGCCATAATGAGATGAATTAAATGTAACCTGGAGGTGGTTGGGGTAGATTTGGAATTCCTCTCTCTTACCTATCTCATTCTTCCTATAAATTGTAAGGAGGGGCTTCTTTCTAAAGGTTGGACATTCTTTTTTTGCACCCTCCCTTCTTCTCTTTGGTAGGTGAATTTATGGAGTTCAAACCTCCCATCTAAAACTGTAATGCAACTTTGCCTCTTGGCATTTTGTAGTGTGTTGTATCAATCTTTAGAGAAAATAATGCATGTTTGTGGATGATTCTCAACCCTCTCTGTGTTCATTTTCATCCTCCTGATATTTCACTACAATTTTGGTTATCTGTGCATGATCTTGCATTGCATTTTAATGGTTTGTGTTTATTGGCAAGACAAGTGTTCTTCATTCCTTGGTGTATCACCTTTGTTAGTCTAGGTTTATTTTTATGCATCTTCTTACCCTATCTCCTTGGCAAGTTAGATTAGGTTTTTTTTGAGTAAACCCTCTGCATTTTTATGTGTGCCTCTGAACAAAGGAATAGGAACCGGCCTTCATCCAGAGAGCTTTCCTGATACGCAAGGTCCCACACTTGGGAAAAGCTCCATGTTATGCGTTACAAACATTCAAGGGTGTTGTGATTACACATCAACACTTCCCAAACCAAACCAATCTATTCCTTCCACTTCAACATCTGCATTGTTGACCTCACCTATCCAAATGCAAATTTCCCCTCATTCTTCACACACTTCCACAACCATGTCACCTCCAAGTGAAGAATATTTTTAAAAAGGATCCTTCATTCTCCCATCAAATTTATTCGAGAACCTCCTCACTTCGGTTCACATGACCCTAAGTCATCAACTAGCATTCAAACTGAAACCAAAAGACTAAAACCGCAAAGTAATCCATCCCCCATCCTAAGCATCTATACCAGATACATCAACATCCCAAACTTCCATGTCAAAATCCAAGCCAAAACATCATATTAAAACTCATAAGATTTGCCTTCTTTTTGACACCTCGATTGGGTCCTACGCAGACATCCTTCAACATCTAATTCAAAATTTTGTGATCATTCTTCCTCAAATTAGACATTTGGATCCTTATAGTAGCAAACCTCCATGGTTCGATCCCAATTTCATTTGTGCATATCATGGTGTTTTGGGCCATGACATTGAGTAGTGTAGGGCCTTTCAGACCATCATCCATGACCTTATTCAGGAAGATGATTTCCTCACTCAAGGGGAACATCCTTCCCCATCCACAATGAATACAACTCATCTTTCTACATCCTCTTCCATCAAGTTTCCTAACACTCCCCCATCCACATCTACTCCATCTTTACCTATCATACCATCTATTGATTCTCTCTCAGTTCCTCTTTCCACACTTCTAGTTGTGTTAAACACACCATCCTCTTCTTCCACATCATTTGAAGAATCTTGGAAAGCACCTCAACTTACAATAAATTCAAATAACCCTCTCATATCATCTATAGATGCTTCCACAAAAAAAAACCAACCTTTGTCAGACATCACCATGAAAAACACTAATCTTTTCACTTGTATCAACTACGACACAACCTTTATACCCTCCGACTGAAATTAGTATCATCCCTTCCGAGAATGCTCCTTCACCATCAAAATATAAGATCCTTGGTACACTTCCACAATGATCACTTGTGTGTCCCCAAATAAGATAGATATTTCACCAACGAATACCAAATATGCATCATTTGTTTTGGGTTAACATCAATCTCCATCTAAGGCATCACAATCACTCCACCAACCAAAATCAAAATCATCCAGCATTCCCTCGAGATTTGAATCAAAATTGTGGAATGACATGATGCAATCCTCCAAGATAGCTCATACAACCACATCCCAAGTAATTTCATCAAGATCTAAGTCAAAGGAATCCCAAGAAAATACATATACTAATATATCAATTGAATCGTATATGGAAACCCTTCAACACTTATTAAAAATTTCCACCATTACGCTTCCACCTGTCAAGGCATGTAACCCAAGTAGTAAGAAGTCATCGTGGTTTGATCCCCACCTCAGTTGTGCCTACCATCGTATCCTGAGTCTTAGCACTGAGTGTTGTAAGGCTCTTCAAACTGTCATCCATGATCTCATTAAAAGAGACGACCTTTTTGAGGATTGTCCCTCTACCATTTTATATGCAACTAATTCCACATCTATCAAAGTCTCTAAGTCTTCTCCTCCATCCTTTATTAACATCTCTCCTTCACATGTTATTACTCATACAGAAGGTCCTCCCTTATTCATCAGCATTGTTTTCCTATGATCGCCAATGCATCTACCTAATCCAAATCTAAGATTATCATCATCCAATCTCTTTCACCTATCCACATCTAATTTTCCTACAGTGATATAATCTCTTTCATTGGCGGAGTATCCTCCCCTTGTCCTTGAGCATATCATTTGTATTAACGCATTTCCTATCTAAAAATCTCTCCTTTCACATTGAGAGAGAATTTAATCCTTGACATTGTTTTATTTACCTCATTCAAATCCATCCAGTCTAAACTAACCCCTTCCAAATCTTCATCTCATTTAAAGCCCACATTTGTGGCCATATGCATCTATCCCTTAAGGGACCATTTATTTTCATATTAAGCCCACTCTGGTGGCCATGTTTGTCTCTCCATTAAGAGACCATATTTCAATCTTTTTCATTTAGGTAAACCTTTATGGCCATGAATTTTTCATCAAAGTCTTCTTTTGAGACCATGTTTGTCCTTCCAATAAGGACCATATTTTTTTCACCAAAGTCCACCTTTGTGGCCATGATTGTGTGCCTTTTAAGCCCCCCCCCTATATGTTTGTCTCGTTAGGGACGCATATTTTCACTTCTTGAAAGGGTGAAGCATAGTTTTTACCTTCCCTCGTCCTCCCAAATTTCTTATCTTATCTCGGATATGACGTTAATCAAGGAATCACTGGGAAAAAATTGCTCCCAAACTAGATCAGACCATATATTATCACGCATAAAGTATGGGTTTGGGGCTTGTCACTTGGCTTCCCTTGAGGGTAAACCAGAGATCAAGACCCTTAATGCATTGCACTTACGACCATTCTATTGTTAGTACATGCACTTATGAGTATAGTCCTATCTTTAGACCATGTCTCCACCATTATCCCCTTTCGTCTACTATGGTAATGATATAAATTATGTGGTCTACCACCACTACTTTGATATGACCTTGAATATGAGTATCATGGATCTACTCATAGCATATTCATTAAGGATAAGTTCTCCCATTTGGTGAGAACCCCATAATCATTACATCTATCACCCTCTCTTCTGTCATTTTCTTGTCTTCTTCTTCTTCTTTGTCCTTCATCATTTATTTCCTCCACCGTCTCTTCTCTTTATTATACTTGTTGCTTCTTTAATATGGTACATCTTTGTACATTCACCCATCTCCTCTAATCTCCTTTCCCTTCTCATCTCGTCTTCTTCTTGTTTGATCTTCCTCCTTCCCTTATTCTACTTCTCTCTTTCTCTATTTTATTTTTCTCCAGGTCCATCACGCCTTCCCTATTTCTTTCCCCCGTATATTTTCCCACTACCTTCATATTAACTATCATTCTCTCTCTTTAGTGCTTTCATCTATCTTCTCACCTCCCTCCCTCATCGTCCTTCTCCATTATTATCTTCCTCTTCTTTCCATCACAATCAAGCACAATTCACACTCCTCATTATCCACAGATGGTGGTTTCTCCATCCTACTACACCTCATCCTCTTTATCCTCTTTCATGTTTTTTCCCCTCCTCCACTACGTTCACTTTACTCTATTCAATGTCATCTTCATCTTATCTCTATCATCTATCATCTACAACCTTCATCCCATCTTCCTTGGAAATTTTTGTCTTGGAGGATACCATAATGGCCATCACCTATCTGATCTTGTTTTTCTTCCACGAATGTTTTTGTTCCACTTTTCAAAAAAAAAATAGCTTGAATCATTCTCCCATTTGTCAAAGAATTAGGATTGATTTCCTTCTTCTTCACCCCATTATTCATCTACCTTCAACTACAAACCTTTCTTAAAGAAACATATACTCAACATCCTATTTAACACCCTCTTAGGGAATTTATTTGATATGTTCTTCATATCCACATTTGTGGCCATACTCGTTCCCCCTAGGATATCTTATTTCAACATCCATCTTCCATTATGTCATCTTCGTGTCCTATGTTGGGGCACCTTTTCATCCTTTGTACTTGCAGATGCATATAACTCACTTTTTGTCTATCTTGTGCCCTGTGTTGGGGGCATCATATTCTCATCCTTGTCCCTCTTTACGGACGCATGATTTTTCACTCGATTCCTCACAAACAAAGGATTCCACATATCTTTCACATTCAATTGCACATATTTTGATGTTTTCCTATGACCCATTGGTCACACGATTTTACATCCATATTGCAGTGGTCTTCACCCACTCACTGGTCTATAGAATGTTGTCATCTGTCTCCGTTGAGACCACAATCATCCTCTACCGATGTGATATTGGAGTCACCACCATATTTTTCATAGATATTGCGATCCTTTTTCACCTTGGGAATCTTGCCTTTGGTCATGTTTTTTATGCATCCCCATCCCTTTTACAGACACATATTTCATCTAACTCTTTTTGTTTTTATCTCGTGGCTTGCTATCTCAAACCACTCAACAAAATGGGAAAATGTAGACACCAAATTTTGGTATAACACCCCTTCGTCATCTCACATTCATTCAACTTTCACTCTCTCTCTTTTTTTTCTTAAAATCCCATCCATTTATTCACCCAAATTTAATTAGTTATTAAATGGGCTCCATATAAACCCATTTAATAATTGAATTTTGGCATCTCTCAAAAATTATTCAATTCACCCACCCAACACTCCATTCTTAATTTCAAGAATGGAATCTATTACCTCACCTACCCATTCAAATCATGCTCCCCACTTCACCTAATAAGTCGAATTATGAGCCCCACTGAATCACATCACCTATTTTAATCAAGGTTACTTTACCCAACCCTGATTACATTTTAACCTATAGTTTAACCTCACCAATAGGCTATAAATATGGGCTTTCCCCCCCCTCAGAAAGATAAGTTGGAAAATTTGGGAAAATGTTGTTTTGAATTCTAAGCTTCTTGTTTATCATTATATCCTCATAATGTCCTTGTAATGACACTCTAATCCCCACAATATTTTTCTCATGCTTTGTTGATTCACGTAGCAGGGTTCACATTGCATGTTGTGTTTGAATCAGATCAGTAGCACCATCTACATACCAGCATCGTCAGGTTCCTTTGATTATCAACTTACATGTTATTTGTTTGTCTTGTATTTTATCATTATTCTTTATCACACTGGGGTTGACAGCCACTGAGGAAGTTAACACTTCTTGGATCTTCTTTGTTAGGAAGCCCCCACATAAAATCTCTAAACAATCTTTCTTTAGTGTCTTTAAGCTATAGGTTTGTTGAGATCGTAGTGAGGAGTTTTAACATCAACTTTGAGCTTGTATCATTAATTACCATCTCCAAGGTACTAAGTCCTTACGTTTTCAACGTTATTTTATGTTTATTGATTTCTCGTACACTAATTTGGACAGAAAGAAGAAACTTCAATCAATAGTTGGACTAATCAAATATGTTCATTAATGGCCATAAAGACATTTTCATGTTTCACACCTACCAAATCCCACTAAATTTTGAATTTGAATGATCTAGAGTGTAGCCCACATCAACAACTATTAGATGAGATCAGGCGCACGTGTGTTAGTGTTAGAACCCTGTAGCAAAAGTTATGGATGTCAGAATTTGTTAGCACAAATTAAACACACAAGACACATGGCGGCCATGGATCTAACTGAAAAGATAGGCCAATTGTGCATTTGTTTTGTTGTTTCTGCCACGTTTCACATTTTGGTTTTTTGTAAGGATTTGGTGTGCTTTGATTGATTGCGTGTAGTGTACTCAATGTTTAACATATAAACATGGTACAAAAGGCACAGTATAAAGTGTGAAGGCATGCACACGAAAGGACGAGGCATGAAAGGAAAATAGAGGAATGGCATGTGTAAAGTGACGCATGGGGGAGGAATGGGAGAAATACCTGAGGAAGAAATGTATGGTGAAGGTGTAACTATTACAAGGTAATGTGTGGCAGAAATAAAGGTGCACATGAGGATGAAAGGGACTTAGCTAATTTAGGAAGAAATTCTATAGTGCGCTTGAAGGGTGCATGAAATACTGGGAAGAAGGTGGATGCACAGAGAGTGTGCGCAAGGAGAAAATGGAACAAAGAGGAAAAGGAAAATAAAGATGAAGGAAAAGGAGGAGTGCGCCAAAGCGTGTGTGAGGAATCTGAAACCAAGGGAATGTGCCAAAGTATAAATTAGAGTGTGCGCAACCTACAATGTAGAACCTCATAGCCATAATGGAAATATAAGTTGTCTAAATAACTAGGAGAGTTATTTTGGATAACACACATCAAATCCAAAAAAAGAATGATGTAATATCGGGAGTCGTACTGACCCTGACGGTCACCCAACTGAGTGAACTTGCAGACATAAAATGACGCACTTTGGGTATCTATTTAGTCATGATTATATACTATATTCATATGATTCTTAATTAATAAAAGTACTAATTTTCCCATTTCTTTGACCACCTTTCTTTGCTTTTTTTATTACTTTTGGTCTTGTACCCTTACTTTCTCAGTCTACCTTTTTTACCCCTCGACATTTATCATCTTAGACACAAGCACCCTGGCAAGACGTTAGTGTTACACACCCTTGTCCCCTCTGGGCACCCTTGACCTAAGTATACTTTGTTCACACTTTTGAGCATCTTATCTTTTTGGTAATCGACCTTTTCAGGGTTAACTACGAAATTCAAGCAAAGTAATTATATAAATATAAAGTTCTGTGATCATAATAAGTGACTAAGCACTAAACATCTACTATCTCCACTTAAGGTTGCATCAATCAAAGGTTATTTAAGAGAATTCAATTACACCCATTATAACATCCATCACAAGGGACACATGGGACTGCATTCATTCTGCATCACACTTCATAAGATGGGGGAGTCTATTCTATTCCATGCACACATCTATTTACATTTCTTTACATCTAACTACTTTTCTCGTTAGTTCATGTACGACACGCATAAGAGCAACCTAGGGCATGATTCTGCACAAACACACACAGAACTATGTTGCGTCTAAGATGTAGTGTAACACTTAGTTGTAAGTTCCACTACTTTGGTGACATCTGAGGACAGGTTCTGACCCCTCATTTTACATATTTCTTTTTTAGGATTTGATGTTTATTTAAGAGTTTTGCAGGTTCATTATCTCCATTACGGGTTTACAACGAGCTCGACGAACATTGTGCAACGATGACTTAACAGGTGATTAAATACAAAGGAGTGTGAACACTCTTGTGACACCTCATACAATGGTTTATTGTGAGCATATTTTGTAGTCACAGGGTGCTCAAAAATTAGATCTGTGGTGCGCCGTTAGAAATCAAACCAGGGTGCCCACTTTCTGGCCGCCTATCCCTAGCTCTAGGTGCCTTAGTCCAGTAAAATGCATACCAGATTTGCAGCTTTGGTGTGATCCATATGTGCTTCATGTGTTTTCATTTTTCCATCTCTTCATGCTCTCTTCAGTCGGTCATCTTTGTGAAACAGTTAAGTATCTTTTTAATCACTGTTTTAAGCTAATTCTACATTTTACCAGCTTAATCCACTTGGGTACATTTGTTGTACTTAATTGTTATATTATTTACTTGCTAAAATTTGGAATTATTTAAGTATTCATAATCATTTATTCATTATATTTCCTTACCAACTGCAACTTAGATTTTCTTGAAGTTTGTATTTGGATGAGTTCATATATCTCCTAAATATTGCAGCCCAATCGTTGAATATCCTCGTAACCCTCTAACTTCTACAACTTAGTCAAAGGACTTCATGCTTCATATCGGGGAGGTTGTTACAAAAGTTATGGTAACTCAACTAGAGCTAGAATATGGTACAACTCATGAAACCCTAGAAAAGGTGGTGAAGAGGGGTTGTTATTTACAAGATAAGTGTCTTGGTCAAGTCAAGAATTTTCAGGCCTTTCTGGAGATTTGACTTTGGATCAACTTAGCAACTTAATATGAAATTTCCCTTAGTACCCTTCATTTCAGACATTTCATCCCAGGTGTTTAGAATGCAACACATTTTTTTCTTACACTGGTGAACGTCTAACACCAGGCATAATTACATTGCAGTCACAGGTCCAACATGTGGCACTAGAACCACTATATTTGGAGACAGTTTGAGGGATTTCGGTGAATCGAGCTAACATAGTTTACAGACCAAGAATCCTGATCGAGCTCATATTCCTTTCACCAAGTGTGGGGACATGATTGCTCATCGCATCAAGGACATGCACAAGACTGTGTGTGGAGGTTCTTGGCTGTCGTGTATATGCATTTGTACAGGTAGGATATATTTAAATGGGGTTAAGGTGTTAGATAACATTAATGCAAGGTCATGCCATTATGCTGGAAAATGACTCATTTAATGAAAGTTATGGCTGATTTGGAACGTGATAAGCCTTAGAAGTGTACCTGTAATCGCATAACTTAATTATGGTGAGCATAAAAGCCGAGATCCTCCACGGACCTACTGTTCACAGTTTTGAATGCATGGGTAAACTTGATAATTGGAAAGTTAATAGCAGTATGACCAATGAATACCATGAGGTTTCTTTTTAGGTCTTGTATTGTTCAATGTTTTGACACATCTTCTCTGACCTCACCAAATAGAAAGTAATGCCCATTGATCAAAGAAGCAGCTAAAGTCAATGTTGTGGAAGAGTTGACTGAATGCAGATCATACAAGGATCTCTCATCACCAATGTTATTTGGTGAAGGAAACCCTAGATATTTACATTGTGTTTTGGATGGTTAATAAAAAGAGGGTTTGGAACTCTAATTGAGTTGTGCTTGGAAATGGGATAGACACCTTATTAGCTTCACCTGGCCTTAAAGATGTAGCCACGTTGGAAGATTCATTCAAAATGTTTTCTCCTTCAATGGGTTAGAGTTGATTACATCTTGGGTATAAAAATTTGTCTCTATTCTAGGTAAACTTAGTTCCACAAGCGCATTGTGGATAGACCCATTATGAACTTACACCAATGAGAGGTAATGGAGTTTGAATCCCATTCCAATGTGTGAGTCATTTGATTGAAAATGATTTGAAGCAATGTGCTGATTTGAGTTGAAATATTCAAATTTTGGCTTGATTGAGACTATACTGATTTTTTTAGATGTGTGAAGCATCCCTAATTTAGTGGTATAATTTAGGAGCGTATTTTTGTGGATTCTGGGCAACTACTTTTCTGGAGGACATGGGATATGTAAAACCCTATATCTTTTTCTTGGTATTTAGAATTGGTCATACATTATGGATTATGGTCGTTATTGGATATTAATCCTTTAGGATAGAGCTCTAAGAGATTGTGTAAATTCTATGTTTTTTGACCTGCGGTTCAAATCTTTCTCTTGTTGTGACAATGTTTTGAATGTAATTAGCTTATACTTGCAATCTAGTTGTAAGAAATTTGGATTAGAAACTTTTAATTAATCGTAACAAAGTGGCTTTAGGGGCTTTGGAACTCACTGTAAACTTCTACAAGGATAGTTCATTTCCTTTCAAATGAAATTGGTTGGTGTGACACTCACGTGATTAGAGGTCATTCGTAGGGTTTGGTATACTTGTGAAATGCAATTTGGTCAGAGCACTATGCAATTATGGTAAATTGGTCCAAGATAAACAGACCAATGCAACTGAATATAGCGAACTAGATCCACCATGAACATCGAACCTTCTTGCATTGATGCAAACTGACTTCAGAATCCTGACATCTGTTGGAATAATTTTTGCATAGCTGCACACACATATGACAATTCCCATCCGTTTTGAACGATTGCATGCTCATAAAAGTACTAACATCTGTTTTCCGGATGTATTGATATCCATGACTTATTGCTTCCAAACCATGGAATTTCATTAAGCCGGTGTCAATTTGTAGAGGGTCCATTTAGTATTTAAACTTGGTTTACATATTTATTGTTGATTTTTGGTATCTTGTTAATTAATGCCTAATTTGATGTGGTACTAGCAGGGCACACCAATATAGAATGGAAGATTGTTCCTTGATGTTTCCGGGTATAGAAGATGCATATTATTTAGAGAATTACAGTTTGGGATCATTAGAGCTGAAGTTTCAACTTTAGATTGAAGTGATAGACCCAATATACATGAATGATAAATGATTTAAACTCGTGTCAGTGATTGTTCTAATCTATAAAAAATGGTGAGAACCGATGATCGTTTCCTTGAAGTTTTGATTCGTCAGGGCCCATCACATAGTTTGCACCACACTTTCTTGGAAATATCAACCTGATGTTGCTCATAGAAAACAATTAAGTTATTGGTTTTGAAGCAATGATTCTCTTGCTGTGAAATTGGTACTCTAACCTAGATCGAACTATCTGAAATTAGGGTTCTCAAAAATGAGTAGTTTGATAAAGGGATCAGATGCTTTCATAAGGAAATCATCTTTCGATTTGGGGGGTCTGACCCTGTGACAACTCATACATTGTGAGATGCCAAAACTAACCAATTTGAAACATTGGTGGTGAAAATCGGCACAGTCAACGAGGAAGAACTCTCCCTTGTCTGAGATACTAATGTTGCATCCTCATATACCTTTAAAGTTTTTTTAGGATCAGAACTAAATAGAATTTTCCTCCTATGATTTAGAGATGAATTAGGTGAAAATAAGGGATTAACTTCGAAGTAGCATCTGGGTTCAATTGTTTAAGGATCATTGAGATGATGAAAACTATGGCTTCCAACATTGATCTTGAGAGCATTTTCTTACCACATTTTTTTCACTTTCAATAAACGTTGTCATAACCTTGATTCCCTTAAAGGTGGTTATGAAAAGCATCTAAACCTACTCAATATGGGAAACTTTAGAGGAATCAATGAATTTCAATAAGGTATTCGATTAAAGGTTCATTTAACCTTAAGCACTTAGTTTCACAGGAAAATGGTCATGCAAGGAAAGGATGTAAAGGTGCTAGACCTTGGTGGTTAATTCGTTGATACCAATTGAAGTCGTCTATGATCAATTAATCAGTTCAATGGGGATTCTTGAGAAGAAGCAATCTGCAATTGCATGGAAAGAGGGCATAAACTTAGAGACAATTGTTTTGATGGAATATTATAAGTTATGGAAGTGTTGTCCACTAGTAACTGGTGGAATTGGGGAGATCTAGACAAGAGTGAGGCGACATTTCTAGCAATCAACAGTATGGAAAAGGAGGTTTGGAATTGGAAAAGAAGGACTACCCATAAGAGTATGGAACCCTATGATATGGTTTTAAACATAGAACATTCAAGAAAATGAAGACTTCTTATGTAGCTCAGACTCAGGGAGTGAAAAATGACATCATTGAGTGATATTTCCTTGTTGGGATTCAAGCTCTATGAACATTTGGTGGGAATAAGATCTCAAACTGGTTTGATGGCATTCAATCGGTAAGTGGAGACCCTCGCTAAAAATCATTGATTTGAGAGTGGAGAAATTTCTTAGGAGAAATACTATTTGGACTAGTTCTGTGAACATGTCTACAAAAAATTGGCCTCAAACCAACATATCATCCTCCACCTATCAGTGCATGTCTTAATATGTGCAACTATGGGGAACATGACAAAAGATCACTTTCATCAACTTTAAGATAATCAAGCCTTCAAAATGCACATGAAATTTGAATTTTTGATAGATCCTTACTTGGATTGAAAACATGTTTGACTTCGGGAGTAAATGCATTAATGTGACTGGGCCATAATAACCCTATGTTATCTTTAGACCATATCCAATATGGCCTCATTGTTCCTAATGAGTTTGGCATGATTTGTTCATAGAAGTTAAGGATCATTTGGTTAGCACTTGTGGCAAGAGGCTTCCTCAAGTCAGTCATTCTAGTCAAATGTAGTGCTTTAGAGATTTGGTTATGGTGTTTCATATAATCTCGAGACAAACTTATACCTTGCATAATATGGTACCATGGGAGGTACCAAAAGTTGTTTCAAATTATGGATAATGGAAGTGTTCACTGGAAAGGGAGTAAGGTTTCTAGAGGATTATTTTGAGCTCATGAAAAAACCTGGTGTCAATGAATTATATATATTGGTAATTATTTGTTGAGTTGTGGAGCTCAATTGCTTCATGTTTTATCATGCAAATTGAACTTGCTGGAAAGTTGACAGTAACCAACATCGGTTAGAGATGTGACTGGCATTGGTCAGGGCAAGTTGGAACTAGTGATGGTTAGCAGAACTGGCATCGGTTACCTGTGCGACAAGGTTTTAATTAACTCTCAGGTTTTATATCTATTTTTAGCATAAGAATAGATTTAATGAATGTAATTGCATGGCTAAGTGCCCTAAAGTCTTAAATGACTATTTAAAGCATAAAGCTAGGGTTTAGAATAGAGGATTGATCATAATTACAAGATAATTATGTGAGAGAGAATTCTTGGTGAAGAATCAAAAATATTGAAGGAAGAAAGTACTGAACATCTGAAGAGGTGTGGAAGATTGTAAATCTTCATTGTATATCTTGTCAAAGCTTTGGATAATAGATTGGCTTGTTTCTTGGTGGACGTAGCCCACACTGGGTGAACCACGTTAAATCTGGTGTTGATTTATGTCTCTTGTTTTGTATAATTCTTCTGGTAGAATATCCACTTTTATTTGCATGTATGCTTAGATCTGATATATTATCTATACAACCGGTGTGCTAACCCCAAAAACTGGTATCAGAGCTTTGTTTGAGGGTTTTGTGTGTTGACAGATTTACTCACAAAGGGTTTTCTAATTGAGTGGTAGCTACAACAATAGAAAAAGATAATAAATACAAGGTAGAGAAGTTTGACAGGCGAAATTATCAATTATGGAAGATGCAGATTGAGGATTATCTGTATCAAAGAGATTTGTACTTACCGTTGGATGAGAAGTCTAGACCTACGAAGATGACTGATGAAGAATGGAAGATTCTTGACAGAAAGGCTTTGGGATCTATAAGATTGAGCCTGGCAGCATCCGTGGCTTCCAATATTACAGAAGCGGCTTCTACGGTAGACTTAATGAAATCTCTTGCTAATTTATATGAAAAACCTAGTGCTTCAAATAAAGTTTATTTGATGAAGAAACTTTTTAGTTCTAAGATGCATGAAGGTGAATCTGCCTCTAGTCATTTGAATGATTTCTGATCTATTGTAAATCAGTTAAAATCGGTTTCAATACCATTTAATGATGAAGTAAAAGCACTTTTATTCTTATATTTTTTGCCTGATAGTTGGGACAACTTGGTAATGGTTGTTAGTAATACAACATCTGCTAATAATATTTTGAAGTTTGATGATGTGGTTAGTATAATCTTGAATGAAGAAATTCACAGGAAAAGTACAGAGGAAACATCATCTGGAAATGCTTTGAATGTAGAAAGCAGGGGCAGGCAGAAGGAGAGATCCAAGAGTAAGAGTAATGGGAAATCAAAGTCAAGGGATAGCAGATCTAAATCCAGAAGTAAGGGAATTACTTGTTGGAAATGTGGAAAGAAAGGACATGCAAAGAAAGATTGTTGGTCAAAAGAATAAAGAGAACCAAAAACCAGACAAAGGTAAAGAGGTGAATCTTGCTGCATAAGAGGTAATGCAAGATGCTCTTATTCTTTCTTTAGATAGTAGAATTGAATCATGGGTTTTAGATTCAGGAGCTTCTTTCCATGCAACCCCTAATAAGGGTTATTTCAGAAATTATGTCCAGGGAAATTTTGGGCATGTCTATTTGGGTGATGATGAACCTTGCAGTATTACTGGTAAAGGGGAAGTTCATCTAAAATTACAGAATGGAAATACATGGGTATTGAAAGATGTGAGGCATGTGCCAAGCCTCAGGAGGAATCTTATTTCTGCAGGGCAACTAGGTGAATCTGGTTGCATGGTTACTTTTACAGGAGACTCTTGGAAAGTCACCAAGGGTGCTTTTGTTGTGGCAAGAGGTAAGAAGGTAGGAACGTTATATTTATCTACCTGTATTACTGATTCCTTTTCTGCATTATCTACTTCAGATTCAGATGCATGCATGTGGCATAATCGGTTGGGTCATATGAGTCAAAAAGGAATGCAGATCTTAAAGGCTAAGGGTAAGTTATCAGATTTGAAAGATTTAGATCTTGATTTCTGTGAGCATTGTATCTTTGGAAAGCAAAAGAGAGTGAGATTTCTCAAAGTTGGGGCAACTAAGAAGGAGCAGAAATTGGAGCTTGTACACTCAGATGTGTGGGGACCAGCTCAGGTAGCTTCTCATGGTGGATCCCAGTATTATGTTACTTTCATTGATGATGCTACAAGAAAGGTATGGGTTTATTGTATTAAACATAAATATGATGTTTTTGAAACTTTTAAAAGATGGAAAGCCCTTGTTGAGAATGAATCAAATTCTAAGTTAAAGTGCCTTAGATCTGACAATGGTGGTGAATACTGTAGCAAGGCTTTCAATGATTATTGTTCAGTGAATGGAATACGTAGAGAAAGAATGGTTCCAAGAACACCACAGGAGAATGGTGTTGCAGAGAGAATGAACAGGACAATCATGGAACGTGCTAGAAGTATGAGGATACATTCTGGATTGCCCTTGCAGTTTTGGGTAGAAGCAGTTGATACAGTGGTTTATTTGATTAACCATGGCCCTTCAAGTTCACTAGATGGAGGAATACCAGAGGAAGCATGGACTGGAAAAGAGGTAGATCTTTCTTTTCTTAAAGTTTTTGGTTCAGAAGCTTTTGTGCATGTTGATAGAGAAAATAGAAAAAAGTTGGATGCAAAATCCAAGAGGTGCACTTTCATTGGTTATGGATCTGGTGATTTCGGTTTTCGTTTTTGGGATTTAGAGAATTCTAAAATTGTTAGGAGTCGTGATGTTGAATGGAATGAAAAGAGAATGTACAGGGATCAAATTTTGGTACCCAAGGATGAGAAAATTGAGAAGTTTATTGATGAAAATGAACTCTCAGTTTTAAAAGAAACACCTACAGAAATACACAGTAACCGTGGTCGGTTAGGCCCTGACCAACATCGGTCAGATGAACCGCCGATGGTTACAGAGGATCAAACTAGCATGAGGAGCAGAACCGACATCGGTTAGAGGTGACCGGTGTCGGTCACTGTCAGAAGTTGATACTAATGTCCAGGAGGTCCAGATTGAGCCTCTGGTACCCCAAACTCCTGTGAGAAGGTCACAAAGGGTAAGTAAACCTCCAGAAAGATTTTCACCTTCTCTATTTTATCTATTATTGACTGATAGTGGTGAACCAGAAAGCTTTGAAGAAGCAATGCAGGATAAAACTCACGTTCAGTGGGAGCATGGCATGGATGAGGAGATGAACTCCTTGGAACAAAACCAGACTTGGGATTTGGTTAAATTGCCAGCAGGAAAGAGAACATTGCAGAACAAGTGGGTTTACAGAATTAAGGAAGAAGAGGGTGGACAGAAAAGGTACAAGGCAAGGCTTGTAGTAAAGGGATTTGCACAAAAGGCAGGTATTGACTTTGGTGAAATATTTTCTCCTGTTGTTAAGATGACTTCTATTCGTACTGTATTGAGTTTAGTTGCAGTAGAAGATTTGCATTTAGAGCAACTAGATGTGAAGACGGCTTTCCTTCATGGTGATTTGGATGAAGAGATTTATATGCAGCAGCCACTTGGGTATGAAGTCAAGGGTAAGGAGAAATTAGTGTGCAGGTTGAAAAAGAGCCTATATGGGCTCAAGCAAGCTCCAAGGCAATGGTACATGAGGTTTGATAGTTTTATGCATGAGCATGGTTACTTGAGATGTGAATCTGACCATTGTGTTTATTTCAAGAAGCTTGAAAATGGGAGCTATATTATTTTGTTACTGTATGTGGATGATATGCTTATTGCAGGATCTAGTATGCAGGACATTGGTGAGCTTAAGAGAAAGCTAGCTCACACATTTGCAATGAAGGATTTGGGAGCTGTAAAAAAAATCCTTGGCATGCAAATACATAGAGACAGGAAAAACAAGAAATTGTATTTGTCTCAGGAGGATTATATCTACAAGGTGTTAGAAAGGTTCAACATGCAGAATTCAAAACCTGTTAGCACACCTATGGCTGGACACTTCAAATTGAGTAAAGATCAGTGTCCTTCATCACAAGAGGAGGTCAAATACATGACACGAGTGTCATATGCTTCAGCAGTTGCAAGTCTCATGTATGTTATGGTTTATACAAGACCAGACATTGCACAGGCAGTGGGAGTTGTGAGTAGATATATGGCTAATCCAGGTAAAGAGCATTGGAAAGCAGTCCAATGGATACTCAGGTATTTGAAAGGGACATCTAGCATGCAGTTATGCTATGGAGGTTCAGATATTTCATTACGTGGCTATGTTGATTCGGATATGGCTGGAGATCTGGATGGTAGGAGGAGCACTACTGGATATATTTTCACAGTAGGTGGAACGACAGTTAGCTGGATTTTGAGATTGCAGAAGGTTGTGGCTTTGTCTACTACAGAGGCAGAGTATGTTGCAGCTACAGAGGCTAGCAAGGAGATGATATGGATGAGTAGGTTCATGGAAGAGTTGGGAAAGGAGCAAGATAATTGTAAATTGTTCAGTGACAGTCAGAGTGTAATTCATTTGGCAAAGAACTCAGCATTTCATTCGAGAACGAAACACATTCAGTTGAGGTATCACTTCATACGACAGGTATTGGAGGATGGACAGTTGAATCTGGAAAAGATTCATACAAGCAAGAACCCTGTGGATATGCTAACGAAGCCATTAGCAAAGGAGAAGTTGGAGCTACACTCCACTTCTGTTGGTCTTCAAGTTTGAGGCTTGAAGAGGAAGAAATAAAGCTAAGGAAGGATCCAAGAATGGAACTGTACAGGTATAGTGTGCAGTAATTAATCTCCAAGTGGGAGATTGTTGAGTATGGAGCTAAATTACTCATGTTTTAGCATGCAAATAGAACTTGCTGGAAAATTGACAGTAACCGGCATCGGTTAGAGTGTGACCAGACATCGGTCAGGGCAAGTTGGAACCGGCGACGGTTGGGAAGAACCGACATCGGTTACCTGTGCGACGAGCTTTTAATTAACTCTCGGGAATTATTTCTATTTTTAGCATTAAATAGATTTAATGAATGTAATTGCATGGCTAAGTGCCCTAAAGTCTTAAATGACTATTTAAAGCATAAAGCTAGGGTTTAGAATGAGAGGATTGATCATAATTACAAGATAATTATGTGAGAGAGAATTCTTGGTGAAGAATCAAAAAGCTTGAAGGAAGAAAGTACTGAACATCTGAGAGGTGTGGAAGATTGTAAATCTTCATTGTATATCTTGTCAAAGCTTTGGATAATAGATTGGCTTGTTTCTTGGTGGACGTAGCCCACACTGGGTGAACCACGTTAAATCTGGTGTTGATTTATGTCTCTTGTTTTGTATAATTCTTCTGGTAGAATATCTACTTTTATTTGCATGTATGCTTAGATCTGATATATTGTCTGTACAACCGGTGTGCTAACCCCATTAATTAGATGAGTTTGAATGATGTAAAATCTTTCCACAATTTTTGTCTCTCATCACTTATTAAGGTGACTGTTGAGAGAAGAAATCAGTACTATCATGGAAATAGAGAGGATGATAGAAGTGAATCTGTATTTTGCCTCTAAATGACAGGGGAGTTTAGGTAGAAGTTCCTAATTCAACATGGTGAAGGTGTTTTGAATACTATCTCACAAGTTACTCCTCTAGATAGAGATTTTTGTCATGGTTTGATATGTTGTTAATGTCCTTCTGACAGTGAATGGACAAGTTGTTGCTCAGATGTATTTGGCTCTTCAAGATAGGGGGCAGTGCATAGTTGCACATACCTAAGGAGGTGAAATGGTTGGACATGAAGATCATTCAAAAATGTCTTGCATCCATGAGTGGTTGAGACTCTTGGGTATAATTGATATGTTAATCCTAGGTATGCACCTAAAGTCTACTAAGTGTTGATGTTGAGTTTATGGACAAGTTGAGAAGAAGGAAATAGAGACTCCTCCTAATGGGAGATTCTAAGTGCAGATGTAGATTTTTCTGCTCAGTTGTAACACAATTAAAGTGTGTTCCCTAGAAGATGAAAGTAACTTTGGGGATGATGGTCATCATGACTAGATGTTGCCATAGACCTAAGGGATGCAAGAATATGCCCAAGTGGTGTAAGGTCTACATACGAGTTGAAAATTGGATGCTCCACCGGATACATCCACCCCTGGACCACAACTCGAGTGAAGTGAGAGAAGAGAAGTGATATTTTCTTTGAAAATGTCATAGGGAGTAATTGACCATTTGATGAGCCCTCTAGGAGTCCATAAAGCCCTACAGTCATAGATGTTGGAAAGATGCCATGGATTGTGAATATCAATCAGTGCATGAAGGAAATAAACTTTTGGCAAATTGTCAATATCTTCCACCAGGAAAGAAACCCATTGGATGTAGATGGATATTTAAAACAAAATACAAAGCAGATGGGACAGTGGACAAGTATAAAGTGAAGACTAGTAGTAAAGGGGTATGTACAAAAGAAGGCATGTGTCATCCTAGATTATGAGGAGACATTTTCTCCCACAACTAAGATCAAAATGTCAAGAATGATCTTTGCATCTAGCTGCATTAGTTTGGCTGGAAAGTGACCTATGGACGTAGTAAATATTCCCTTTCCTAAATGAAGATTTACAAGAAGAAGTTACATGACTCAACCTGAGGGATATGTAGTACCAACTGGTCAAGAAGGAAAGGTATGTAGACTTAGGAAATATCTTTGTAATGGCCTTAAATAGGCATAGGGAGATGGTACATCAAGATTGATGAGCATCTCACAACATGGATTTGTTTAGAAATCCATACAATCCCAATATTTACCTCAAAAAGCTCAATTCCAGATTATGATTGTTGTTGTTTTGTCAGAAATCTAGTCATCACTGGACAATTCATGACCTCATGATCAATGAAACAAAGAAAGATTTTAACAATCATTTTATGACTAAATCTCAGGCTAGATCTCACTATTGTCTTGGATTTCCTAGAAGCTATGGCATCAAAAGATTAATCAATTTTTTCTTCTCAGAATTTATACCAAGACTAACACTAAAGAAATTTTCCCAGGATGATGGATTGCACACTCCAATTGCTACACCTATGGAGAATAGATTACATATATTATCATCTTCAGAATCCATCTCCTGAGGTAAATTTTTACAATGCATCCACTCTCTATATCATGTGCAAAAATCTGAATTGTCAAAAGTCTCATTTACCTGACCTTGAAAGACCAGATTATCAGCTTTGTCAGTGAGCTATTTATCCATCGTTCATGCAGGAACCCAAATTTTGTCATTTGAAAGCATGTGCATTTTGAGATATCTCAAAGTCTCAATGGATCTTGGTCTAGATAACAAGAAGAATGAAAACTTCTTATTGACATATTCAGATTTAGATCATGCAATAACATTCAATGACAAGAAAATCCACTTTAATTTGTATTCTTTATGGGATCTGGACCAAGGGCTCATGGGGAATTAAGAAAGCCAACACTTGCTTTCTCACTCTTCTACAAGATTGATATTGATCGTGACTAGCAACCAAGCTGTCCGTGAAGTGATTTGGCTAATTATTGATAAGGACAAGAATACCACCACTACAAATTCCTGACCACCACATGTATGTTACTACTGATGAACTAAAATTTGATTGGAGGATCCATCATCCTAACTTAGTCTTCGGTGCTCTAAACATGTTGATGTTGTCATCCATGTCATATGCATTTTGAACTATGTTCTAACTTCATAACTCAATCATTATCCAAGCATCAATTTCTTTCACTCATACTACCATCAGGTGAGTACTACCATTCATAGCACCAAAATTCACATGTACATTCTTTCATGAATGATTCTTATTAGGAGCATATTCCTTTTGATCCTACTTATGATGAGGCTATACGCACATATGATGGGTTGGCTAGGCTAGGATTTATAATTGACATTATTTTTCCACCATATGTGTCCTCATCTTTATCATGGTTTCATTCACATCATAGTTCTTATGGTTATATAGCATTTTGATCTCATATTTTTCTTGCACAGTAACTCCTCTTTCTCCACTTACACTTGGATAGTATTTATTTGACTACACATTTGAAGACACATTTGGTGTTTCCTGATCATCTTGACATTTCATTTCCGATGCCTTTGGTCATGTCTTCATTTGTAATCATTCCTTTCCTTGACTATTCATCTAAATCTTACACATACTGGTATGCACATGCTATGACATTTATCCATTACACAGGACTCTTCACTGATGAAGAATATGACAATACATGTATAACCCTTCATCACCTCAATGGCTCACTACATGATCAACCTGACATTATCACTTATCACTATTGTATTGATGCTTTACCTTTCATTTTGATCATGACAAATGACACCTCTTAGATGACATTACTTGATCTCATCTCATCATCACACTTGGGGGGGAATCGTCACTTATTTTTTCCATCCCCCTTCTTAGCATCAACACATGTCATACATTTCTCATCATACTCACATCTATATGGTTTCACACTTGACATCTTACATACAATTTTCACATATTGCATTTCCTATACTATGACACTACACTCACTTAGTGATTCATGGTTCACATACTTGACTGTTGAGGGCATACTCATACACATGAACCTCACACACTACACACTATTCACATACACATTTACATTACACACGATTATTATGTGACATTACATATGTATTTTGTGATATTCACACCTCACACATTTGCATACATACATCAATCTTTCCTCATACAATATCTATATTACTTGTTCATTACACACATTTGTAACATATCTTTCACATTCTACTTCTACATGTTAATATCACTACCCTATGATGCACTCTAGTTCCATGGTCCATACTCGACTCTACACTTTACATCTCAAATGGACTCATCTCTATTTGCAATAAATCACTCACTCACTTTACACTCTACACTTTGTGCTTTGGGGATCACATCTTTTTAGTACACACAATTCAAACCATTTCCCGATGACGCACTCTCATTTATGGTTCATTCTTGACTACTGAGGGGGCATAAATAAATGAACCTCATTACATGCATACACATCCACTTGGGGGGCACATGGCTCCTATCATTCACACTACATTCCATTCCATCTCATCCACAACATACTGCATATCTTGGTTGCATTTACTCTTGATTACATGTTCACTTTATTACACATGCTAGATAGATATCTTGTATGTCATTATCTTTATCATACACACATGCATGTTCACTTATTTCTAGTTGTGATCATAGATTATACAGATCTATTACACACAACATGGATGCTTGGCACAGTACCTATTACCAGTCCCACAATGACTCCTGGGGGCATCCACTTTCGTACACTATAGGTGTTATTGTTTCATTTTGTTTCATAACACATTACTTATCAGATTATACATGCTTTGACATACTTTTTATCTTTCTAACATGCTAATGGGTGCTTCATGTGCAACATTTGTTTGCAAGTGACTATTTTCTTCCATGGTTGTCTGTTACATTGTAGTTGTATTGCTTGTCATTGTATGCATTGTTTGTGGGATTTTCCCTTTGTCTTGTGTGCACACTTGTCTTTTGGCGTCCATTGCAGCCTTGATTGTCTTGTGACATCGTGAGTGATGTCCCATGTTTGTAACCCACTTTTTGTGGTCTACATTGTCTTCTTGCGTGTTTACATTGTCTTCTTGCAAATTAGCTTACACATTGTTTTTTAGCTTACATTTTGTCTTTACATGCGTGTTTGTCTTTGCTTATACTAACACTTGTCTCCTAGCCACTTTGTTTGTGTGTGCCTTGGTTTCTACCAAGAACATTCCCTTCCCCCTGTAGGGCATAATTTCAGTACAATGGTTGGTCCTCCTTTGGGGCCACATACTCCTTCAGCGACATCACATGCACCCCAAATGAGGGGGGCATCATTTGGGTGAATCAGTCACCCCATACAACAGTCATACACAGTTCAACACAACACATAGTACCAGTACAACACATTTTTTAGTATCAGACAGGGCTCAGAATCAGACTTGGGTCCTTAGCACAACACAAACACCAGTCAGACCAGGACAGTAGCTCCTGGGTGCCCTTGACCCTTCCTAGATGCCTGTGACCAGGGGGACAGTTACACAACATTTGGATTTTAACACGGCAGTCTACAGAACTCCACAATAACAGATTTTACAGGGCACACAGTCCTTTAGCACTCGGCGTGCATGCACTACACAACACTTTTTACTTTCAAGTTGTTCGTTGGATGAATTTTACACACCATATGCAGTGGTGTTCTACATTGCAGGGAAGTAGTTAAAGTTTGGAGGATGACACCGAAATTTTCTCCCTACATTTCTTCCATGATGTGGTGTGAGATCACCCCAAAAACACGTGATCAACGCAACTGGCATGAGATCACCCAAAAAAATCATTCTTCTACAAGATCCTTTCTACACCCTTTTACTCATCACGGATCAGGTGCACATGTTCCTTTTTCACATTTTCATACTTTCCTTACATACTTTTTACACATTTCGATCATATACATGTGTATTTGACTACTTGATCATTTCTTCTCTTTTGCAGGTCCATCCTTAATGGAAGTAACAGTCACATCACAACATCAACAAAAAACAATCAACAACAATCGACATCAACAACAGGCACATCACGACATCTACACATGCATTTTCCCACCCTAGTTTCACTTTCATCATCACTTTTTACACTTTTTCCTCCTTAGCATCCACGCTTCACACTTTTTTATCACTCCACGCTTTGTCTTGTCCCTTGGCACACTTTTCTCATCAATCTACATGGTTATCAGGTATACATCTCTTATCTACTTTATGTTATCAAGGTTCTCTCACCAACATAAAGTGGGAGTAAATGTAGACACAAAATCATGCACTTTGGGTAACTATTTAGTCCTGATTACATACTACTATTCATATGATTCCTAAGTAAGAAAAGTACTAATTAACCCATGTCTTTGGCCACCTTTCTTTGCTTTCTGTTTCTACTTTTGGTCTTGCACCCTTACTTTCTCAGTCTGCCTTTTTATACCTTGATATTTATCATCCTGGACACCAGCACCCAACCAGGATGCCAATGTCAGGCACCCTTGTCCCCTCTGGGCCCTTTTTCCCTATGTACTTTTTCACATTTTACATCCTATGCCTTTGAGCATTTATCTTTTTGGTTTTCACCTCAGTATACAGTTTTTTATTTACCACCTACACTTCAAGAGGCATTTGGGTCCTTTCTAGCATTTTCATTTGAGCATCTTATCTTTTTGGTAGTCAAAATTTTTTATCATATTCTTTGTGTGACTTGACACGATTAATTACGAAATTCAAAACTACATTGGGTCTTAGGAAATCATATAAATATAAATTTATGTGATCATAATAAGGGACAAAATACTAAGCATTAGCTATCACCACCTAAGGTTGTATCCATCAAGCATCTAAGAGCTTCATTGCATCCATCTAGAACCATCCAAGGGACACAAGAGTTGGTTATTCTATATACACTTCATAGGAGGGAAGTTCATTCTATTCCATGCACACATCTATTACATTTCTTTACATCTAGCTACTTGCTCGTTATCAAGTGTGACACACACAAGAGCCACCTAGGGCATCGATTCCACACACACACATACAACTACATTGGGTCTGAGATGTAGTGCAGATCCTTCAGTCATAAGTTCACATTGTGACAGCTGAGGAAATTCTGAACCCTCATTCTGCATCTTTATTTTTTAGGATTTGATGTCTTTTGAGGGTTTTGTAGGTCATTATTTCATTGCAGGTTTCCATGACTTCGATGATCATTGTGTGCACCTCATAATGACAAAAGGAAAAGAAAATGAATACCTCGCGACCACTCAAAGGATGTTTTTTAAGCATTTTCACAGACATAGGAGCTTATCACCTTGAAACAGGTCTAGGGTTCCCATGGCACCCCTGTCTCTCTCCAGATGCCTCCAATCTAGGAATTTTCATAGTTTCCACACTTTTCTGAGGCTATGTGTGACATTCTCCTTCTGTTTCATTTTCACCTATCAACACTTAACAATCTAAGGTTAATTGTGAAGTCAACTAAGTCATCTTAACTCCCTCTTCTTTGCACTAGGGTTTCACTATTTTTTCTTAGTTTGCTTGGGTTAATTTTTGTACTTAATTATTTATTCATTTATTACTGCAATAAATCATGATTAGGCATATATTTCCATATTAGCTTCATTAAAACTTAATTCAGATACTTCAATATCCCCTTAGTTTAATGATTTGTTGGACCACCTTTAGTGTATCGACTAATCATCCTTGATTAGTCAAAGTGCACTTTTTTTATGGAATTTCCATAACACCAATCTTCTAGATAGTGGGATGGAATAGAAGGTTCCCCTATCCTTCAACAAACTGTGCATAAAATGCACTCCCTTTCCCTTATATGATGTGATTCAAATCTTGCCTTTGAAATGCTTTAATTCCTTTTGGATGCAATCTTAAAGTTGATCATAATGTTTAGAGCTTAGTCACCTTACTTTTTGTCAATAGCTTTCTATTTTAGGAGATTCCTTGAGTGTGTTGACATTTTTATTGACAACTAGAAGGCTGATCATCCATAAGAAAATAAGATTTCCAAAAGTAAAAGAATTAAAATTGCCTTTAAATATTTTAGAATTAGATACTTCTCAAAATACATTTCTAGATTGGTGAGGAAGTTTACGTATCTCATTGATAAAACCTGAATTTTACAAATAGAAACCCTAAGTGGAAGCTTCCTATAAACACGGTAGGGGTTATTTCAGACAATAAGAAGATATAGAAATTTTTTTCAAAGATCTAAAATAGTTTCACCTACTAGAATTTTCTCATTTAGGTGATCCTCATGATTAGATCTTACCATTATGTTCTAAATAAACTTCTAACCTTAGGTATTTTTTATTGTACATAGGATACTTTCATTAGGGAAGATTGGTTTCTACAGTCCTAGAGCATACATCATTCTCAACTTAAGGAACTTATGTAACTTACCTACAAGTTGAATCATATTGACACTCCAATGGCTGGTGATAAGGGGAATTTTTACAAGCTTCACTATTTTAGCTTGTTTACCATTCCCTCATTGTGAAGCACTTGATTACCAATGTGTCAATTCAAGAAACCTTTCAGGTTGATAGCTCAATTGGGATTTTATAACTGACTCATAAATCCTTCAATTTTTCAACAATATGAGTTCACACAAGAATTATTTGAATACATATCAATGACTCTCTTACACTACACAATCATCACCTTTAAACCATGTTCTTAGATAGAAGCTTGCTTATTGATTTACCATCAGAGTACTACCATTTGGCCTTTTTTCCACATCTTTCCTTTCCAATTCAATAACACCTTTGTCAAACGTGCAATGGCATCACACACCAATGAAATCTTGTAATATTCACTTAGAAATTCTTATCATTGCACCCTCTTACCTATCATAATTAATCATAGGTTACCAATTTTCATTGAATAGAGTTAGCACTTAATCACCACAAACTTACATTCAACAAGCTTGAAATTTTATTTATCAGTTATACAGTCTTGTTGAACTAGCATGTTTAGTCTCATTCTAGTCCAACTCATATACATCTCTAGAATCACAGAAAGGTACAAATATTAATTCATTTCATCTATTTTACCTAGTTTGTAATTATGAAATGCTCAAACAGAGTTTGACCCCTTTAATTCAACACTTGTAGAAAAACTATTCTACAATTTGAATTTAAGCATAAGAAAATTCACATGAACCTATTTCTATATTGAGCTTCTCATGGTAAGAAGCCAACTCATTTTTTAAAGCCTTTTATTAATGGTTGAAAACAGTTACATTTTAATTTTTAACCCTCTCCATCATTTTTGTCTCCAACTGGAATAGGCTCCTAGACATTCTTGGTAAATGAGCTGTAGATTCTAATTCTTTTCACTATATTTCATAACTTAAAGATTCATAGGTCTTGATTTCTCACAAATTATGACTTCTTAGACTCTATAAAGAGGACCTAAAAGGTACTTTAGTTATAGTCGCATTCCATTTCTTTTAAAATGTTCACAAGGGTGGTAAGAGTTCTAACATGAATGTTTGAACTAGACTCCTACAATAACAATCTCAAAAATGTGCCCTAGTCACATTCAAATTTTACATCAATGTTTAAGGTATGGGTGAAATGATCCATTTATAATTTGAAGATCCTAGTTTGGTGGCATCAAATTACACCTAATTTTGGATTTTCCTTAGGAATCTAAAAACATATAGAAAACAACAATTTTTTTCATGTTTATTCATATGTATAGGTGGATGCTCTTGAATCATAGAATTTAGCACCTTGGGAGGCAATATTCCATTCAATTAGGTGTAAATAGTTCTGTCAATTTTATCATGGATTTCACTTTTAGAATCATAATAAAAAATATAGAATGTTTTTAGATTAGTCCAAAATTATTCAAAACTATGGATGCAAATCATTTAAAAATTTATATATCACTCTTTCTTGTACTTATTTAGCTTGGTCCTTTAGTATTAGCTAACTTTTATATTTATCTGATAGGTTTCAATGTAAATTTCTGTCTTAAATTTTACATTTAAATAATTGATTTTATTTTAGGCATATAAAATTTAAATGCTCCTTCATCCTTAACCACATTACAAATCTATGAAGATTT
Source organism: Taxus chinensis (assembly GCA_019776745.2). Classification (NCBI taxonomy): domain Eukaryota; kingdom Viridiplantae; phylum Streptophyta; class Pinopsida; order Cupressales; family Taxaceae; genus Taxus; species Taxus chinensis. The sequence continues at coordinate 278,887 of JAHRHJ020000344.1, read as the reverse complement.
TGCAATTATTAGTACCCTATGTATTCACTAAATCACACACTTACCATGACATATAGCCTTAAATACTTCACTTATTTATATAAGCATGATTCCTAAGCAAGAGAACTAGTCATTAATACCTTTTTCTTATTTTTATTTTTTATCTTTCTTCATCTTTATTGCATAAATGTATTATAGATCATGGACTTGAACTTTACAAATTTGCATTAGTTGAATCCTACTCAGTCAATTCCATTTATTATTATCTTTTTGGCACCATGTATAGAAACCCATTAGGGACATGAGCACCCAGAATGCTATTATCCCCTCTATTTGCATGTTTGATTCCTCCTTATGTTTTTGATCTAAATTTTTGAATGTTACATCTTTCATGTCTTTGTTATACCATGGGTAATGTTTTCACTTGCCTTACTTAAAAAACTTAAGAAAAGGAACCTATGTGTGTGTGTACCCTTGTAGGCCTATTTGTACATTGTACTCACTTAAATACATCCACATACACTACATACATATCAAGTATTATCTTATGACATACATATGTATACATGTGTATGACATACATACATACATACATATGTATGTATACATATATAAAATAAAGCATACATACATGTATGTATGTATACATATAAAGTGTTATAGCATACATGATACTGTATGTATGTACATTATGTATGTATATGTGTATGTATGTGTGTGTATATATATATATATATACTATTAAGTAAGATGGAAACCTCATTTATTATGAGTGGGGAACATGTAGGAGTTGTTAATAAACCTAAAAGTTACACCCTGGATGGTGACATCCTGTTGATGACTATATAAAATTCATGCACTAGTTAACCATTATTAGGACGGGACAACCCTTTAAGGCAAGGGAGACTACTAATTATAATACCCCAATAGTTATATATTTAAAATACAAGAATGAAGTATGTGTACAGGTTGATCCAATAGTGATTGGTACTATCTCTTTGTTAGTTCCACATCATAATCAACTATAAAAATATTATAATAAATATTCAAGTGTACTAAAGTAAGGGCTATAGTACAAATGACCACTTAATCAATGTGGAATAACCAAAGAACACATATAGTTGAAATGATAGTGCAATGAATATAATAAGATTATAGAATGATTGCCATTAGGATCACGTTTGAATCTATATCATAATTATTAATATAAATATGCTTGATTTGTCGTAAGAAGGGTATGTGTAAGAAAAAATGTCAATCATAATATCAGAATGGGTTATAATAAGAAGTTGGTGGTGGCACCATATGACGTTTATTATGCAAAATTTCAAGGTAGATGTATCATTAGAATTAATGATTCGAAGACGTATCATTCAAAACTAGCTTCAACTTAGCATGGTTATTAATAGGCTTGGAATATTTAAAGGCATCATCCCCGTTAAATTACATTGGTTTTAATAAGATCTCGAATGATGTGTTACAACTTAATACAATGATCTATAGAGTGAATAATGCATCTATGATAATCACATTAGATATTAGTATCTAAAACTCCTATTTTGGGGGTTACTCTTAGTAACCTAAATGGAACAAGGGAGAGGCATGATATCTGCATTCAAGTAATTTATTTAGAACTATTTGTGGATGATTCTATGAATACATGTGTAAATTTATCTACCTTGTATGTTGTTACTATAGCTTAGTAGCTTAAGAAACAACGTTGACAGTGTCTTTACAAGTAAACTTTGTGTCATGAGTTTTTACATTTGAAAGTCAATTAATTTATTTGAAAATTGGTTTGATGTGAATAATTATAGGTTCTCATAACATAAGTGATTTTATTTATATTACTATAATGTATCATTAAGCTCATTATCTTGACTAAATACACTTGTAATTAAAATTGAAACTTGTTGAATGTGACAAATTATTGTAAAAGGATAAAAGATTGAACCCAAAGGTTGCATACCTGTTTATTGTTAATATTTTCAGTGTAGTTAGCATTATCGGATATACAAACCCTAAATGTTCATATCATATGTTCTTCAGATTTATTTTATTTTCAATGTTTTTCATAAGACCCTTTTATCCTTGATCATGTTGATCTAAATTGACTCCAATTGATTTTCCAAACCTTGTGGTAAAAGATTGTTTGAATTTGTGGAGAGATTATAGAACCATTATAATGCAAATTATTATGGATTCTTATAATAATTCTTCATTTACATAAATTATGACATTGGAATGCATAATCAAATCATAGTTTCTTATGCGAAAATATAAAATATGTTACATGTTAGATGTAGCCTTTCCATCATAGCTAGGAAGCTTATGATGCAGTGAAGACTATATTGGAAATATATTATGCCTAGACAACATATTTACTTCAAGTTTGGCTTATGAAATAATTCCTATTGTTCAGTATAGCATTAGACATATTGACAGATCATTTTTTTACAATTGAAAATGTTTTTCCGTTGTCTTTTAACTAAAATTTTGCTCATAATTATGATGCCATCTTCAGTGTGTATGGTATCACAAGTAGAATCAATAGTATAATATTTTAGCACAAATGATTGACAGTGAATAGGCATTAGAAATTTCTACAATACCTTCATAGAATTTGGATGATTCAAGGTGCTCCTATTCTGTATTAGGAAAAAAATATTGGATACAATATATGATTATAGGTTTCTTATGTTGATCTATAACACACATATAAGAAATATACAATTTAATTAAGGTGTTAATCCAAAAATGACATAAATATTTTTTTTACAATGCATTGGGGATGTCTTGTTGATATTGTCAAATTTACTGATTTATGAATTGTTTGGACCATTCTGATTATTTATTAGTGTGCATAGTAAGGAATGACTGACTAGATGATAGTTAAGAACATAATATTGCGGATCAGTTAACATATCATCTCAGTTATCTTGCATATCTCAAATTTGAGGGAAACCATAGATTTTGATTTTTGAAATCATCATATTTTCATGCCTAAGATACTTCAAATAGTGTGATTTGATCTCATAACTAAAATTAGGAATAAATTATGATTAATGTCAATAAGACAATTCTTTGGTCTATAGTTTCAAAATTTCCTAAGGCTTCCAGGGTTAGGGCTACATATGTTTGATTAGATCAGGTTCACCAAATTATTGGTCACTATGTTTTGAATTCCTATTTTGTTTCTTCTTTACCTATTTAGTATGTTTACCGAATATTAATGGATATATAAACTTGGATAATATAGGGCATGTGCACCAGGTTGATATATTAATTTAATTAAGTCTCCAAAATTTATTTTCCAAAGTAGAATAATGCTTTACAAACCTTATCATTGATATAGAACATATCAAAACAAACAACCTAAAACATTACATTTAGCAGATTTTATTTGGATGTCATAAGGATTCTGAGTGATATGAGTGTAGAAAAATAAGAATATTATACTGAAATGTATTCTTTGTAATTTGGCATCACTAGAACTTGAGACTAAATATGGTCAAAACCACATAAAGAGGTCAAATGACCATCCACACAGTTCTTGTCCCTATGTCCTCATACTTATGGTCATTCAACTTCTGCACTCTTATCAGTCTACATACTTACTACCATTGCTTGATCTACTTGAGAAATTTTGTCGTATGTTGGTACTATTCATTCACCTTTGAAATGGCTCTAAAAATTCTTGTCAAACCCTTAAACTTTGGTAGTGCATAATGGGAATTCTTGTAAAAAAATGTTAGGTGGGTTGTGGGAACCCCTATGAACAACATGTACATCACCACTAATTTGAATTAGGATCAAACAATTATGTTTGTCTCTAGCATATGATATCTATCATAGTGAAATTTAAATTTGACAAACATATTTTGACAATACCTTGCTTGATTTTCACACTTTCTCAAATACATGTCAAGGGTCACTTAAATTCATTTTTCAGAGAACATTAAGGCTCATGGACCTAGGAAAAGAGTTATAAACAATAAAATCATTCTTCCCTAATGGATTATCATTAGTTACTTCACTATTTACGGAGTAATAAGTTCCTTTAGTGGTTACTTAAAAATGAGGAGAAGATAAAGTTCTAGGACCTTAAATGAGGTATGACTGACTGTTCAATGAAAAGTTGCAAAAGCCATGGAATTGGGGTAAGAATCTCTAAAGAAACCCCAAAGGCTTTGAACAAGCTGATCAATGGACCATCTGATAAGAAATGAGCAAGGGTTTCTACTTTGCATACATTAATTTGAAGTAAACAAGCAAACTAAGCAAATGAAACTAACCTCTATTCTTTGAAAGCTTGAAATAATGAACCTAAGAGGATCTAAGCATTCAGTTTGTGTTTAAGAGAAAGAGATCTCCCCATTAATGGCTTCAAGGCCAATGGTTCTTCCCTTTTACTCCATATTTGTGCTATAAAATACAAAAGCAAATGCTAATAGCTCAATGGAAGAAAATGAACTACAATCTAAAGCCTAAACAAAATACTATAATTTGTGCTAGGAAGAAGAGAGAATTCTTAGAAATGAGGGAGGGGGTCTAGCCCTATTTATAGTTTTCCATTTGGGAAAGTGGGAGATTTTTGGTGCATGTGGGACTAATGCAAAAGTCAAAAAGCACTTTTAGCAAGTCAAAGTGAGATTTGACTAGTGTTTAGAAGAGATTGACCATGGTTAATACTAATTAACCATGTTTAGAGGGTAATTAATCCTATTTAGAGAGAAATTAGGTTTCTGAAAGGCTTCTGAAAGACTTAATCAATCCAATGAAGTGGATTGATACTCCAGGGAGCTAATAGAGGTGGTAAAGAAGAGAATATTAGCCAAGAAGAGGTTATTATAACCTATTTAATTAGTTTACAAGAGGAAATACGACCAAAAGAGTGTCGTAAGAGGGGAGTTAGATAGATCTAACTGACAAGGTGTCGTAATTTTGCAAGGGGAAGAATAATTAGTGCATTATTAGGAATAATAGTGCATTGACCAAAATACAGGTGTCTACATTTTCCCCTCTTTGGGTGACGTAAGTGACGTCACTTCAAAGAAAGTAGACAAATGTAAATGAGTAGAAAATTTTGAAGGGGTAGAAGAAAAATTAATAGGACGAAGGATGAAGGATGCCCCCTTGAGTGTTGATGGGGTAACAGAGAAACTCGATCAACGATCAAAAAGAGAGTAATAGAAAGAAAAGTGCACAGAGAAGATGAGAAACAAGAAGAAAGAGGGATATTGAGCTATCCACAAATCAATTGCTAACAATATTTAATCATCATTTTGCTTAGAATCCTCCTCATCGGTCCTTATTAAAATGTGAGCATATGACAGAAGCGTAAAATGACATGAAAATCCAAGGTACAAACAACTTTCTTGTGCTAAAAATGACCAACTCCATGCAACATACATGAATGCAATGCAATACGAGAAATAAACAATATCACTTAACAGGGAAATAAGTACAATCACACACACTTAAACTAACAATGTTCAAGATAGTTGCACAAATATTTTGTTATCGAGATGTAGTCCCAAATGTTCTGATAAATGACAAGGGTGAAGAATGATGCCCCAAGAAATGTGTATAATGCAAGGGAAAAGATGGAGGACACTTGGGTCCAGTGAAAAAGCAATGTGCACGATGAAAACAGTACCAGGCAACTGATAGTGCCCCAGAGTACAGACGAAGTAAGCAGCATAGCTTGTGTAGGTGATTGAAGATTTAGATGATTCACGAGTCGTTGTTTCAAAATATTTGAAAATGTCAGCAAGATATGGGATGAGTGTCATGCGATAGACACAGATTTCAGCTGTAGATGAATAGTTTACAAAGTTTTAATCTATTTCTGAAGTATTTCAATGTTTTTGGTCTTTTAAATGGTTTTCCAACAATTTTTTATTATTTTTTGATTGGTCAAGAAGAATTTCATAAGAGATCAACGATCTCCTAAAAACATACACAACTTCCTAAAGGAAAAGGAAAAGGCTGTCAGGGAGCACAGAAAGTGGCCACAAGAAGAATTACAAGCCAAAAATAATTTATTTAATAAAAATAATCATTATGACAGGTGAAAATAGATGAAAAATAAAAGAAAAATGATAAGAAATGACACTTGGAAAATGTGTAAATCATTCTAGTGGAATGAAGAAGTGACCGTAGGGTGGTACTAAGCACCCCAGTGTGCGAAAATGAGTAAAAATAATTATTTTAATAGAAAAATAATCATCTTGGTGGATAGAAGAAGGGATAGAATGATCACGGTGGAGAAAACATGCCCCAGGGGGCATCGCGGTAGCCTAATATACCCACCCAAGGGGGTAAATCAATCACGACCAATTCATTTCGACTAGAGTTCTTGTGAATTTTTACCGCGAGTGAGAGTGACAGCCCTGGAGTGAGATGGCGAGAATACCGAGTAGGAGGAGATGAGTAGATCGCATCTGACAGTTCAAGTGGGACCCAGCGGATGGATCCTACGTGAGTGGCCTATCCCCCTTTGTGATTTACACATTTAATGCATTTTTTAAGGGTTTTTTAGGCTAGGTAGGAGAAATTTGACGTATGCGTGCATGCATGCACGAAAAACTGGTGGGTACGCACGTACGCGTATCCATCAAAAAATGTATACACAGCATGCATATGCATTGGAGAGAAAATGGAAGGGACGTGGACATGTGTCTGTCAAACAGGGCCACATGTATGTGTTCGGATGGGAAAAAAGGGATAGTGCACATATGCGCAAAGATAAGCGCGTCAGTCATCAGTCTAGGGTGCGTGTAGGTGTCAGGAGGGGAAAAATAGAAACAGAGGGGCACGTACGCATGGTGATAGGTGCGTATGCATTGGGATGGGTGTGCAGGCATCGGAGGAGGCACACACATGTCGAAGAAGCAGAACATCCTTCTGGAAAACCGGCCAAGGAGAGAAAAAAGACAAACTTTTTAGAAGAAAGTGAAAATTTTCAAGAAATAAGATAGAAGAATGGTGACCTAGCAGTAATTTTTAGATAGAAGTAGATAGAAATATCAACTGATACATGTGTGTTTTCTTATTTGCAGCATATACTACCCGTTCTCCAGACTCGTGAGTGATATGGTCGGCTAGCGGTGATAGAGGCCCAGTTTGACGATGATGATAGAGTGACCTTGGACAACCTCCTATATGTTACGGGATTGGCTCATGTGGCTGAGATGCCCCAGATTACATTGGATCATGGCCTCCTGACAGCTATAGTAGAGCGATGGCACAACGAGAGTCAGTGCTTTCAGCTCCTGACTGGGGAGATTACTATTACTCTTGAGGACGTGTGGCATATTATGCGGGTCCCGATTCAGGGTCAGCTCATCCAGTCTACGAGCCGCTGGGCTGATATTCAATGATATATTGTAGAGTTGTTTGGCATCCTGATGATACCATGGCATGGGATGACCATTAGGTTATCACGGTGCATTGATGATCTAGAGCTAGACCGAGTAGTGGTCTATATGATGGCCTTCATCAGTGGAGTCTTACTCCCTGACAAGACCGGTGCTTCATTTCCACTCGGCCTCCTTGGAGTGATACGTGGTTTGGTAGAGGGAGAGACCTACTACTGGGGTCAGTGCATTTTGGCACATCTATACTGGGACCTTCATTTGATTACCTACTACCGTCAGAAGATGGTAGGACCAACTCACTTGCTTCAGATTTGGGCATGGGACCACATTGCCATTGGTCACCCTTAGGTGTTTTGAGAGTTCGGGCTCCCGAGGAGCCTTCTACGATGGGTTGGGTCCCGACAGGGGATGATGTGTGGCCATATATGGGGGATGCATATCACTATCACTGCGAGCTTGATGAGTTACAGTAGGCTTCCATGGTTTGGAGGCCTTACAGACATTTCCAGTGGCCCGAGGATGGTTTAGAGCTCAGTACTACCACAGTAGAGCATTTTATCTTAGGCAGCCACAGCTATATGCGAGAGTTATACAGGGTGGATGGTACTAGAGGTAGTTTGGTAGTACCCAGGATGTTCCTGGGCCAGATAGGTGGTACGCTCGTAGGGCCCAAGAGTACTTTGATATGGGTCCACAGATCACCCGTGATAGAGCACTGGCCAGTTTCTGATAGGTGGTACCTGTTATGTGGGTGCCACTGAGACAGATTAGAGATCCAGGTACTACACCTGAGTATGGGCCATGGTATCATGATGTGCTTCCATGCCATTTGACTATTTCCAGGGTGGCGTATAACGCCGGTGTGAGAGCCCCTCCAGTGGGGCCTCCTAGTGGTGGTGAGGGTGGAGTCATTGGTGGTGATGATAGTGATGATGATGATGATGGTGGGCCTGACTCACACTAGTATGTCAGGGGTAGGGGACAGGGTCCAACATTACAGTAGCCACAGGGACAGGGCCCCAGGCCTAGGCCAAGATAGGTGTTCAGGGAAGTTGACATAGAGTTTCCCCCAGTAGGCATTCTAGCAGGGATATACACCCCTCTCCAGTAGGTACTTCCAGAGCAAGGCCCGCCACCTCATGCTCCAGAGGGTGGTGGTGATGGTGGACAACTGGCTGCCCTTCAGTAGTAGTTACAGGTAGTGATTGTTGTGCAGTTACAGGTGGCTGGAGAGAGAGATGCAGCTAGGGAACAGGTACAGGCCCTCACAGTAGAGTGAGATCAGGACACATGCTCAGGTGTAGATTTTGACAGTGGAGAGAGATCAGGCTAGAGCACAGGCCACCCAGGGCAGTGATAGTACCCTATGGCAGAGTCAGATTAGTGAGATGGCCACACAGGGGGCTCAGATATTGAGCCTTTTACATCAGTCTCAGACCCAGGTGCAGATGGTTGTTTCTCAGAGGGACCACGCCCAGGCATAATCACAGGGCGACATTATACAGAGAGATCAGGCATGAGCCTAAGTACAGGTTATTACTGCAGATAGAGATTGAGAGGCCGTCTACTTCTAGACAGGCTCAGGATGATAGTGGCAGGTTGATAGGTAAGTGAGATGCCACCTTACAGGTAGCTATCACTTCTGGAGATGCTGATCTGATACGTGATGCCATGAGATCTGGTAGTGAGGCCTTATACTATAGGACTGCTTACTTCAGGGCAGTCCTAGCAGAGCAGCGAGTTGTTCCTTTTGAGTAGTCAGATGTGAGTGTGACAGGCTCTAGGTCATGGCGATCAGGCCATTTCAGTTGGATCAGTTCAGCAGCCCATTGCATCACAGCCGACTAGACAACAGCCAACCGGACAGTAGGGTGGTACCCCTGGTGTTGGTCCATCACAACCACCACTCTTCCATCCACCAGGTCATGGACCTGGGAGCCCCGGAGAGGGCGAGAGCTGTGGTTGAGCTCTTTACTTCTCCTTTTGTACAGATGTATTGTATATATGCCTCTTATGAAGGCTGATTTTGATGTATAGTTGTATGTACCATTGTTTTGATGACGCCTCTTGATGAAGGCTCGATTCTTTTTTATGCATGCCCTTTTTAGATGGCATATTGTATCGATGATGTACATTTTGAGCACTGACTTGGACAGTTATACATGTATCATATGGACATTTTGATGATGATTTTGTCATGTTATACTATGATTATGCTTTGTATGAGTATTGATTATGATGTATGATTTCTCTTTCCTCTATGTATGTGACATACCTTAGATTTAGAGATGTGTATGTTTCATGCTTTCATATTGATGATGTATCTATAGATAGCACCACATGTTTTTAGATTTATGAGATGTTTCTGAGTTCTTATTCTAGCACTTGGGATGATACTAGATGATATTGGTGTGGGGGGATAGATTTGTGATTATGCGCAACCCCTCTTGCCCCCATTGATGATACGATATGTGATGATTAGCTTAGCATACATGCATGATGTAATACTTAGCATTTTTTTGTATATATGATGTTTATATGTGATGAAATGATAGATGATAGATGTGATAACAAACAACTGTGCAAGAGACAAATATACAAGCAAAAGTTAACAAAGCTAAACAATTGTATCTATACAACACAACACAACTTATGATGCAAACACATGATTTGACAAAGCATACTACAAAGATCAAATTAACATTTTAATCTAAGTAAAATGAAACCTAATAAATGCATACAAGCTACAAATGAATCAAATGCCATACATAATTATTTCAAACAAGATCCAACCTATACTAAGAAAATAAGTCAAAACATCACATGAAAAGGTATTCACAATCAACACTATACAAACCAATAACTAAAAGCAATTAAAGCATTACCTTGTTTTTGTGGGACAACATTGATATATTTTCTAATGTATTTGGTTTTATCTAAAAAGATAAGTTTTCAAGGCTACTGTTTTCATTGTTTTCTAAGACAACGTTGTGAAACAAATGTAGCTTCGTCCCTAAAAAGGGAAATTTTCTAGATGTTTAGGTTTTTTGTATATCCTTTTCCAAGTGTTTTTATGTATTTTCTAAGGTCATGTTCTGAAAGTAATGTACAAGAACAAAGAAGCGTGGATGCCCCCAGCGTGATGTGGGAATATACAAAAGGTAGAATGCCACACATGTATGTACGAGAAGGTGAAAATGTGTAGGTGCTCTCAGTGTTAGATGGGAGTATACAAAGGTAATGTCCTTCATGCAGATATAAGAGAAAATAAGCCAGATCACGGTTTGGCAAAGGTATCCTTAATAGGGTTCCTAGACCTAGCAAAGGAAGTCATATCTAGAAAGTGGGGAGGATTACCCATCCTGCTGTAAGAGTAACTTGCACCTGGAGAATCTTCCTTGAGCACCAAAAACTAGTTTTCACTCAAAGACCTGCCCACTGCGCCACAATTGCATGGTTTTCACATGTGGACGACCTGCTTTTTCTTTACTGTTTTCTCAATTTTCCATTTTTTTGCTTGTTTTTCTATTTTTTAGTTCTTATCTGATATTCTCATCATGCTTAAGCATAGAACCACTTGAGGTGCATGGAATTCATAGGTTCTGGAAGCTCTTCACCATCTGAATATGCAAGTTTATAGGCTCCTGATCCATACTTTGCAATTACTACATAAGGACCTAGCCAGTTAGCCTCAAACTTACCTTTCTTTTCTCTATCTTTGATGGTGTTCTTCTGATTTTCTTTTAGAACTAGATCTCCTACATCAAATTCCTGATGAATGATGTGTTTGTTGTATCCCCTAGACACTCTGTTCTGATAGAATTTCAGGTGATTGAGTGCTCTAATACACTTTTCATCTAATAGTTCTAACTCTGCCAGGTGAGCAACTCTGTAGTCCTCATCTTTATCAAGATAGTCTCTGAGAGATATTCTCAGGGAAGGAAGCTCCACTTCCAGAGGTATGATGGCTTCAGTGCCATAGACAACTGAATACAGGTTCACACCAGTAGGAGTGTGGATGGAAGTATGATAGGCCCAGAGGGCGGGATGTATCTGTAGGTGCCAATTATGGCCGGTTTTACTGACCATTTTCTCTATAATCCGTACAAGGGTTTTATTAGTAGCTTCTTCCTGTCCATTACCTTAGGGGTAATAGGGGGTTGACCACTTGAGTTGGATATGGAAGTGTTGACACAAGGTTTTAACCATTTTGTTTTTGAAGGATTTACCATTATCAGTGACAATGGCTGAAGGGATCCCGTAACGGCATATGAGATGGTTCATGATGAATTTTGAAATTTGCACACCGGTGACATAGGTAAGAGGGACAACCTCTACCCATTTGGTAAAATATTTGGTGGTAGTGATGATGTGAGTATGACCATCTAAAGAAGAAGGATGGAGCTTCCCTATGAGATATAGGCCCCATTTAGAGAATGGCCAAGGCATTGCAATAGGCTGTAAGGCCTGTGCTGGCACATGTATTAAGTTTCCATATTTCTGGCATAGTTCACACTTCTTTACAAAGTTGCAGCAATCTGATTCCATGGTAGGCCAATAATAGCCTACTCTTAATAGCTTCTTAGCTAAGACTATGCCGCTGGTGTGCGCTCCACAAATACCACCATGTACTTCCTTAATGGCGTGGATAGAATCAACAACATCCAAACAGCGAAGAAGATTCCCATCGTAGCCATGATGATAAAGGGTGCCTCCTAGGAGGGTATAATGGGCTATGTGGTGGATAAGGGATTTCTTTTCAGAATGAGTAATGTCTGGTGGAAAAGTGCCATCTTGTAGGTATTGAAAGATTGGATCATACCAAGGGGATAAGGGACCAACAACTTCACATGCCAAACATGACTCTGGCATATCATATGCTGGACTTGTAAATGCTCTATGAAGAAAGGCATCTTACTTTCCTGAGGGGGAATGCATAACAGAGACCCAATAGTAGCCATAACATCCATGGATCTATTGTGTGACCTTGGTTTTTGCTCAAATATGATCTGTGTAAAATATTCCTTCAAGGTTTCGACCATCTTTTTATATGGAATAAGCTTCTCATCTTTAACTTTGTACTCATCATTAACTTGTTTAATGATAAGTTGAGAGTCTCCAATGACTCTTAGTTGTCAGATGTTCCAAGTAATAGCTAGCTTGAGGCCAGCAATGAGTGCCTCATACTTTCCAATGTTATTTGTGCACGGGAATCCCAATCGGAATGCTCTTGGTATGACATCTCCTGTGGGAGTGATGAGCACCACTCCTACTCTGGATCCATGGAAGGTGAAAGATCCATCAAAATGGACCTGCCATTCTACAGATTCTTCAATATACATCATAGATGCATCTGGAAGATCTAGGCACAAAGGTTCCATCCCTGGGAGAGGAGCTTATGCTAATTGATCAGCCAATACCTATCCTTTTAAAGACTTCTGATTCACAAACTCAATATCAAATTCACTCAGGAGAATGATCCAATTAGCCATTCGGCCTGTGAGGGAAGGTTTGGATAAAAGGTACTTGAGAGGGTCAACTTTGGATATGAGTTTGGTTTTATTGTTCAAGAGATAATGGAAAAGCTTTTGGAAGGTGAAGACAATTGCCAGGTAGGCATTTTATATTTGGGGGTAATTCAACTCGTACATGAATCAAGGTGTGACTAAGATAGTAAACTACTCTCTCTTTATGGTCTAAGTCGTATTGGGAAAGCAATGCACCAATAGAAAACTGGGTAGTATAAATGTATAAGAGGAGAGGTTCACCTGGGGTAGGTGGCATGAGTACAGGTGGAATGACCAAGTATTGTTTTAGTAGTGTGAAGGCCTTCTGACAGTCAGGTACCCAATTGAATGTGATATATTTCTTGAGGAAATGGGTAAAGGGGTGGCACTTATCCGCAAGTTGTGAAATAAAGCAACGGATTGCCTAAATTTTCCCTTGTAGACTCCTTAGTTGTTTGAGAGTGGTAGGTGGTGGCATTTCTGTGATAGTCATAACCTTTGTAGGGTCCACTTCAATCCCTCTTTGTGAAACAATGAACCCTAGGAGCTTTCCTGATAAAACACCAAAGACACATTTCTTAGGGTTCAAGTGAACCTTATAGTCTCATAGACGTTGAAAAATATGCCTCAGTACTTCAGGGTGCTCTCTTCTACTCTTGGATTTTGCTAGGATGTCATCAACATAATCTTCCATGATGTCATTTATCATATCATGGAAGATAACAGTCATGGCCCGCTGATAAGTAGCCCCAGCATTCTTGAGCCCGAAAGGCATGACTTTGTAGCAAAATGTTCCCCAAGGGGTGATGAATGTTGTTTTATGTTGATCTTCTTCTGCAATCTGTATCTTGTTATAACCTAAAAAGCCATCCATTAAGGACAACATTTCATAACCAGCAGTGGAATCAACTATCATGCCAATGTTAGGTAGGGGAAATTCATCCTTAGGACATGCCTTATTAATGTCACAGAAATCAGTGCAGATTCTTATGCCAACAAGATTTTTTCCATACCAGGACTATGTTAGAGATCCATTCTAAATAGTCAATGAGTTTAATAAAATCAGCAGCTAACAATTTTTCCAATTCTTCTTTGACAAGGAGTGCCACCTTAGGATGCATCTTTCTCAATTTTTGCTTGATTGGTTTGGCATCTGGGTGCACAACAAGGTTGTGCACAACTAGCTCTGGGTCCAAACCAGGCATATCTGCATATGTCCATGTGAATATGTCTACGTATTCTTTTAAGATCTCTACAAAGATCTTTTGTTCTTGAGCTGAGAGAGAAGCCCCCAACTTTATTATTCTAGGCTGCTCCTTTGAAACAATGTTTAAGTTGATTGTTTCCTCAACAAGCATCTCAGAAGCATCTTCCATCCATGTAGGATCAGGGGGAAGAGTAAGATCAACCTCCTACGGTAGCTCATTATCATCTTTAAATGGATAAATCACTTCATCTTTAGACTCTTTGTTCTTGTTTTATCTATGAGTTTTTCAAAGAGTTTTGTCACTGTGAGATTTCTGTTTATCCTTTTTTCTAGGTTTCTCAAAAGTGGTTTGTAACTTTTATTTACCGTATCCTTCTTATTCAAATGTCCACACATCTCTACTTCTTCCCCAAAGTATGCACATGTGTCTAGTTGAATCGAAAATCCTTTCTTGTGGTCCCTAGCTGGAATAGAATCCCTGAGTCCCATGAACTCTGCAAATGCCTCATCATTTTCAAATAAATCTAGGGGGCACATGAAGTTGTTGATCCCCAATCTATAAGTTCATTGATATATAAGGGCTACTTGATGATTTGTTTAAGGGGATGGATTCGGATAAGGTAAGAGGACCGATGAATTTCGGAATAGGTTAATGGAAGCAAGATCCTTGTAGAGGCTACATTGGGAATCTACGTCGCTATCAAAATGAGATGAAATGTGCTCACATTCAAAAGAGGTGGCATCATTCTCAGAGGGTAGTGCATTATGAGGCCTTATCCCAAGGTCCATGTTTATCCAACTTAAAACGAGGGATGGGGAATAGGCTCTAGCCAGCCTTGTGCATTAATGCCACATCCAAACCCACTATATACCATGACAAAAATCATGCGATGACCTTTGATGTATTGGGGTGCTTGATGGCATGAATCCATGGTGCCTTCTGGCACTCTCTTGGTAGGATCATCTAACAGTTTCTCCTCAGATAGGAGACCACTATGGACAAATTTTTCTAATGGTTTAGGACATTCTCGTGAGTGCTCTTGAACTGAAACTAAGGATTACCCCTGTTACAAATATATTGTGTAACATTATTAATAAATTATAATATTATTAATAATGAGTTAATATAACTCATATTAATAATATAGTTAATAGTTGTGTGTGAGTGAAGTTGTTGAATAAACAACTCACGTAGCTATTTTGGTTTGAGAGATATTAGGAGATAGGTTTGAGAGATTCATGGAGATTGATATGAGGGATTGAAGATGAAGTTTGACTCCACCTTTGTAGGAGATCAAACATTATAAAATGTAACCTCTATCATTGTAATTTATATCCTGAATGAATTCTTAATTTCTATATATTATTATTCGGTGTTTATTTCTCATATTATTGTGCATTTTTTATCAATGGTGTCAAAGTAGCTTCTGATCCATATTGCATGTAATCAAATCATTTCAAGCATCCACCATTAAAGCCCGCGTGTAAATCTATCACAAGGAAATGGTGGAAATTGATTTTGATCTGCGGATTCTGCAGTGATCATTCTACTACATAACATTTTCTGTGTGTGTTGGTGCACACTCACCGTCCATCGTGATCTACTCTTTTGCCATCACTATTTTGTTCATGATTTTTTCCACGCAGTCACAGAAATCATGAAACCATGAGTTAAAAATCTTCTGTTCTATTTTTTTTACCATTTTTGGACGTAGTAAAAAAAACATAAGGACAAAAAAAATCCATTTTCAGAAAGGGGTCCGGAAAGATGTTGGATTTAAAATTTGTAGTTAGCATAACTTTCAGTTGGTAACTCAGATTGAGATAATATTTTTTTTTAAATGTGTGTTTTTTTTTAGCTCTTTGCATTGATAATATCAAAAATTGTAAAAAAAAAAATTAACTCACAGACATATTTTCGGTGGAAACCAACGTCCATTGTTTTACTATGGATAAGTTGATACGAATTGAAAAATTTGAAGGCAAATATTTCCATACATGGCAGGTTAGAACTCAATTGTTGCTGATTAAAAAAGATCTATGGGAGATTATAGAAGGAAAAATCAATAAACCACACGACATAAATGAAGTAGCAAAATGAGAAATCAAGGATCGAAAAGCAACAGTGATTATTGGCATAGGTTTATCTGATGCCTACTAGTATCACATAGATCTAACAAAGACATCACATTTGATCTGGAAAACATTGAGCAAAATTTTTGGGTCACAAGCAGAGAGCGCAACAGTGGCACTAAAGCAAAATTCGTTCGGACTCAAAATGGAGGAAGGAGAAAGTATGGTGGAACATATCAGTAAGTTTCATTATATTTCAAATCAATTAGCCAGAATCAAATTTGATGTTCTTGATGATGATGCAAAAGCGGTATTACTTAATAGCATGCCTCCTAGCTATTCTAATATGGTATTCACTTTGAGCAAAATAAATCTGAGTCTAGAGAATTTAATTTCTTCTTTGATAGAAGAAGAAAATAGAACCAAGAAGATTGTTCTAGAAGAAATGGCAATGTATGGTAGAAAAAAATAATATGCTAAAGGAAAATTCAAGTCTTCTTTTAAACAAAAATCAACCTCGCAAGGTCCACAAAAATTTATTTGTCACTATTGTAATGTTCCTGGACATGGTATTATGTGGTTCCTGTTAGTGCAAATTCACAGCACCCCCCAAAATGACCTATGGATCTAGCTTTTCTAAGGCAAAGTCATTTGGTGTGAATGCACAACATTGAGGTTTCCCAAAGTGTGGGACCTTTGCAATGGGGAAAGCTCTCTAGAGAAGGTTGATTCCTCTTCCTAAACTACCTGCCACAAGCTATTCCAGTGTAGGCAAGCTAATCTAACCTAATCTAACTTCCAAGGAGACAGGAGAGAGAGAGAAGAGAGAGAAGGGAAAAATAGAGCCTACACTAAAATGGTGATACACCAGAGAAGGAAAATGTTGAACATCTATCAAAACTGCCATGGAACAAGAAGAGGTGAGCAATGGGAAGGATGGACAAGTGCATCACAGACCCAAGGATAGATTTCACATAGAAAAATGTTCCAAAACTCCATGAACACAACTCCAAAACCTGTAATGAACATCCAAACATGCACAAATACTTGCAATGAAGAGAGGCAAGAAGAAAACTACCAAAAACAAGCAAGGATGGACAAATGCATCACAGAACATGTTTTTATTGCTCCAGAAGTTTGCACAAAACATCATTTCACGGGTAAGAGGAAAAAATGCCATTACAAAGCAAGGGAGGAGGTTCCAACTCCATTTTCAACCCTGGGGAAGAAAATAAGGGAGAGGCACTGAAGAATGATGAACAACTTTTTTACAAATGAGCCGAAACTGGCTTTTATCATCGAACAGAATGAAGAAAAGTGAGAAAACATGTGGACAAATTTTATTTGAAACTCCAACCACCAACAAATCCCTTCAATTAGCCTGCAAAATGATGGGCTTCCCATGGAAAATCCATTTTACGCCAAAGTACATTCGGCCATTCTAGAGAAGAAACAGAAGCCATACTTCATCAATTTTGGTGGTTGGGAACCATTTCTGTGTTTTTTACATGCCACGAGACATTTTCCATTTTTTATCTTGTAAAATATCCATCAAAATTTCAAAATTGAAGTGTCTATCATGTAGAGAATTTTACCAAATTTCCAATGATATCAAATAACGTGAAAATATGAGCTTAGGATCAAAAGTTATGCCCCTCTGAAGATTTAGGGCAAAAAGGCAAAATTAGGGCAAAAATCGCATCGGCGGGCCAAAACTTGAAATTTTTCCTTCTTTTTTCAAATTGGGAAAATTTTGCCAAAAACTCGCCTGTGCCCCACTGCTCCTCTGCCAGGTGGTACCTCCACTAATTCCGAGACATGGAATCCGCAGGCTTCAAGCTTCACCATTTTACGCTTTTTTGATTTTTCATTGGGAAAATTTCCCAAAATTTCCTCCGCTACCCCGCCATTCCTAGTCGCCACATGTCATTCTTCATAGTTGGCCCACCGCGGGCTTACAAAACAGATTTTCCCCTCTGTCGTTTCCGACCACTTTGGGAAAAAATTTCCAAAATCCTCTCCACGTCGCCTCCGACTCCAGGACGCATGGCACATTGATGTGGACACGTGGCACTTTCAAAATTTTCATTCTTAGGTTGGCGGGGGTGCGCCTCCTATTTTTTCCTTTGCGCCCTTTACTCATTTTGGTGAAAAAACCCAAAAAATTTTAAATCCTTCCCCCCCGACTCCTTGCCGCCTATATGGACACGTGGTGCATCCTCATTCAATATTTGTAATGTTCCATCCTCTACGGGTCTCTGGGCCAAACAATTTTTCTTTGCGCCTCCACCGACCTCCTTTGGAAATTTTTTCTACTGTCGACTTACACTGCCTCCGAAGCCCCTGCCATTCCGTGCTAAAAAATCATTCCCATTGGTTATGGGCCTATCCCAGGGAAAATTTCCCTCAAAAAATCCACCGAGCCATAACTCAAAAATTACAAGGAGTTAGGAGGAAAATTTTACCTTTCTAGAAAGGTGAGGAAAAATCTCTATCTGATGGAAGCCATTTCCAAAAAATTTTGAGTGCTTGAAATGTGTATCAAAAATTGAAGTTGAAGTGCACAACAAAGGAAGGAATGAAGGAAGGTAGTTATCCAAAAATAAGTAGGGGGCTTATTTTGGATTAACAAGATCTTGGTGACTCTCATGGGTCACCTAACCATACCATACGATGGGGGATCAGTCGCTACTTTTGAAGCCATCCTATCAACCTATCACATGGACGTTACATTATTACGACACACATTCATCACAACATATTAGTTCAATAATCATACAACATCTGAAATCTACACCTCTCATCCATCATTGGAAACCCACATGAAACTTGGAGTTGATCCATTTACCAAAAAGCCACTTCACTTATGGACCATGTATTCACAGAAATACAACAACTACCAAACATCCTATTTTCTACTAATTGCATAAATATTACATACCCCAAGTTGGATATGCAGAGTGTGAACAAACACTTACCAAAACTGATCAACATACACCTACCAACAATAATCACAATATCACATCAACAAAGATAGCTCAAAAAATAAGCCTACATCATATATAAGGGAGAAATAGCTTCCCTTCCATAAAAGATAACGAAGACAATCATCAAATGATTTGGGGCTAAAGTCCCCTAGCTGTTAGTATGAGTGGAAATACCCATCAGAAGAATCTCATCATCACTACCCAACTCTAGCAAGGTACTCGACTGAAGAGCCCTAGAACTAGATGCCTCACCACTAGTTTGTATGTGCCACTTTGGATTCGCACCAGGTATGCCTAGCGTGATCCTTGGTGCTTCTGCCGTAGGATGCTCATGAGAACTGCTGATGTAAACATCCACTGGTTATGGCAAATAATTACATCCTTGCACTAAGCTACCACCACCCAATGCCTCTCTAGCTCATCGAGTCTCCTCACTTGCCTTGATCTCATCTTAGATATGCCCAATATAGCTACATGATGGCTGATCAACTACCAAAAATGGAGTCCTCAAATAAATGTAGCATTCTCTTCCTTGAATGGATGGTCATCCAAGGAATGCTTAAGGATACCTCTTCTAAGTTTTCATCGATCGACACATTCCACTAGTGAAGAACATGGAAGATTAATATCTTCCAACCTGTCGACTATCCAAAGAGCTGCAATAAAATGCAAGCTCACTTACAAAACAATGCTCTCCTTCATGGCAGTAGGTTCATGTGTTTGATAACCATGGACTAATCATGAACCAATAAAATAGTGTGACACACAACTAGTTCCTCTCCATGTAAATACTAGTCACTCCACTATATGTGCTATCACATAATTGGGGGCCTGTGTTGTCTTGCTCCAAATGCTCAACCTCCTCCTACATGCGGTAACTGTACAGATGAAAATTGATCATACAACCTGATCAACCATGGTTATCCTCGACCCCCCGAGGTCGATGCTGGAAATATAAAACGATGTCTTTAATGTGTAGAGATAACAAGAGAGATGAAGTGGAAGGATCAGTGACTAAAGATTCTGGTAGTAGCCTGATCTCTTGAGTTCAAAGCTCTTATTGACCTACATTTTTCTCCCTCCAGAGGCTATGGAATGGGTACGCGTAAATTCCCTTAGATTTGGAGTAGCTTCTCCTTCCTCTCCTAACTTGGAGACAAGTATTTGATCTAGTTTGAATGACCTCTTCCTCTTAACATGAATTTTGAAAAATCATAACTCATTAATATGTTGCTGCTGAGAAGGAAACTAATATAAAAAAATCACAACAATTGAAATAGATCTACTTTCACAAGATTTCAACAATCTTGCATGGCTGATTCTACATAATTCTATTGGATCACCATCTTCTTCCAGTCGAGTGCTAAAACTAAACACAGCTACACTCTGAGACCAAGTGTGGATGATATGATCTTCATGTGCTTCTCTACTATCTAGAAACATAAGCCTAATTCCACCAACTTTTTCTTCAACCTTAAAAAATGATCTATGATGTGTAGACAACCTCCTATAGATATTCTCTCCTTCAGATCCACAGGGATCTTGTAAACCCAGAAGAGGATCCATCACCGAGAGCTGCTATTAATGATTTAAACCATCTTATTAAATCAACTAATTAGTCTGTAAATGAAAGCTCCACTTCTTGATTGTCTACTTGGCTGGATTCTTGATTATGATCCCAACAATGATAAGTTTGGGAAAGTAATGAAGGGGTGATATATCAAACAAAAAACTACCAACTGTGATTGTTTGTGGTGGGACAGGGAGGTGGAACTCCTTGCTTGTGTAGAGGGAATGGTGTCCCCTGGAAAGTCTATCCTTTAGAAGAATCTGAGATGTGTGTCCATATGAATCCAAGGAATTGGAGAAATGTAAAGGTCAGCAATTGGAGAAGAAACACTTGAGCAATGGACAAGCTTGGAAGATTGAAGTCTGAATGCAGATGGTGCAAGCTTGAGAGGAGTAGAGAGAACATATCACAAGATAATCTGAGCTTGGCTATGAAATTACCTATTGACAAGGATTATGGCTAACAATACTAGTTTATAGGCCCTCTATCACTACTGTCCCATTCTCAGTGCAAGTTGGGGCTTGAATCACAAACATGGAAGTATATAAGATTCTCCTTAGGGATGAGATTGTCTTGGAAAAGGGCACAAGGCAAGGAAATAGGTAGCCCTGCCAACTAATTCTAAAAGCCTCTATTTGAAAATAGAAGCCCTCGAAGGAGAACCAAGAAATTCCTGCAAACTATTTTTAGACCAATAGGTTCAACAAATCTGTATTATCTTCTAAACTTCCCTGAAGTTAATCTGTGAAGCATTGTGCATGTTATTCTTCACATGCATGACATAATCTGGAAAAATCGCTCAGGACCAGCCGGGTATGCACATGACATTGGTTCCTAGAACTTGACCAAAATGTTGATCTGGAGGAATTGAAATGCCAAAGAATACTTATCAAAGATCACACAAGGAGTCCGCACGGGATAGAAGGCCTGGAACCAAGGGTGCATGAAGGACAGGAAGGACCCGCACATGGAAGGAAAGTTTAGATTTCAGGACTTAGCCAATTTTGAGCATGAAGACCTATTTTTAGAAGATGGCATGTAGAACACATCAACGATGCAGAGACGTGCACGTCATGCATTGTCTATCTTTGGAGAAGCGGTTCAAAGCATTTTATGCATGGAGACAAGCTGAGAATAGAATTGACACTTCAGTTAACTACAAGAGGACTATAGATAGCACACTTGCATGTGTGGCTATGATTGTAAATGGCATGTGGCTATTAATAGCATGCGGCCTATTTCTGGAATAGATAAGCGGTGAAGGGCAAGTCCCCACCCTATATATATGATGTTAGGTGCATAGTAGATACGAAGAGAAGAGAAAGAGAGAGAGAGAGATATGTGTATGGAAGGAGATGTATGTATGTGTGTAATAGAGAATATACGCATATGATTGAACTACTGTATCAGTTCCATACGTGCATTGGTATAGATTGACAATACTGTAAGGAGCTTCTGTATTTACTAATAGATGGAAGATATTGGCTGAATCTAAGTGTCATTCTGTGTGTAGTTGAGTAGTGCATGTTATTAATTCAATCATGATTACTGTTTAAGCTTGTTCTTTCATAGATCTGAGTGTAGCATGCATTGTGGAATGATGGATTAGTTATGAATCTATATGTTACTTCCTTCATCATGTTAACATCCTATTACAACAACCCTAAAGAGGGACCTGGTACCTTTGCGCGCTTCGGGTGAGTGCTCAGTCTAGGCTGAGTGATGTGCCAGCGTGACTAGGGTGTTATCTGGTAAATTCTAGGCTGCATCATTGGTTCCATTTCCGGGACCTCTTTTTCAGTTGTTTTCAGGATGGTTCATGATGAAGACATACCGGTTAACTCTAGCAAGTATTGAGGAATGGATACATGATCTGGAGGAAGAATATGCATGGTGGTTCAGCAGTGGATCTGAGTTTAATGCACACACTTGGGTAGAACAGAACCTGTATGACAGCTTATATGAGATATTTTTTGCTATCTTTCCAGTAGAACTATACAAGTGGCTTACTGCTTATGCATCTCAGTGGAATTGGAGGTATCACACACTTATCTGGACACAGGAAGAATTTCAGGCCCTCTATGATGCTGATCTGATCTGGACTCATGTGGTGGATACGTGGTTTCATGGTGTTCTAAACAGTTATATTCTGGAATATTCAATTTCAACGTACTCTTTCCCAGAGGTAGCTGAATTCTAGTTTTTGCGGTATCCAAGAGGAACATATTTGCAAGGTATTCCACTGGCGATCAAGATCTTAATGGTAACTTTGAACCTGGAGAGTAAACCGATGGCTAACTAAACTTCACCACACATGGGGGCAGGAACAGGTTTGGTTTAAGATGGCAGACCTAGCGGTAGAGAATTAGAGAGAGGAAAGGTGGTTTAAGTATAATGAGGCACGTGAGAGGGAGATAGAGAAGCAACGTTCCATTGCAGAGAGTATGGCATGGAGGAGAGAGATGGCTCGTGAAGGATTTACAGCTCACGTAGAAGACATGGAGCCAGAGCATCAGGAACTCCCCCATCTTGGAAATCATGATAGAGATCCCCCCTCAGCCTCACACGGAAGTGTGCCAGTAGAGACTACCTGGACCGTGGGTGCACATCTTAATCCACCTAGTGACCTAGCCCTTGCGCTTGGTTTTTCAGTATCTAGTATGACAAGTAACCAACAAACTAACTTGGGAAGTAGGAGAGCAGGAGTAAGTCAGGGATCAAGTACATCAATGGTAGGACAGATGAATTCAATGTCATTTGGAGGAGCATTCTTAGGTGCATCATCCACACAGAATGTGAGCACACAGAATGTTGGATTCACCTCTGGAAGTGGAACTACCTCACAGACTATAGGGGTTCAGTATAGTACTATTGTCGGAGCACAGGGGAGTACATCTACAGGCCCTATTCCAACTACAGGTGGCAGATCAGGAGGTATAGGTGGTTCTAGTTCCAGTGGATCTGGTGGTTCTAGAGGTATAGGGAATACAGGAGGCTCTAGATCAGGTGGTCAAGGTCCGCAGCAACCACAAAATATCTATATGGAGATGTCTCTTCGTCTCCCGGAGTATAGAGGTATAGAGGATGCTGCCAAACATGTGCATATGTGTGAAATCTTGTGGCGCGCTAAAGGGATCATGGCTGCTGAGTGAAAGGCAAGTCAATTCACCACTACATTATAGGGGTGCACACAACTGGTATAGGAAATTTGACCCTGATCAAACTTGTGTGGATTATGCAGCATTGAGAGATGCTTTCTTGAAAGAGTTCCATATACCTGAGTTTGAGTAGAAGAGTATAAGTGTGCTCAAGGATATCAAGCAAGGCACTACTGAGAGTGTACGTGAGTATGATGCTCATTTTAAGACACTTCTATCTAAGCTATCTTATGATATTCACGCTAGCCAACATGCACAATGGTTCGTTGGAGGATTGATTACACCTTTTAGAA
Organism: Taxus chinensis; assembly: GCA_019776745.2. Classification (NCBI taxonomy): domain Eukaryota; kingdom Viridiplantae; phylum Streptophyta; class Pinopsida; order Cupressales; family Taxaceae; genus Taxus; species Taxus chinensis. The sequence continues at coordinate 254,731 of JAHRHJ020000344.1, read as the reverse complement.
GGGCACTGTCACATAAGACATACACTGATCCATGTGAAGCACTGGAAGTAGCTTTACATGCTGAGGTAGTTGGGAGCATTGACACTGGCATTAGTCCATTCCTAGAGGCACAGATTGCAGCTATGGAAAAGCAGTTAGAGAAGCTATCAACAAATTCAGCCCATGAAACGCGCTCAGGAATTTGGTGTACAGATTGTGAAGTGGAAGGTCACACCAAGGATAGTTTCCCTCCAGATCTGTACGCTCATTACTATTGGACTGTGAAATTTTTCATTTGAATCATGATGCTAGTCACTTTCCTTTGTTACAACACATGATAAGGAAGAATGTATCTTGCTTTTGCAAAATTTACAGGTCCACGACCCATGATACTGAGGATTGTCAGTTGATTGGTCAGATCCAGGATGCTATAGACCTTGGGGTATGACAGACAAGTATAACAGATAGTTCTAAGGGTAAGAATGAGCACCAGGATTGGGATCATAATCAAACGTGCTATGACAGGAATGAGGGGCATTTTGAAGGAAGTCATGGAAGGGGACGTGGATATCATGGTGGATATGGAGGATGAGGCCAGGGTGGAGGAAGAGGTGAGTTCCCTCATGGAACATGTTATACGTGTGGATCTCCTGACCACTATAGGCATGAATGTCCTCAGAATATTGCATGTTCTTTCTATGGAAAGAACCATAGCTATGAAGAGTTCCCAGACTTATATGAGCATCTGAGTAAGCAGCATAAGAAAGAAAACAAAGGTGTTGGATGGTTAGAATCCAGCGCGCAGTAGAGGATCAGTGGATGCCCAAGATAACAGAAGGACCTGAGGCATTGACAGTGAAGATTACTACATGCGCTGAAGCAGCACGCACGAGAGAGGCATTGCACAAGAAGCCTACGATCACCAAGGAGGAGGTTTTGCATGTGAGGTACCCAGATCCTGCTCATCAGAAGGAAGTTTACCAGGATACCATGGAAGTGCTAAGGAATCTTCAGGGTGAGATACAGTACCTAAAGGAGCAAAAGAAAGCATCAGAGATAGTCCAAACTGATATCGATGATCTACGAGAGGTGTGCAAGATGTTGCGCCAGGAGAACATTATTCCACTATTAGGAAGTTGGTTAAAAGGGAACACTCCACGCGTAAGTCTTGAGACTGGATGATAGATTCTACATGCAAATATTCCCCCTGATAGCATTGACTATGACAAAGAAATTACTCTGAATGTTGTTGTGGATGGGTGGTTGTTGAGCAACATATTGATCGATACAGGTGCGGAAGTAAATGTGCTTACATTAGATGCATGGGTACAAATGGGGAGGCCTCCATTGCAGCCATCATCTAATGTGTTGTTTATGGAAAACCAGACTAAGGCCACTCCCATAGGAGTTTTGATAGATGCATCTATAACTATACAAGGGGCCAAGTTCACTTGGGATTTTGAGGTATTAGCACTTGCAGAAGCCGAAAATTTTCCAGCCCTGCTTGGATGCCCCTTGGTGTTATGCAAATAATGCTGACTTGAGATTTAATAAAGGGTATATTAGCTTTGAAAATAAGGAGGAAAGGGTTGTGATACCTTTGACAGATGGAAAGTCTACACCATATGTTGAACCTCTAAGTGAGGAGGATTTAAACAGAGTCTATGTACGCGCTATTCAGGACCCAGAGGTTAATGAGCCATCAAAAGAAGGCATCCTACAGTGGGAGGATTCTCATTCTATTAGTGATACTATGAGTATTGCTTGTGACAATTGGGCTCATGGTACATATGAATTAGTAGGACGTGAGGTGAAAAGCATGGTTGCACACAAGAATGGACTTCATTCAATTCGACAGATAGGTAGCACAGTACCTTGGTATACAGGGATAGAAGATCTTCCTACCTTTCTGAGGGCCATGGAAACACAGTGGACAGATCAAGTTAAAAGGAGAGATATGTTAGTATATACACTACGCGGGACAACAGTGCGCTGGTGGGTAGTCCACAGAGATAATCTTATAAATTGGGAAGAGATTGGAGTCACTTTGTCTACTAGGTTTATAAGGAACAATGCACCTACGCAAATCTATGCACTTATCATGGTGATCAACCTGTTCAGCATCACATTCAGCAGTGTGAGAGACTCTGGACAGCAGGACAGGAAGCATTACCACCTTCACTCTAGGTGCATAGATTGTATTCTACGCTACAAGGATGCGCACGTGCTTGGTATGTATATGCAGAACTACATCGAGAAACTGGGAACTAGAAAGATTTGACTACAGGAATGATCCAGACTTTCGACTACTTCTCGACTAAACCTCCTGTAGCAGAGGCATTAAAATTTTTCAAGCACTTAACTATGGGAGATAGTGCAAAAGCAGAAGAGCATATACAAGAATTATTTGGTGAGGTAGAGTTCAGAGCATGTTTTGAAAAGGAAGAAGAAATGGACTCCATACTACTTGAACGTGCTTGCCTTGAGAAAGAGAAAGGAAAGATGGTTTACGTCATGGATGATGAGGAAGTTGAGAACCTGGATATTGAACATTCACATGGGGTGTGCGAGGTCTTGGATAGTGCAGACAAGGATGCACGTGCCTACCATGAACCCATGAAGACAAAGAAGGTGAATATAGGTTCGGAGGCTGAGCCTAAGGAGGCCATAATTGGAGATTACTGGTCAGACTCAGAGGTAGCAAAGATCATCAAGTTACTCAGGGATTATCAGGACTTATTCCCTCGAGGATATCATGAACTTAAAGGCATGCATGAATCACTTGGGGAAATGAAGATCAAACTTAAGGGTGGTGCATGGCCAGTTAGAAAGAGACCTTACAGAATGAATCCTAATTTACGTGAAAAGGTAAAAGAAGAAATTGATAAAATGTTGAAATATGGAATTATCAAGCCCCTTGATGAGTCAGAATGGGTTAGCCCAATGGTGATCAGTATCAAGAAGGATGACGAATTAGGATATGTGTGGACTACAGGGAGTTGAATGTTGCATGTGTCACAGATCCATTCCCTACACCATTCACTGAGGAAATACTAGGAGTTGTAGGGCGCGAAATATATTCCTTCACAGATGGATTTTCTGGGTATCATCAGGTTAGGATTGCTCAGGAGGATCAAGAAAAGACAACATTTACTACTGAATGGGGTAGTTTTTCCTATACTGTGATGCCCTTTGGATTGAAAAATGTGCCTGCTGTATTCTCACGCATAGTTGTTCAGGCATTTAAGGATTTTATTCACAACTTCTTACAGGTATACCTAGATGATTGGACAGTATATGGGCTTGTGAAAGATCATTGTGACAATCTGCGCTTAATGTTTGAATGATGCAGACAATTGAGTATCTCTTTGAACATCAAGAAGTGCATATTTGCTACGCCATTTGGGATACTGTTAGGACATATAATCTGTAAAGGAAGGTTTGCTAGTTGATCCAGCCAAGGTTGTAGTCATTTTAGGCCTGGAAGCGCCTACCAGTCAAAGTGAGGTGCACGGATTTTTAGGTCATACAGGATATTATAGAAAATTCATAAAAGGGTATGCCAAAATTGCCACACCCTTGGAAGAATTACTGAAGGGGAAAGGTACATTTTATTGGGGAGAACCGCAACAACGCGCGTTTGAGATATTAAAAGAGAAACTTACTACCACACCCATTTTGTGCTTTCCCTCATGGGATAAACCATTTCATGTGCATGTGGATGCTTCTGGCATGGCCATTGGCACTGTGTTAGCTCAACCTGGTGAAGGTATTATAGATCATCCAATCTATTTTGCTAGTAGGAAGCTGACTCCTGTGGAACGTAATTATACAACTACAGAGCATGAAGCATTGTCAATGATCTATGCATTGTACAAGTTTTGACAGTACTTGTTAGCAACACCATTTGTGTTTTATACAGATCACATGGCATTGAAGTACTTGGTAAACAAGCCCATCTTACAGGGGCACATATGCAGATGGGTGCTCCTATTTCAAGAGTTTGACTTCACAGTTGTGGTGAAGCTAGGGAAAAGCAATTCTGGACCAGATCATTTATCTAGAATCAATTCAGGAGAGGATGCACAGACAATTGAAGAAACAATGTCAGATGCACAGTTATATAGGTTACAACGCACGCCCATGGAATTAGAAGACATTGTTTGTCTTTCTACGAACAGGTATGGCACCAGAAGGAATGAAAGCATTAGCAAAGAAGCAGCTTGCTATACGCGCATGCACCATTTATGTTAATCAGTGGTGACCTCTACAAGCTAGGCAGAGATGAAGTATTACGAATTGTGTATTAGAACATGAGCATCAAGATATCATGGAAGAAGCTCATGGTGGTATTGCAGGAGGCCATTATGCAGGTGATGCGACTGCCCAGAAGATCCTACTTGCTAGATTATGGTGGGAGACATTGTATAAGGACTGTAAAGAATATTGTAAGGCATGTGATCATTGTCAGTGCCTAGGAAAACCAAGGCAAAGAGATGAGATGCCTTTGAGACCATTACTAGTGCCGAACCGTTTGAGAAATGGGCCATTGATTTTTTCAGACCTATTTTGCCAGTAGCGCACAGGACTGGATCATGCTATATTATTATTTGCATAGATTATATCACACAGTGGGCAGAAGCAACACCTACCAAGGACTGTACGGTAGCTACATAGCTAGGTTTCTATGGGAGAATGTTCTTACAAGATATGGATGTCCCTTAAGCTTGACAAGTGATCAAGGTACACACTTTTTGAATGAGACAATCAGGATCCTATTAGATGAGTTTATGGTTGCACACCATAAAACTACACCTTATCATCCTCAGGAAAATGGAACTGTTGAGGCCTTCAACAAGATTTTGAGCCAGACTTTGACAAAAATTTGTGATGTTGGGAGAAAGGATTGGGATGAAAAAGTATCAGCTGTTCTTTGGGCATATAGAACAACTTACAAGAGATTGAACAAAGCCACACCATTTCAGTTGGTGTTTGGCACAGAAGCTATTCTCCCTATAGAATTTATGTTACCTTCTTTGCGCATTGCACGCACTGGAGGTCTAGCTGATGAATAAGCTTTAGAAGAGCGTATCGAAAAGATGATTCAACTGGATGAGTGTCGAGCCATAGCAAGATGGAGTCAGAAGTAGGAAAAGGCCAGGTAGAAGGCATGGCATGACAAGAACATAAGGGATAAGAAATTTGAGATTGGACAAATGGTACTTCTTTATGACTCAAAGTTTTTGTGCCATCCAGGCAAGCTCAAGGTACATTGGTTGGGGCCATATGTTATCACTTCTATACTTGAATCAGGTGCTTTCTAGTTAGAAGCACTTGATGGAACATGGCTACCCAGTTACTTTAATGGGAGTAGGCTGAAGCCCTACTATAAATAAGTCTTCTTGGTGTTTGTAATAAGGCAGTATTTCCATTTAGTTTAGGTTTTCAATTATGTATTTCCTTCATTGTCACTATGCTTTGTCAATTTTGTTGTTGTTTTTGTGTAATAAGTGCGCTTGCGTGCATGAAGCTAATTACTGTATGAAGAATTTTTATGTGTAGAGGACTGCACATACTTTTAGTGTGGGGTGGTTGTAGTTATCCAAGAAAAATATATGTGGAATTGAAAGGTGAAAGGAATAAGCTGCTACGGGTGTGCTTTAAGTCAAAAGAGGATTGCTTCTCAAAAGTGACCAAGGATGGAGATGAATGAAAGAATAGTATAACACGAGGTAAGTTTGGAGGCCATGATAGCTACTAAGAGAAGGTACAGTGATGAGGTACTCAGGCGCAGGAGCACAAGAGAAGTTTGTGACCAGAGGGTAGGAAGGTGCGCTAGAAGGTTATAGCTGGGTGCAAAGATGTATCTTACGTGGAATGAAGGGATTTGGTCAATGAATGAGGGGATATTAGGTAGGTGAAGGAGCAATAAATGCATCAAAATTTGAAAAAAATTATATAAGGATGGGATGCAAATTCATTTTTACCATTGCGACTAAGAGTATTTGAGAGAAGAGCTATGTGTGAAGAGTCAAGTGATCAAATTAAGGTGCGAAGGGTGTGAAACCAACAACAACCAGATCTATGTGAAAAGAAGCTTCATCCCCAGTGGTGAAGGGTTTGAGTGAAGTAGGGAGAAGAAAAGGAGTTAGGTTACAAGTTTCCACCTAGGGCATGATTGAATTGAGCTAGGGTTTGATTCACAAAGTTGCAGATTGAAGAGGAGACATTTTGGTAAAAATGACACCAAAGAAGGCATCTATAGCATTGTCAGTAAAAGGAAAGAATAAGGTAGTCATTGAGGAGGAAGAGATGGCACATGAAATTCATTTTTCAGAGATGTAATATCTATAAGGAGTCATCATTGGGAAAGAATGGGATTCACCCATCAGAAAGAGAAAAGTAAGTGAATATAATCACAGGACTTCGGAAAACAAAGAAGGAGCTCGATTCCTTGCTCACTACTAGAAGGAACAAGTGCATGGTGGATGACATGCTAGTATATGACCATGCAGGTGAAAATATTTTAAGAGAATTACGGGTCTACCAGTTGTATGAGCTTCCATATTTCGGGAAGTATGAGCCCTTATATCAGTGGCTCATGAGAAGGGTGCACGAAGACTTATTACTACTTTAGGAAAAGATGCATGGAGTTAGAATCTCATCTTGGACTTGTTTCATTTTACAGGTCTGAAGGCCACAAGAGAAGATACACAAGATGATAAGTATAAAGCCCGTTTAAACAACCACTTGAGAACAAGGAAACAACCTAGGGTTAGCTAGAAAATTATGGAATAATTTTTTTTATAGAAGTGTCTACAACTAAGTTACAAGACATCAGTTTTCACTAACAGGTTCCGGAACAAATCCTAATTAACAAAACACAAGTTTCCATTATCGACCCAAAAACAGTTCACAAGGATCCAAATTTTAGGGTTACATGCTTCAGTTAGGTTTAGGGAGTAATTTACCCCCATAACTGCTCTCTAACAGGATTAGAACTTCAACTAGATTTTTCTCCTATTAAACACTTCCAAAATTTCCCTAAACCATTCCCAATGGATAGGAAATTTTCTCACCTTTCCGGTGATATAAAGAAGTCCTTCTAACTCCTTACAGAACTCAAGTTATGAGTGGGTGGAGTTCCTAGGGTAAAATTTCCCTAGAGGGACATGTGGCAAGAGGAGGGGAAAAGCCCTTGGGATGGATTGGCGGGTTGCGGGGTGGCATTTGTGAAATTTTACAAATGTAGGCTCAAAGGTGAAAAGCACTCTCCACCCCCGTGGGTCCCTAGGTGGACACGTGTCAGGTTCTAACGCCGAGTGGAGAAAGGGGAAGGGAAAATGGAGTGGCGGGTCAATTTGGAGCTTTACGCCAAACAAAGGGGAAAAAGGGAGAAAAGGGCTTGCACTGGTCCACTCACCCATGGAAGAACAAAGTCAAAGGGGAAGGGAGTTGTGGGTGGTGGAAGGGAATTTAGAAATTTTCCAAAGCCCAAAACACAAATACATAAGGGAGAAGGAAGGTCCGCCCTCCCGCTTCCACCCCTAAAGTACCACGTGGCATGCTCCCATTGGCTATGGGCCGGCGGGGCCAAAACATAAAATTTTCCTAAAATTTTAAAAGTTAAAGTTTTAAAGAGAACCACACCTCCGTCATAGCCATAAGAGGACACATAGCGCTCTTTGATTAGCTACGGGCCGACGGAGGGAAAATGAAAATTTTTCCCAAAAAAAAATTTCAAAAAGAACATAAGTTTAAAATTTTGGTCCGCCCTTTCACCGTGCCACGTGGCAGCATGTGATTGGTTGCAATCTGGCAGGTTTGGCGGGTGAAATGGGAAAATTTTCCCAAGGAAAATTTTCAAAAGGGATAAGTTTTAAAATCGGTCCGCCCCTCCTAGGGTGCCACGTGGTAGGCCCTGATTGGTTGTGGGTTGGCGGGGGCTGCGGACCTTTTTGGGAAATTTTTCCAAAGTCAAAATTTGAATTTTTTTTTCTAACAATTAGATTTATTATTATTATTTTTTTGAATGCCATTTTGAAGTAAAACTTCAAATGGCCATAACTTTTTATAGGAATCAGATTTGGGAAAACAAGGACTTTTTTGGAAATCTCTCGATGCCCTCTTCACACAAAAGTTATCAATTTATGGAAATTGATGAAGTTTACTAGGTCAATTTAATGAAATAAATCTGCAGGATTTTAATTTACGAACTGGCAGATTTCAACTTTTCAATTCAATCAATTTAGAAATCCTCCTTCACTCAACATGTCAAATGGACATGGAGGATCAGTCTAGGGAGAGTTTAGAGTGTTTTAGTGAAGATCAATTTGTCCAATTTATTTCAAGTTTGTATTTTTCCGATAATAGACGGGAAAAATGGACTGAGAAAGCTCCTATTTGAATTTTATTAAGTTTTAGAGATTCATTCTTGAATGTTTTAGCAAATTTGAGTTCCTTAAGTCTTCCTAAGTATGAATTTCAAGGTTTCATAACTTATTGTTGAGTATAAGTTTGAACTGCTCATTTTAATTAAAATGTGCATTGCCAGTAAGGAGTTCAAAACAGTGAACTGTTTCTTTTAAATTGTTTATCAATTTTGTCTTTTGAATGTGCATATGATTCTAAACTTAGTCAAATTTACAATGCTTATTAGATCATCCATTCATTTACAAGAAATGCATCTCTGATTTCAATTTCAATATACATTTTGTATTAATATAACATTATCTTCCAATTCCACGCATTCATCTTTCTTTTCTTTCAAACAACAATCAATTTTCAACAATAATTAAAATCATATGCAATACACTTTTGAGAGGGGAATGCATTCTTTCATTTCCTTAATACAAACAACTTTCCTTTCTATTTGATTTCAAATACAATACATGAAATATACAACACTTTTCTTATTCAAAATAATTCAAAATCAATTCAAATCCTGTACACAATACAATTTAAAGAACTAATGCAATTCTTTATTCACATTCCTCAATACAACTTTACAACTTATCTCTTTTCCAATTTGATTTGGTTTCAAATTACAAAATACAAAGTATGGAATATCATTTACATTTCTTTCCAAAAAAAGAGAGACAAGTATAATTCTTCTTGTACATTTCTCAATTCAAATTCAACTTCCATTTACAATGCAACAACTTCACATTACAACATTTATACACTCATCCACGCAAGGTGGGAAAGGTTACAATGAATTACTCAAAGGAAAATGACTGTCAAACTATTTTCTTCTTTCTCCAAACAGCAGCATGCTTGTTCTTCCATCTTTTCATCTTGATCACAACAAGGAAGGGGGAAAGGCAACGCTCTCCACCCAACCAAGACATCCAATGAGAAAGGAGAATCCATCCTTTCCTCATTGGCCCCCGAGCCCCAACCATATTGAAATAAAGTATGAACATCAACACATGGCAACAAGGCTTCTTCCACAACAAACAAGCATACTTCACATTGCATACAAACAATAAAATACATAGTCCAAACAAGACAACAGTTCCCAACTGCATTTGAAAACATACACACAATACATAGGCTTGATCAAGCAAGCCAACAAGAGCAAGAACTATGGGGAACTCCTTATGCCTCCCAAATTTGGAATTGGGCATCCACCAAAATGCATACTGCCAATAAACATATCAAACCCATAAACCTTATATCTCCCAACCCCTCCTTATGCCCCCCCCAAAGTTTATCCCTTATGCCCCCCCGCACCCCCCCCAAGAGTAAGAAATGCAAGCAGTTTCTTTTCCAAGGTGGATCCCAAACCAAAACTCCCTCCACAATAAAATAGTGCCATTGGCAATCCCTTATGCCCCCCATATGAAATCCCCATAGCCTTCTCCTACACCATGCCCTAAGCATTCTACCCAACCAGCCAAGAATGTAAACACAAACACCATTTATAACATGCATGCAAGAGAAGGAAGAAAACATTTAAAACAAGTTCAAGATGCCTACCTCTCCATAATGGAGTTTGTTCCAAGCTCACAAGCTTCCCAAGATGCCAAAAACCATCCCAAATCAGCAAGGTTCAAGCAAGCAAAAATACTCCAAGCTCTTCTACAAACAAGCTCCAAAACAGCACCCAAAAAAAAATGTGCCCCAAGAGGAAATGGACAAAGTTTCAACAACCACCAAACGAGAAAAGAAGCTTGAATTTAAAGGAGAGGGAAGAGAAGAGGATGATGTGGATCCATGTGGGCTACTACATCATTCTTCCTTAACCCCAAGAGGAAATCAACATCAACCAACAAATCACAATAAATAGAAATGACAAAATGACTTAACACTCCAAAATGCCCATACTCCAAAAGGACTGAATTAAAAATATGTAAGGGAAGTGCAATTAAAACTTACATATTGTAACTTTAAAATGTGTTAAAAATGCCTAAATTTAACCTCCAAACCATAGGCATGGTTGGTGGATCATTTTAAGAGGTGTGGGACAAGTTTAACTTGTCCCACAAGCCTCCAAATTTGGCCTCCAAGGACAAATTCGAATTTCATAAAAGATGGAGTGCTTGACCTTCCAAAATCTGCCTTACATGACTCTTACAAATTTCTTACACATTAACTTACACACTCTTCCAACATTAATATTTAAAATCAACAACTTCATTAATTACATCCCATATCCCAATTTAATTTAAATAAAGTTTAACTATATGACTCTCACATTAATCAATCACATTTAAATAATTACAAGAAGGAACACATTACTAAATAAAATACATACAACAATAATTAAAAAGGAACACATAAATAAAACACATATCCCATGGTCACATATAATGGAAATCCCCCCATGGGAAATCCTAACATAACACAACACACAAACAAACAACACAGTTGCCATGGTGACCTTGTTGATTTCACCCAGAATTTCAATATGGTTAGTCTCCAGTCCCCCGACATTGTTGTGATTTTTAACCTGCAAAATGCAAATACCTCCTTCGGCCTCGTGGCCATATCAGAACATCCAAAATGATATAAACAACATTTCAAAATCATCTAAGCATATGAATCACAACAACATCAAGAATTCAACATTATCATTTTTAATTAGTTAATCAACTATATCATCATAAATAATCTACCATACTAGGTCTACTCAAAATATCCAAATGTCACAAGTCCAAATCAACATCTATAATATGTCCATGTCAAACAGTATATCATCAACCACATCAAAAATGTCTCTAGTAATCATCATGCATAATAACTGAATCCAGATCAATAATAATCCATGATCTAACATCTAACCATCATACTAAAACAAAACATAATAGTGTCCATAATATGATCAATAGTATCAAATCAGTATCTAAAAGTGTCAAAGGGAAGTGGGCACTACATCTCCCTCCCCTTAGACTCGACTTCCTCCTAGAAGTCACTGGAAAAAATGTGGAAACTACACTCATAATACTGTTGCATCCTCCCAAGTGGCTGTAGTCTCATCATATATGTCCCACTATACACGTACCTGATCAATCTCTCTACCTCAAAGGCCCAGGGTCCTACGATCTATGATATGGATGGGCTCCACCATCACCTACCCCTAATCTTGCACCTGCAATGATGTCCAGTCCAACACATGAGAAGGATCTGCAATGTACCTCCTAAGGACAGAAACATGAAACACATCATGTATGCGAGACAAGTTGGGTGGCAATGCTAGATGGTAGGCCAAAGGGTTGATACACTCCAAGATCTCAAAAGGACACATGAATCTAGGAGCTAACTTAGAACCTTTTCCATAATGGATAGGGCTCTTGTGTGTCCTAACACGAAGGAACACCTTCATGCCCACATCAAAACTACGATCGGTCCTATGCTTATCCACATACTTCTTCTGCCTGTCCTGTGCCTCCTGCAATCTCTGCCTAATCAACACTCCCTGCTGCTCCATGTCCTGCAAAAGAGCTGGTCCAAGAGATACTCTATCCTCTAACATGTCCCAGCTAAGGGGTGTCCTGCACTCTCTACCATATAATGCCTGAAAAGGAGCCATGCCTATAGAACTCTGAAAACTGTTATTGTAGGAAAAATTCACTAAGTACAGGTACTCCTCCCACTTAGACTCCTGATCCATCACATACATCCTGAGCATATCCTCCAAAATATGATTCACTTGCTCAGTCTGTCCATTTGTCTCAGGGTGATATGTTGTGCTAAAGTTAATCCTCATCCCGAGGACATACTGCATGGTAGTCCAGAAGTGTGAAGTGTACAAAGGATCGCGGTCACAAATGATCTTCTGTGGAATCCCGTGTAACTTGAAAATCTCATCTAAATATACTCATGCCACTACTCTAGCTGTATAAGTGGTCTTCACCAGAGAAAAGTGAGCCACTTTTGTCAATTTATCAACCGTGACCATAATGGCATCATGGTGATATCTCGACATAGGTAACCTAACAATGAAATCCATGGAAATGGTGTCCCACTTCCATTCTGGTATGGCATGAGGATAAAGAAGACCTGTATATATGCTGATGCTCAGCCTTAACCCTCTGGCACTCCAAACACCATGACACAAACTGAGCCATAAATGAAGTGTGGTATACATCTCAAGGTAGCGTATTTCTTCAATGGGCTGAATAGGGTGCACGTGTGCTACAACTGAATCCCCATTCATCAGGTCATGCACTGCAATTATCTTCTTAGTGCCCATATCTCGTACGGAGGTGGTCTTATCACCTGGGATGAGCTAGACCATAAGGAAAACTATGGATTTGATCACAATGCACGGATGATTCTTGATTGCTACCTTTTTCAACTGATGGTAATCTACCAACCGCAATGATCTTTCTCCAGCCTCCAAGGGGATACACTAGGATAGATAAGGCCTTCAAACAATTTGAGCTCACAGAGCTCCGGGGTGGTCATCCGAGAAGGTACCCATGAGATAGGCTCTACTCCAGGACTGGGACTAGATCTATATGGAAATCAATCTCACGTGGGGGTCTATCCTCTTTTTTAGTCGAGGAATGAAGAGTGTGTCATGCAGTAAAACTCTCTCAATGTGGGATGAAGCTTTCAAGATGAAGTTTGCTAGAAGAATCCTAGATCCATAAACTATAGACTAGCATCATCTGAGGTGACCCCATAGCACACACTGCTTAAGCTACATAACTGAAATGATGCGAATAGAAATGGTTCTCCTGACCCCTGAGATCACCGACTCTCTACTCCTACATCATCTCAAAAGGACAAGCTACCATCTTGTGATAACAAGCATTGAGATTGGGATCCTTGGCAAGAGGTGTGTGAAGATTAACCAATCCATGTCCTAAGATGACTCCATACATCCCAAAGGAAGGATACGAAGATCTAAGGTAGTGTTGAAAGGTCCCACTATCCGTAAGCACACTCCTTAACTAAGAGTCCATAGATTATCTTGGCTCTAGAATCCATCTCGACATCCCAACTAAGACCCTACCTAATTGTCACCAGCCTGCATTGCTCTACTAAATATGGTGCAATGAAAGAATCAGAAGAACCAGAATCAAACAATACAGAGGTAGGAATACCACCAATGCTACCTGTGGTCTCAATGATTGTCCTCTGGTGCTATCTACCTGGTAGTTCTCAACCACTGTATAAATCCTGTGGCTACATCCCATGTCACCAACTGTCAGGCTCAAAAATATGTGCCTTACCATTGTTATGGTTCTGAGGGAAATCTCTCTAAAAATTTCTAGCTACTCCACATCCAAAGAACCACCTGATCCTCTCCAAGGAGCAACACCTCCAGTAGGTGCCCTAAAATCCTATGGTGTGGATCCTGATGATCTAGCTGCATGTCTACTGATTGTGGCCTTTTCTAGTGAGCTCCTACTGACTGAGCTCTAGGTTCACCCTGTGTCCTGATGGGACCCCTAGGAGGAGGCCCCATGCTCCGACCTCTCTGTGCATCAGCTCTCTGTGGAGGTCTATAAGGTGGGCTGGACTACTGCTGCTATCTGCTGCTTGTTGTGGTCTAAAGGATGACTGTGTTGTACCCTGGCCACCATGAAGAAGAGGCATTGAACCTCTCGATCTACCATCTTACATCTATTGAATGCAGCTCCTGACTCGGTCTCTAGCCTATTGGGTCTTACCCTGAGTTTCCTCTACAATATAGGCCTTCTCGACAGCCTCTGCTAATGTCTGGGGATAGTGGATCTACACTGCCCCTCCAATATCCAAATTCAGGCCCCGGACAAACCTATGAATCCACACCTGTTCATCCTGCATATACTCTACATACTGAAGTAGATCTACAAATCTATTCTCATACTCTGCTACTGAAAGAGAAGCCTGACGGAGGTCATAAAACTCGTCAATCCTCTGCTAGATGAACCTTCATGATAAATACCTACTCCTGAATCTCTCCTCAAATAGCTCCCAAGTCACTGTCTCTGAATCTACATGGAGCTTCTGCTCCTCTATCCTCCACCATACTCCTGCTCCATCCCTTAGTAGATGGATTGTAACACGAGCTTTCGTGTTGCTAGAACAAGGACAAAGCTTGAAGCAACCACTCAAGCTCACTAGCCAGGCCTCTACCTGAAATCCACCTATATCACCTGAGTAGTGTGAGGGCTGAAGCTTCAGGATCTCCCTGATGTGATCTACTATTGTGGTCTATTGGCCTCTAGGTCTCTTTACATGCTCATCCCTAAGCCTAGGACTTCGAGACCTCTCTCTACACTCTGGAACTCAATCATCCTATCTCCTAGGTGGTGACTCTACTCGTGCTGACTCCACATGGGAGTTCTCTCCTCTATGCTCCTCACTGAATTCGAGGGAGATACCTAACCCTCAATAGAAGGAGCTCTGTCATGACTAGTTGTCTATCCTCCAACTGTTTGTCCTCCACCTAATCCTCCGCATAGAGCGACATTAACATCCTGAAGGGTCTGTAGAATCTGAGGTAGAATGGCTGCTACACCCTGATCCTGGTGGTGGTGGTGGTGATGGTGGTGGTGAATCTGGGTCTCTCCGTGAAGGTTCCTCTCGCTCCTTCTGAGCCTCCTACACAGACCAAAGTGAGAGTTAGTTCATTTTGCTAAGTTATACAACTTCCATGTTCACTAAAAAAATATACAAATTCTTGCTAAGTTGTTTTCTAGATTTACAAGTGTGCTAGGTTTAAGTTTTCATGTCTCAAGTTTTCTAGTGTGCCCAATGGTCCAAGCCTTTGAAACCACTACTCTGATACCAAACTGTGATGCCCATTTCAACAACCACTTGAGACCCAAGAAACAACCTAGGGTTAGCTAGAAAAATTGTGGAATAATTTTTTTTTATAGAAGTGTCTACAACTAAGTTGCAAGACATCAGTTTTTTCACTAACAGGTTCCAGAAAAATCCTAATTAACAAAACACATGCTTTCCTTATTAACTAATATCAAGTTCACAAGGTTCAAATTTTAGGGTTACATGTTTTAGTTAGGTTCAGGGAGTAATTTACCCCCATACCTGCTCTCTAACAGGCTCAGAGTTTCAACTAGATTTTTCTCACTATTAAACACTTCCAAAATTTCCCTAAACCATTCCCAATGGATAGGAAATTTTCTCACCTTTCCGGTGATATAAAGAAGTCCTCCTAACTCCTTACAAAACTCAAGTTATGAGTGGGCAGAGTTCCTAGGGTAAAATTTTCCCTAGAGGGACACATGGCAAGAGGAGGGGAAAAGCCCTTGGGATGGATTGGCGGGTCGTGGGGCGGCATTGTGGAAATTTTCCCCATGCACAGGCTCAAAGGCAAAAAGCACTTTCGCCCCTCCGGGTCCCTAAAAGTGGACACGTGTTCAGGCTCTAACGCCAAGTGGAGAAGGGGAAGGGAAAATAGGCGGTGGGTCAATTTGGCGCTTTGCGCCAAATGAAGGGGAACAAAGGGAGAAAAGGTTGCATGGGTCCGCTCACCCACGGGAGAGCCAGGGACAAAGGGACAACAGAGTTGCGGATGGCGGAAGGAAAATTAGAAATTTTCCAAAACCCAAACATAAATACATAAGGGAGGGAAGGTTACCCTGCCGCTTCCACACCCCCCCCTCAAAGTGTCATGTGGCACATTTCCCATTGGCTGCGACCCAGCAGGGCCAAAACATAAAATTTTCCCAAAATTTTAAAAGGTAAAGTTTCAAAGAGAACTGCGCCTCGGCCATAGCCACAAGAGGACACGTGGCACCCTCTTATTGGCTGTGGACCGGCAGAGGGAAAATGAAAATTTTTCACAAGCAAAAATTTTCAAAAACATAATCTTAAAAAAATTTCCGGTTTTCGCCCTCCTCCGTGCCACGTGGCAGCATGTGATTGGCCACGGGCCAGGTTGGCGGAAAATGGAAAAACTTTCCCAAGGTAAATTTTTTTTGAAAAGACAAGTTTAAAAATCATTCCACCCCTCCTAGAGGTGCCACGTGGACAGGCACCCGATTTTGCAGGTTGGCAAGGGCCAATTTGGTACCTTTTTGGGAAATTTTTCCAAGGTCAAAAAATTTGAATTTTTTTTTCTAATGGTTAGATTTATCCATTTTAATTTTTAACTTTAAATGTTTGAAGTAAAACTTCAAATGGCCATAACATTTGATAAGAATGTCATTTTGGGAAAACAAGGACTTTTTTGGAAAAATCTCTCAATGCCATCTTTGACACATAAATTATCAATTTTGGAAATTTGATGAAGTTTACAAGGTCAATTTAATGAAAACAATCTGTAGGGGTTTATTGTATTTGAATGAAGTTGATTAATGTTTCAACTTTTCAATTTTATTAAATTTAGATATCCTCCTTCACTCAACATGTCAAACAGACATGGAGGATCAGTCTAGGGAGATTTTAGAGTGAAGTTTAGTGAAGATCCAATTTGTCCAATTTGTTCAAGGTTGCCCATTTTTTATACAATGATCTCTCATGGAAAAATTCACTGTGCAAGTTTCGATTTGAATTTTATTAATATTTTGGAGACATTCTTTCTTAACTGTTATAGTCAAAATTGAGTTCCTTAAGTCTTCCTAACAGATTGATGAATTACAAAGATTTTAAACTTATTATTCAGTATGAATTTTGAACTTCTTTTTTATTAAAATGTTGCCATTTTAAGATTGGAGTTTAACAATAGTGAATTGTTTCTTTTAAATTACATAGCAATTTTGTCTTTCATAAATAAATATGGCTAACACTATTTCAAATATACTTTTTCTTTGGAAAAAAAACTATGTCTAACTTCACATTTCTTGTTGTCAATTTTTAATATACTTCAATTTAAGGAAAGGATTACATGATCTTTCAATTCCATGGACTACATTGTTTTCACTTCTCAAATTCCATCAAACTAGCAACAATTTTCAACAATCCTATTCAAACAAATGGGGGAAACACTTTTTCAGAGAGCTTCCATTCTTCAACGATCTTGGGACATTTTTCAACTTTCCCATTTCTATTTATTCTTTCAATACAATACATGAAATTTCATTGTTTCTTATTCTTTCCAAAACAGAAATATCCTTTTCCATAGCAATTCAAATTTGTATACAAACAATTTTGAAAACTACTTCAATTGCTTTATTAATCAATTTCAAAGAACTTACATTTTTACAACTTAACTTTTCCATTTGATTTGGTTTCAAGCCTATTACAAAATACAACTAAATATGTGAATACATTAACATAAAGATTTTTCCAAAACCAAAAAGATCCTTCATTGATCAGTAGAATATAATCTCCTTCTTATTACATTTCTCAATTCAAATTTAACTTCCATCTTACAATGCAATAAGATTCACATTAACAATTTGCTATACATCTTCATCCACTCAAGGTGGGAAAGGTTACATTGAATTACTCAAAGAAAATGACTGTCAAACTGATATTCTTCTTGCTCCAAATCGATAGCATGCTTGTTCTTCCATCTTTTGTAATCTTTTGATCACAACATTATAATTGGAAAGGCAACAATCTCCAAAATACCAAGACATCCAATGAGAAAGGAGAAGTCATCCTTTCCTCATTGGATTAAGCCCCAACCATATTGAAATACAAGTTGAACATCAACTCATGGCAACAATGCTTCTTCCACAACAAAAATGCATAATTTTTAAATTAATACAATAATTTACAAGATGAATACACAGTCCAAACAAGACATTAGTTCCCAATGCATTTTAAAGCATAAAAATACATAGGCTTGATCAAGCAAGCCAACAAGAGCAAGAACTATGGGGAACTAAAATTATGCCTAAGGACCAATTTGGAATTGGGCATCCAAATAATTCATACCACCAATAAACATATCAAATCCCATAAACCTTATATCTCCCAACCCCTCCTTATGCCCCCCCCCCCCAAAATTTTATCCTTTATGATTCCAAGAGTAAGAAATGCAAGCAATTTACTCAAATTTTCCTAATATGGATCCCAAACCAAAACTCCCTCCTCAATAAACCTACAGTATGCATGTTTTACATTGGCAATCCCTTATGCCCCCCCATATGAAATCCCCATAACCTTCTCCTACACCATGCCCTAAGAGTCTACCCAACCATCCAAGAATTACAAGACACTTTACCATTTACAAATGCATGCAAAATAGGAAAGAAATTTTATAATTTCTTGACATTTATTCATTTGAAATAACTTTCAAGATCCTACCTCTCCATAATGGAGTTTGTGCCAAGCTCACAAGCTATAGATCCAAATTCCAAAAATACAGTCCCAAATCAGGGAGTGTTATAAGCAAGCAAAAAGACTCCAAGCTTCTTCTTTCACCAGGACAAGCTCCAAAACAACAAGCACATAAAAATGCGCCCCAAGAGGAAATAACAAAGTTTCAACAACCTGGTTAAAATAGCAAGAAGTTCAATATAAAGGAGAGGGAAGAGAAGAGGATGAAATGTGGATCCATGTGGGATGCCACATCATTCTTCCTCAACCCCAAGAGGAAATCATACATCATGGTGCAAATCACAATAAATAAAAAGACAAAAACTACTTAATCATCTCAAATATTGCCCATAGACTAAATTTTTAAGTGAAAGGAACGATAACCAGATCGTACCAAGCCAAGAACACAGATGTTAATCAAACACCACGATCAATAAGATGAAAGCAATTCACCAGAATAACTTTACATAAAACTTTGCAAACAAATGAGCAGCAATATCATATATTATTATGGAACTCAATGCAATACATTGAGAATGGGCCTTGCTTAAATAGGCAAGGAATAACAATCTAAGAACCAGTCAAGGTCGTAGATCAAGCCATAAATCAAGGAAATAACTAGTCATCAAAGAACTAGTCAAGACCATAGATTTAGGAGAGAACTAGACATCAAGGATCTAGTCAATACCATAGATCAAGGAAAGAACTATACCTAACAACTAGATAATATCTCCTAATATCTAAATAAGATAAAAGAAATATCCACACACATAAGTGGGTGAGGATAAATACAATAAAGGTAAATAAAGTACCTAGGTGAACATGAGCTAAGGTAAATACCTACTCTAACACCCCCCCTCAAGTGAAGCTAGGGGCCAAAATAGAAGTGGCATGTCCACAGTATGAGTCCCGGAAACTAGGCCTGATGAGGTACTCATGTACAATAACTGGGAAAAAGGGGACACCGCAAGGTACCCAAAACCAGTAACAACAAAGTAAAGAGAGTAAAAACCCACTCTAAGGCATCCCAAGAAGCTCGGCTCAAAAAACTCGTACAATGCTGAAGAAGTTTGGTGTGCACTGTGGTCTGAATCCACTGCTCGATCACAAAACTCAAAAACAACTGACACTGGGCTCCACCAGAATAGCTCCATACAAGGAGACTGTCAATGGAGTGATGTCGAAAGTGCAAAAAAAAACACCAAACATAATTTGATCAAGTGCTGCAAATAGGTGTGCCACGATCCAAGAACAATAACCAAAGTAACAAGGCAAGGACACAAAATCTAGAGTGTCACGATCCAAGAAAAGCCAAGGTAACAAGGCAAGGACACAAAACCTGAAGAAGCAGGATCAACACCACACCCTCCCATACTGCTGAATGGGTGGAGTGATGCTACAAATCTATATGAGTTGTCAAAACAACTACTCGAACACTGAAAAACTAACACTGGAATGCACCAGAATAGCTCCCCCATAAGAGATACTGTCAACATGCCAAAAGTGTCAAAAATACAGATACAAAATCTCTCAACAAACAAGAGAGATACACTACATCTGCTAAAGAAAAATTTGTCAAAACAAGAAGCATCACAATGCATAAGGTATAGAAAGTGGAGCAAGAGGCCTTAATGGTGGAGGAGCCACGCATGTAGAGTCCTCTCAACGAATGCCTATGTCTCCTCCACGAGTGATTTGAGATATCCACCTCAAATCAACACGGATGGATGAAGAAGATGCCTGCATATGACTTGGTGAAAATGTTACAATGGGTGCATGCAAAAGAACATCAGAATGTGTGTCAGGTTGATCATGTCTGACAGCTGAAATTTCAGGTTTCTCAAGCCTGAGTGAAGGTGCAGAACTCATGTGTTGCTCATGAGATCCTCATAAAAGAGTCGAGCGAACAAAAAAAGGAGCTTCTGTCAATTTGTGATCTATGGAATGAAGTATCTGGCTTGAAAACCAATGTCATGACTAGAATTTCCACTTAACATGTGGAATAGAGGAAACAATACCCTATGAATGTATGTACAATGACTCCTCTAGTGAGACCCATAGAACATGAGCATGCGAGAACTGAATGCAGTGGTATGCTTCTTAAAAAAACCATGCAGCTGAGCAGAAGTAGGATACACAACATGTGGTACTACTAATAGGCACAGATGTGGAAGAGCATTGTAATAACAAGCCTCACATGGTTTAGAAAATGATCAAAATCAGGTTCATTAGCTCAAAGACTTTACGCAGATCAATGTCAGTGGGTACAAGATAACAGCTGCAAGTGGACTAGGAGCATGGATATGGTTTTCCACAATATGATGGTGATGTTGTAGGCTAGCAAGTTTGTTTTGCAGGAAGTGTATTATTGTATCCTTATTGTGAATGAGTGATTGTAGAAGAGAATTTCACTTCTTGAGCGATCTATTTTATTCCAAAAATTTTACAATATCCTATTGAATATCCACATACTTCAGAGAAAAGTCATATCATTCTCAGAATCCATGATAGGTACAAACTGTAACTCCCAAAAATTTAGGACGTCGGGCTCAAGCTGAAATTGCATCCACATATTGATTACAACACTCCTCCATATTTGGCACTTTATAATTATAGTGCAAGTCTCAAAATAAATAACTCCAATGGAAAGTAGCACAAAAAAACAAGCACTTTTGCAAAAAATGGCACTCAAAACCGAGTTACCGATCAAAAGTGTACAAGCTTTTTAATATTTTGCTCTGTTATTTATTTTAGTTGCCACTAAAACAAAATAAATTGTTGTTGCCTTCACCACACAAATATTTTAAAGGGGGTTATAAGTTAAGCACCTACTATGGACATTGACTACATTTTATGTTGTAGGTTTCATCATGGAACATGTCAACACCACCAAAAAGGGAAAAAAATATTGAGTGAATAAAAAGTGTGTGCACTTAGGTATGTATTTATTTTGAATATGTAATATTTAATTTCACACTTTAAAGGGGGGAATGTAGACACTCAAATTTGCAAACTTATCCTTTGAAAATGACAAGCTTGGCTTCATTCTATGTTAAGACAAATGTTTTCATTCTCAACTCAATTAACATATATTTTTATCTCCCTCTTAAATTTCTCATATCCACACACTTATTTTCCATTGATCCAAGAAATATTAATTTACTAAAGCAGTAATCCATCTCTTAGCATCACTACTAAACTCTAGATTTTCCATCACTAGATTCTTGTTCAAAACCATATGCCTCAGGGATATAGTGGAGTGTAGTCCTAGCCATCCTATACAGTTATTGACCTCTCATCTAATGTATATTTTTACAATTTGAATATCTTATGTGTGTCATTTTATCTTCCTAGGTCGGCCTTAATGCAAATTTTTAACATATATAATCCTATATAAGCAAGACAATTACACTTTATAACTCATATGGCATTATCATAAACTCCTATTGAAAATATCACCACTAAATCACTCAAGGTTCTCCTAAATATTCCTAAAGTAGTTGTGCATTATTTAGAGAATCAGTTTGAAGCACTCAAACTAGCTTCAAGATTCTAGCTCCCTCCATTTCCAAGCACTCAGAGGTCCTAAAGCCATGTCTTAGTAATAACAAATCACTCCAAGAATTGTTAAAGGTCTTTAAGGAATAAAAGGGATAGTATAAACATATGAAGTATGCCACATCACAGTACTACCATGTTGGATACATTATATACTCTATAGTTATCCCACTATCTTTTTGTCAAGAGACGTGAGGGAAATAATAAGATGTTGGATTAGATATGGATGCACACTTATACCTACACTAGGATAGTTACATGAGGCTCTCTCCCACTCAAGGCATGTAGTGAATACACTTAGACATGCGATCAACTAGGGGTTCAATGCAGATCAAGGGTAGATTCCAATTACCATCACCCTACAGGACTAAGTATGTCTACCTTTTGTTATCTAAGCGCTTATACAAGAAGATCATTTGTGTATGTATCTGAGGTTTTATACTTATTACAGGTTATTACAAGTGGTTCTGGGGTTAACATTGGTGTATCCCTAGTGAAATATTTCAACACTAATTTAGAGGAAATAAATATGGTAGGAAATGTTGCAGAATCATCACTTCTGCACCAGGTCCAATAGGGATATAGAATAATTCAATGGTCATACATCCCAATCATTAAAGACACATAACAGGAGTTGTACGGTCCTGGAAAAGAGCAGTTTCAATAGTGGTGGTTAAAAGCATAGAGATAGAAGACATTTATAAGTCTAGAATGACCAGCTTTCTCCCATTCTACGCACCTCAAATAATATCTATACCACTTTTTACGGCCAAGTAATTATTATTTTTATGGTTTTAAGTAAGGTTTTCATATCATATTTACCATAGTCAAAGTACCCAATGTGCTTATTTTGAATGTGCACTGGTTAATATTTATTAATGAATTCAGAATAATCATCCTATAAAAAAATTACCTTATTCTTAATTCACACTTGCACACTTAAATGATTAGGAAAGAAGTTGAATAAAATTAGGCCAAAAATTTATGAAACGCATGGCTTGCGATACATATTGTTTATACATGCATTTCTTATTACATATACTTTCACAGAAGAATAGGGTGAGACATATTTCAGGGAAATGAAGAGGAAGAGAAAAGACCAGAGGAGATAGCTGCAGAGGATGTTCAGGACATGGAGACACAAGTCCCAAATTTGGAGGCTAAAATTTTAAGTAGCAAAGTTCTAGAAGGACAAGTGGAGAGCACATTCCACCAACCATGGGGTATGCAGAGGATGTTACTTGAAAAATTTGTCATACTCCCATTCCAGTTGCACATAGCGCATAAGGATTTATTCAGCCAGGAGTTGATGGATGAAGATATGGTGACGATGCGCACTCGAAAGAAACTATTGTGGTCAATGCACACCCACATGGATGAGCTTGATATTTGATGTATGCGAAGAGTCATGCATTTAATTTAAGACTGAAGAAGATCACCTCAAGCTAGACACATGACCAGTTTTAAGCCTACTATCATGTCAGATGAGCAAGTCAGCACTGCATTGGTGAAAGTTTATGCTATGAGGTTGCTAGAAGAAACATGGACAAAGCTACTCATGATATAGCATTGCATGAGGATTTGAAGACAAAGGATGTAGAGATAGCGTGCATAACACAGGAGAATGGACTTTGTGTAGAAGAAGAATGAGGAGTTCATAAGCATCGCAGAAGTGAGATTGGGGACAATGTAATCAAAGCAAGGCTACATTTTAGAGGCCAAGGTACCACAGACATTTCCAGTCAACGATACACTATGTGGGAAAGTTGGTGGACTTGGTACTTGAAGATGGAACTCAACGTGTCATGCCTTGAGTGCCAGAATCTCTAAAACAATATGCCAAATGAGAGAAAGCATCTGTGATCAGAAAAATTGCATCTTATGAAGGGTTGTTGCAAGCATTATAGAAAGTATTGGGTTGAAAGTGAAACCATGCTTTAAATATATGCACAGCTCTAGAGGTGCTTATCAACATCAATACCCTCGAAGAGAATAACGAGGTCTAGAAAGTCAACTATGAAAGATGAGACCTTGGGTCATTGCAGAAAGATTGTCAATGGTGTTAAACAGAAGTGTGACCCTAGCAGCAACACAAGAGTTTCACAAGACTCAGCTGGAAGAGCTTGGAAAGTTGATTGCACATGAATATGGACCTTTTAGAAGGAAGAATGATATCAATGTCTAGTGTTGTGTTGGTATCTACTTTGAAATGAGTTAGGGAGACTTGGGTAAATTACGAGGGATGAATGGAATCCATTATTACCAGGACATCCAGGTGAGTAAGTAGAGCAAGCACTCACTGACTGGCAGATATTAGAGGCCGAAATAAAGGAAGAGTACCCAGAGTTGATACTGTAAACTGATACAGAGGAGGTTGCCTAATAACCTTATAGAGATTATTTATTTATCTACATTCTTTTATTCTTATTCTTTCCATTCTTCTATTTTTTCACATACCCATTGTCGGGACGACAATGAGATTAGTGTGGGGTAATGTTGGTCAAAGAATACTTGTCAAAGATCACACAAGGAGTCCGCACGAGATAGAAGGCCTGGAACCAAGGGCGCTGAAGGACAGGAAGGACCACGCGGAAGGCAAGTTTAGATTTTAGGACTTAGCCGATTTTGGGTATGAAGACCTATTTTTAGAAGATGGCGTGTGAAACACATCAACGATGCCGAGACGTGCACGCCATGCATTTTCTATCTTTAGAGAAGTGGTTCAAAGCGTTTATGCATGGAGACAAGCTAAGAATAGAATTGACACTTCAGTTTAACTACAAGAGGACTATAGATAGTGCACTTGCATGTGTGGCTATGATTGTAAACGGCATGTGGCTATCAATAGCATGCGGCCTATTTTTGGAATAGATAAGTGGTGAAGGGAAAGTCCCCACCCTATATATATGATGTTAGGTACATAGGAAATAGATATATAGATATATAGAGATATACAGAGAGAGAGAGAGCTATGTATGGAAGGAGATGTATGTGTGTAACAGAGAATATACACATATGATTGAACTACTATATCAGTTCCATATGCACATTGGTATAGATTGACAATACTGTAAGGAGATTCTATATTTATTAATAGATGGAAGATATTGGTTGAATCTAAGTGTCATTCTATGTATAGTTGAGTAGTGCATATTATAATTTCAATCATGATTACTATTTAAGCTTGTTCTTTCATAGATCTGAAGTGTAGCATGCATTGTGGAATGATGGATTAGTTATAAATCTATATGTTACTTCCTTCATCATGTTAACATCCTATTACAACAACCCTAAAGAGGGACCTGGTACCTTTGCACGCTTCGGGTGAGCGCTCAGTCTAGGATGAGTGATGTGCTAGCGTGACTAGGGTGTTATCTGGTAAATTCTAGGTTGCATCAATAAGTAGGTCAAGTTAGAACTCTAATAAGGCCTAAGTACTGACATGGTGTTGACGCAGTCCCTCGACAAGGTATACTCAAAACTAGTTTGAATGCTGATGAAAGCCAAACCTTTTGAAAAATGGAAGTTGCAACTAGATATAGCATAACAATGTCACCGTGATACATTAACCAAGCAAGTAAGGTGTTAGTATCATGACAACCTTATCACGATATATATAAGGCGTTATCGACACTTTTTAAAAATACTTAGATGACGTCAAAACAAGAACCAAGAGATAAGTATAACAAGGAGCTTTTAATTGTGTGAGCAGCATAATCGTGCAATAAAGGGACTTATACCATTTTTTCATAAAAAATGAGAACACGATGTAAGTACCAAGATTGTGCGTCTAGAATGCGAACAAAACTATCAACTCAAGAAGAGACGAAAGATGAACCAAATTCACAGCGGTGAAGATGATCTTGAAATCAAGATGGAAGGACTTTTATCAAAGATACAAGGAATGTATCCTGCACACTTTAGACGTTTAACAACCTCAGCCGCAAACATGGATGGGCGTAAACAAACAAAAAAGTGGCAAACACTATCTATAACAAAACTCCCGTGCAAAGATGCACCTTTCTTTAAAAATGGGCAACAAGAATGCAAGGGTGTAGATCAAAAGATGAAAATAAACTAAGCGCCACTTGGGCAGAGTTTCACCTCGTCCGAAGGTGAGAATAAAACTAAGTCTAAGTGGGATGTAGTTTAATTTCATGATGAAAGACACTTAAATCAAACTTACATGGGATTCTTTACCTTGTTCAAAAAACAAGGTTCATATTCCAAATGAGTTGTTCACTTCGTGATGGCTTGACGCAACAATGGACTAGAAAAAGTGGGCTCCAAGATAGAATGGCCTCCTTAATAACTTCTCTCAACTAGGTGTTACAAAGATTATCTAAAAGTGAGGCATTTACCCAAATAGTCACCCTGACTATTTGGTTGTATCTCGGCTTTGCCCCCTTCAAGTACAGTGGGCAATAAATGCATCCATCATGTACTCTGTACCACTGGTCGTGATACGGACAACTTGTAACTCTAACTCACAAGGCGTACTAATCAAGTGGGTAAGTGAGGCGCTTCTTGTTTCATCCACGAGGTTACACAGTAGTGGATTACTTTAGGGTTCTTGGAACCACCCTCAATTGATGTAGCTTAATGTGTTATGCTAAAGGGGTTATGTTCCATTTGAGTGGATAGGGACATGCCCTTTTCTGAAACTTGCAATACAATGTGATGAAAGTGGTGTGTTTTTTATCTTACTTAACTTAATGTGGTTTTAAGTAGCACACCATTTGGCAACCTGCATAAAACACGTGTATTAGAAGGTTTTGTGTTTTTTTCGATGACGTCTTTCTTCTACAAGTGTTTGGTCCTGTACGACAACAAGTTTTAGTAATTTTCTAGTTCAAGATTGATGTCAAGAAAGAGAACTTTACACCTTGCTTTTGGTTCCTAAGATCGCCAATAAGATGCGAAGGAAAAGCATACGCAATGTGAAAATATCCTATTAAATCAACGAAAGTTTACTTTATCCTTTATAAAATAAGGGTTTGGAACATTCGATACAAATTTTGTATAAGTGTTTTTTATCTCCAAGATCGCTTTTGAAGGCGCGAGGAGAGAGCATACGCACATTTTACAAACCTAGTTTAAGCTAAGAACTGAAAAACACTTAACTATGCAAACTGAAATACTAAAGAAAAACTGCTGTTTTTAACTGTTAGTCCTAGAAATCTGCATGCAAAGATGAAAAAAAATATGATTTGGCAGACTGTAGAAAAAATTTTTAGATTTTTACATTAGACGCCTGCGCTCCCAAACCGACACCTAGCGCTCCCTAACCGACGGGTATGTTTCTAACTCAACGATATGCCTGCAAACCAAAATTAATTTTTAATCCAGTAGTGCAAAACACAGATGCGTCCAAAAAGAGAGACGCTTACAACTCGAGCATGGATGCTTAGGTTTCAACAAAGACACGCCCAAGCATAAGGCAGACAGTTTCAAATTGTTCTACACAGTCAAGTAATGTACGCAAACGTGGCTAAAGAGATAGCCTAGACGCTTAATAGAAACTGACGGAGACGTGTGTGCATCCCTACAGAGATAAATTTTGCCAATGATGGACAAAGCTTAGACAGGTACGCTCCTGTTTCTGACAAGAATGCTAAAGGGTTTCAACGTGTATGCACCCCTTCTTAACACCTACACGTACCCTGTGAAAAACCTGCAAAAAACTCACGAATTTTCAAATTTTCAAAAGCAAACAGGTTATTTGTTAATCAAAGTGTCCTATTTCTATATCAAACCCACAAAATGCATGCAAATGAAGGTCATTTATCTAGTGGTAGAAACATGGCCAATGAGGAAATAACAAGTGATTTGACCAAAAAACTTGAAAATGAACTTTGAATAACTCAAAAGACCTCCATTAATGGAGGATGGACATAAGTGCCCCACTGGGCGTGCCAAATATGTTCAATGAAATTTTTTGAAAGCCATGGAATTGGGGTAAGAATCTCTAAAGAAACCCCAAAAGCTTTGAACAATCTGGTCAATGGACCATCTGATAAGAAATGAGCAAGGGTTTCTTCTTTGCATACATTAATTTGAAATAAACATAGCAAACTAAGCAAATGTATGAAACTAACATCTATTCTTTGAAAGCTTGAAATAATGAACCTAAGAGGATCTAAGCATTTAGTTTGTGTGTTAAGAGAAAGAGATCTCTCCATTAATGGCTTCAAGGCCAATGGTTCTTCACTTTTACTCCATATTTGTGCTATAAAATACAAAAGCAAATGCTAATAGCTCAATGGAAGAAAATGAACTACAATCTAAAGCCTAAACAAAATGATTATAATTTGTGCTAGGAAGAAGAGAGAATTCCATTTAGAAATGAGGGAGGGGGTCTAGCCCTATTTATAGTTTTCCATTTGGGAAAGTGGGAAATTTGGGTGCATGTGGGACAAATGCAAAAATCCAAAAAGCACTTTTAGCAAGTCAGAGTGAAATTTGACTGTGGCTTAGAAAGATTGACCGTGGTTAGGCTATTTAATTAACCGTGTTTAGAGGATAATTAATACCTTGATTTAGAGAGAAATTAGGTTTCTTTGAAAGACTTAATCAATCCAACGAAGTGGATTGAACTCCGGGGAGCTAATAGAGGTGGTAGAGAAGAGAATATTAGCCAAGAAGGGGTTATTATAACCTATTTAATTAGTTTACAAGAGGAAATATGACCAACAAAGTATCATAAGAGGGAGTTAGATAGATCTAACTAACGAGGTGTCGTAAATTTGCGAGGGGAAGAATAGTTAGTGTCATATTAAGATTAATAGTGCATTGATCAAACTACAGGTGTCTACACACGACATTTTGTATTGTTATTGCTCCTTTCACATAAGAGAAATTACATGATTTTTTTTCAATATGTACCCTCTTGAATGACACTTGTTTAGGACCACGAGATACATTCAGGACATTTCCTAACCCTACTCTCATATTACATCATATTTATTTAGCCTGGATTGTCAAAGAAGTCTATATCTAGAAATACATTTGATTTAGTGTAGGTTCAAAAACTTAGAACTTTAAGGGGCATTCTAAAATTATCACATTGGTTAGGAGATGCATAGGAATATCATGACAAGGTGCAATTTGTTCCTTTTCACATATTTCAAGCAAAACCAAGTGGATCGATTTCAAGTTTATCTTTCCCAAATTTCAACAAATTATTGTCATGATCATTTGTCCTCATATATTTGTCCTACATTCACTCTTGAGGACATTTATTTGGATCTGGCGATGTTTGGATTCATACAATGATCATTACCAAACTGACAGCCAAATCATGTTTAATAGTTTCATTTTTTTCCTATCATAGATGTCAGATAATTTATAGATTGACTAAGCATTTATTCATATTTACATGCCTTTGTAGGTGTTACAAATACGTTGGAGTTGTTACAAGAGTTTCAAGACTACATAATTTGTATTGTGCTCATTTGTTTGCAACTGTTGATACTAGGATGTATTCATACAAACACTGTGTGTATATGTACACACATATTATGTGTATTCTGTATGCCATAACCATCTTTACACATTCCTGATATACATACAACATGTCATTCATATACATATTGCATATCATCTCTAATTTTGTTTCCATCTATGTGAAGGACACAAGTTTTCGCACACTCAGGCAAACATAGTATTACACACACACATCACAAACATCAAACTGAGTTTTGTCACGTAGACATCTCATTTTGGTATGGTGATATTTAGGTAGTTACAATTGTATTAAGGTAACTAGACGTAATATGTTTTTACCTCAATCAAGTCAAATTTCCGTATTGTATGTTTTATCAAAAGAACTGGCGCTATGACTAAAAGTGATTGCTTAAGTGATTCAAAATATATGGGTGTCGTAGTGTTCAAGGCCGGCTAGGTCCAAGGATTTATTGCCCCAGTCAAGTTTCGCGCAGGTTCGTGTTGATAGTTGACCTTTGATTGAAAGGAAATGAAAAGATGTAATTTGTTGATATATTCAAGCACCCTATTTTTTCTGTATTAGGACCTACATGCTACTTTGTACAACCAAATCAAGTGCGTACACTCCATAGATATTCATGAAATGTATCTCTTTTTGATTTGGTACCTGTCAATTCTCCTGAGGAATAGTGGTTGATAATAGTGTTACAAACACATTAAGACTCAGGCAAATATTTTTCAACTAACACATGTGTATAACATTGTGAAGCTTCTATGTATCAATAAAAGCCAGAATATTCCACGTGTTAACTTCCAAGGGTATTAATAAACATCAAAGATAGCAAAGACATTTGCATCGAATAATATTGTTTTAAAGCTTTGAGTGATTTTATATGTAAGTAAGGGTATCATTTCTACAAGTGTAAAATTAAGTAGATTAGTACCTACAATGCCAAATAATGAGTTTAATTAAATTGTAGAGATAAGTAGGTATTGAATTGAAACTTTATAAGTTTGAAGTTCCATTTATTCTTCATTTCATTGATTGGCAGTTTGATTAGGTATTCATGTCTTAAATTGTAATTTATGTTACTGTGTGATAAGTAAATTTTTTTCCTCATAATTGTCATGGTTGTAGATTATTAAGAGTAGGTTTAATCTTTTTGAGTCAAAGTGTATAATTGTAGAATTATTTTTTATTTGCCATTGTTTGAAAGAGTCATATTTTTGAAGGGTCAAAGTTTAGAATGGTCGATAGTTGTATTGGCTTTGTATATAGCTCACTAGGTAATCAAGTTTGTGAGTTGCAAGCCCTGGAAATTTGAAAAAGTCAAAACGGTTAAGGCTAGGATTTCTTGTGCCCTGGTTGACGCATTTGACAATGTTATGCCATGACATCTTGAAAACATAAATAAATTTTCACATTGCTGATTAGGTGATCAAATAGTTTAATGTTGTAATCATTACATCATGTCTGTCAATGTTAGTAAGTAGCTTCTATGCATTAGATATGAGGCAATGGATGTCAATAGGATCTATGTAATCTTATCCCAATGAGTTTGTCACTACTCTTAGAGGCCAAAACTATTTAGTGGACACTTTCTTGTTTTGTGTGAATGCTGAATAAGTGTAAATATAAGTTTCTATTGTTCCATGTGTTTGCAGTAAATGAAATATTTTGTATCCCCTATGATGATGAATATGGAGATTTTGTAATTGTTTATAGTATAACAAGACCTATCCAATCATATTCTTTAATAAACAAGATTGAATTGATTAAGTTGCTGTGAATTGGTTGATTACTCTCAATTCATGGAATGTAGTTCAAATTTAGGATAAAATAGTATTGAGACCATGCAGAATTAAAGCGTCATCTTAAAATACTAAATTAGTTTTAAAAATATTTAAGAATTTGCACATAACAAAGGGGGGGGACAACTGTTAGGATATATATTAGTTAGTGCGTACATTAAAAGGACTCATACTAATATTGTAATATAGGTTGCTTCAATGGTAGTCCATCTAAATTAAGTTTGAGTTCTTCATATTATAAAATTTGATAAAAAACACTAAATAATTTAAATTTAGATAAAAGTATATTTTACATAATTGTGATTGGTTAAAAAGTAAAATAAATAAGTTATTTAAATACATGTTAATGAATTGGTTCTCTACAAATTTTGTTCGTCCCTTTTTTTGATTGATAAATGCTGTATCTTAATATGATTATGTAATTCCTGTGCCACTCATAGCCTTTTAATTGCTACTTATGCAACTTACCATTCCTAGGTGTATTTTTCACACCCATATTTTGTAAATTAACCCTTGACACACATGTGTACATTTCATTTATTATGTATTCTATATGCTTTTAAATGCAAGAGCTAAAATTACAAAGTAAAAAGAGTATTAACATCAGATTCAAATTGGAATCAACTCTTGTTGAATTTAGAATCTCCAATATGTTTAACAATGGACCTCTTGTTGATTGCATATATTTCTTTTTCACTCATGTACCGAAGTTGGGACATTTGATGCTTTTCCCCTAGGACGTATTTTGACTCATTGAAAACTACACTTAATCGTATAGTTGGCCATTTGGGGAAAAAATCGCTCATTAATTTAGTTTGTAATCACTTACTCCCATTTCACATAAAATATTTATTATCGTGTCCTTAAGAAACATGATTAGAATGACAATCTATATACATTCAAATTCCATTACGTAATACTTCAATATTCAGATTGCTAAAAAATAAAGTAAAAAATATTATTAAATACAAGTATTAGAAAATAAACTAATTTTTTCCGCTAACTTATTATTTTGATATCGCCCTAAAATGCATTTTCATCTACGTGTTATCATTTAAGTTTTTATGTTATAAAAAAAAAAATTAATTTATTTGTTCGTGCTCTTTGGATATATTAATTCATTTTCAATATTTTATTTTGATTCAGATATTTTATTATTCTAACAAGAATATTATTACACATCTTAATTTCTGAAAATATTCTCAAGAAGAAATTTAAATCTTCACTAATCCTCTACGTTCAAGAAAATTATGTAATATTTAGTTATGTTTATTGGCAAATTAATTTGTGGCACTCAGAAGCCAATCCAAAGCCTATCATTAGAAATTAAGTTGGATTTAGTATATACAATTATTATTGAGACTTATAATTTATGTTTATTTTTAAATTAAAAATAATACACTAATCTCTATATTACTAGCAATCCCATGTGTACAATGCAATGTGAACGCCGAACGGTATATGTTATTTGATTTAGAGGGATAGTTATTACTTTTGTACTTGATGTTGATAAGGGGTGTGATTGATATTGTAAGTGTAGGAATATAGATGAAGAATTACATTTAAAAATAGAACATTCTTTAAGATTCACACAATAATGCCTGGACGCATTAGTGTAAGTGTAAAAGTAACAAGTTTTATCTCTAATATGTGTTAAAATACTAATTTTAATTTATAATATGGTTTGGGTCTGCTTAAATAAATTTATAGATAATGTGTTGACCAACATTTTTTATAAATGTTGTATTTTTCATTGTTTTTAATCCATTTAACTGGAATAGTTAATCTTCGGGTTCCACTTTCAATACCATCCCCATCATGTTTATTAAAAAAAGATAAGATAAAATAATAATATTAATGTCTACTACAAGAATAATTCTAACAAATTTATGTGAAAATTTGTCATATCCTCATGGATCTTCTCATATCAACAAACTTACTACAAGGTCACTTTCTACTCGATCTTAAAGAAACAAGGTAAATAAAAAATGCAATGTTCTATGTGTAGACTATTGTGGAAGCAAAGTCTCTAACAAAATGTTGGCAAAGATAAAATATCTTTCAAAAAAAAATAACCAAGCATCTTTGATTCTCATAAGCCTTGCAAATATGAAGAGAGTTATATAATTCTGTCAAGAGACAACAAGTTGTTCCCTGATCTCATAATAATGAGAGCAACTAACTACAAAATAGTCTTTGGTTTTAGGGTCCATGGAACAAATTTCACAAATACAATACTTTCAAAGAATATGTTGATCAATCAATATGCCAAGGTGGTGTGAAAAACTCTTGATTAATTGTACTAATGAAATTTTTAGATTGCAATAATTAGTGTAACTTAAGATTGGATGATCCCATCCTCAAAGTGAAGACATGTACTAAAGTAGTGTCGAAGCTTTCAGGATAAAGGTTCTCGAGACTTGAACCACTAAGATTGTGTGTGTGTGTGTGTGTGTGTGTGTGTGTGTGTGTGTGTGTGTGTGTGTGTGTGTGTGTATTTCATCGATTGAAAATAATGTGGGTCTGGACTACATTGTGCTACTTGCATAGATGATTTGAAGGTTTGATACGAGTATTTGAAGAAATCAACTGAAGAGTTAACCATCTATTTAAGTTTGTGTATCATAATTACCACTTGAAATAACCCAACAATAATGAGAGGCATTATAAATCCAGCAAGAAATGATATACATAGAGGTAATCATTCTTTGAAATCAATCGATCAATACCATATAGAAGAATGTGTAACAAGTAAGTGAAGAAGATAAAAACTTTGTAGGTGTTATAAACAATCTCACATATAAGCATTACAAAAATAAAACTTCCAATGCTAATCAATGACACAATGCACATAGAATACATACCGAAGGGAAAAAAATTACAAAGAGATAAAGACCCAAAACAAATAGGTAAATTAGTTGCACAAACCGATCGGATCCAACACAAATAAAGAAAGAAAAATTGAAGGTCAAGCACCTCAAAACCAGGTCAATATGACCAAACATTCTTCATAATGAAGGAAGTGTAACGCACACCCACACCATGGATTTTCCTGGACTTACTACTCATATTCCTTTGGCTTTACTCCAA
This sequence comes from Taxus chinensis, assembly GCA_019776745.2. NCBI lineage: Eukaryota > Viridiplantae > Streptophyta > Pinopsida > Cupressales > Taxaceae > Taxus > Taxus chinensis. Next base: position 220,174 of record JAHRHJ020000344.1, on the reverse strand, counting down.
AAGTACATGCCTTTTCTCACTCACAGACACAGATAAAGAGGGGTCAGAGGACTGAGAGGCACAACATTTAGCAACACCATCCTCCATGGAAGTAGCAGTTTTGGGCTTCCCTAGTTCTGCTTCCCATTCAAAGGAACCCCACTCCCCAAAACGATCCTATAATATATTCGAGACGAGTATCGATTCAGATCTTCCCCTTACAAGGTGGCCGCACACCAAGCATTTTCTCTCCAAATATAGGGCCCTTGTATCGTCCACAACAACACTCTCGGAGATTCAAACCGATGTCTCCCAACTTGCACCTGAGCTACTCACCAACTACTTTGCATCTCCCTCGGATGAAGTCCACCCTAAACAAACCCCCAGTAAATAAATGGAAGAAAAACATGGAAGAAGATGAAACGAAGGCACCTAGAGCAGCGTATACATCACGATTCACAAAGAATCTCAGCTTTACAATTGAAAAGGAGGGTGACCCTAAACTAATCACAAATATAGCATGCAACTGTCGCTATGGACGAAGTGATTCAGCATGCAATTGTTGTTGTTTCCATTTAACCGCTAAAAAAAAAAAAAAAAACAAGCAAACGACCGTCAAATTTAACACAGTCTCGTGAATGTCCGTAAAGCCCTTTCCCATAGGGAGAACACCTTCGACATAATTAATATATTTTTTAAAACATTACGATAATAAAAATGATTATAATCAATCGTGAGGTTGATAGCTTACTAAGCCATCTATCATGGTACAAGTTCCCTTTAAATATCTCATATGGAGAGTAAATGAAAACACTGCTATGTGACTTTGACATATTAGAAACCCCTAATCATAATGAATTTCCCTTAAAAAAATAATACAAATTAATAATAAAATGAGTTACTATCAACTACGTCGAGAGGCATTCTACAATGGCATGCAAGGTTGTAAAATGGAGTGCGTTGTTCACTTTTATTCTCGACATTAAATTTGATGTTCATTTGAATGTTGTGTGACACTTCACTTATAAATTTGACTTTTATTTGGCAGGGTCCATTAGTGGAGATAGTAGGTGAAAAGACATTCACCTTTTTAATAACATATTTTGAATGATATGTGAAGTTAATACAACCCAACTGTTTTCTATTGTATCATTATTAATTAAACATGGAAGCATGAAATGTTGAATAAGACAGTTTTTAAATTGGTCAATATTCTCTTATTCATTGATAGAACTAAAAATATATATTAATTTATATACAAGTGTACAAAAACCAAGTCTATACAGTCAACTATTCATTAAGTAATATTTTCATTGTATGTACATCATATCTATTACAGTCACTTCAACAAGTCATTTCTCAAGACTTTCCAAACCAGATCTCAAATATAATGCACTAGATTTGATGTAAGAGTCTTCAATCCCAAGTAAACACCTGCATAACAATAAATGAAATTATGGTCAGTCTCACCTTTCACAGTGTTTAAAAACTCAGTACCATATGAACAATAAATTGTGTAACCAGCTGCATAAAATAATAAAAATGACCAACTAAAATATTATCCATTGGATTAAATCCCAATAAATCTCAGCCATTTGATTGAACTATCATAGTGAATCCATGTCAACTAACATCAACCAATCAGAATTTAGGATGATAGAATAAAAGCTGGAGGATGGATTACAATTCCATTTGTTCATGCAGTTTTCATCTCTCAAAGTTGAAGAAGTGAGGAGCAGTGCAGTTCAGGTAAGACACTTATGAATTACAAACTATTTCATAATTCAAGCCCTCTATTTATTTTTTCAGTGTTTGCATATTGCAGCAGAGTTGTATTGACTGGTTTTAAAGCAAATAGTTCACAAGCTATAAACCTGTTAGAAGTTTTTTGCAAAAGGCATGTTAAATATGATGTTTATAACCAACTAGGACAAGTGCAAAGGTCCAACTATTGAGCATTTTTGTTGCAATTGATACTCTGTTCTGCCATGCACTACCAAAAAGTACAGACTGAAATTTTGAGAAATTGGGATAAAACATATATTTGAAGGTGGCAGTGAGGTGGCTGTGCAATGTTGGAGGTCAAGAATTTGGTGCTGCATCCATTGGTCGTGTTTTTACTCTATAAATTTTCCCTTCCATATTTCTAACGATTGGTAACAGCTTAGCTTTAAACTCTATAAATTTTCCCTTCCAAAAGATACAGACTGAAATTTTGAGAAATTGGGATAAAACATATATTTGAAGGTGGCAGTGAGGTGGCGGTGCAATGTTGGAGGTCAAGAATTTGGTGCTGCATCCATTGGTGGTGTTTTTACTCTATAAATTTTCCCTTCCATATTTCTAACGATTGGTAAAGAACTTAGCTTTTTGAAACTCTTAATAAATTTAAAATGAAGATTGCCATGGAACGTGTCTGTCCAATCAGATACAGACTGAAATTTTGAGAAATTGGGATAAAACATATATTTCTTCCCTCTTACAAATTGTGAGGAGTTGTATGGCTACAATAATGCTGGTAAAACCATTATGGATGAAGGAAATATTCAACTGGACAGTGATACATTTAACTGGCAAGTAACAAGTGCAGTATATTTCGTATAAAGCTAATAAAAAGAACCTTTGCTTTTTGAGAACTCTTAATAAATGTATATGCCATGACAGTGCGTGCAAACAGCAAATACACTTCTTTGGGAACATATATTCTTCTTCTCTAGTGTATAGTCATCACTGCTATATAGGCATAAGTTTAATTGTATACATAAAAAGATGGAAAGTATTCTAATTACATGTGCAAAATTTATATTGAAAACATAACTTTAAATACAACACTACTGGAATATACAACTCTGTCGGAATATGACCACAACAGCGTTCTATAGTCCAGCAGTGTTGTATATTGCATTTCTGAATTCACTGTATTGTTCATTTTTTCCAGATATCTCATTCTCCAGTTGAAAAGTATTTTTTCCAATCATCACTGTGATATTAGCATAAGTTTTATTGTATACATAGAAATTTGGAAAGTATTATGATCATATGTGAAAATTTTATATTGAAAACATAACTTTAAAAACTACATAGGAAGAGTCCGACGAATACAGTAGTTTGTCAAGTTCTCGTTAGAAATATGGAAGGAAAATTTTAAATTCTATCAATGAATAAGATAATATTGACCAATTTAAAAACTGTCTCCATTATTGGACCCTGCACCACAACCGGTGCCTATCCCCTAGCAATGCTCACCCACCAGCCGTTAATGTTTTCATTATAAATATATGCCTTCCATATTTCTAACGACAACTTAGCTTTAACAACTAGGGGAGAGGACCCGGTTGTGGTGCACCATATCTTTGCACAGTCACCGCGCCACGTCACTGCCACCTGGGCGAGTAAAAACACTATAATTGCAGGTTTCAAAAGAACTGGTATTTGGCTAAGTTGTTACCAATCCTCTCGACAAATCCTTTTCAAAAAAATCTAATGTGACTTGATGGAACCAATCCTTTGCTAATTGTCGTTAGAAATATGGAAGGGAAAATTTATAGAGTTTAAAGCTAAGCTGTTACCAATCGTTAGAAATATGGAAGGGAAAATTTATAGAGTAAAAACACCACCAATGGATGCAGCACCAAATTCTTGACCTCCAACATTGCACCGCCACCTCACTGCCACCTCAGCGCCACGTGGACGATCCGCGTTTGTGGAGATATCGAAAAAGTTGGTTTAATTGCATGGGACCAAGTGTTGTCCACTCGCCGTGGCAGTTGTTGTCCGGGCTACCGCCATGCATTGAATGCTCACCCACCAGCCGTTAATGTTTTCATTATAAATTTTCCCTTCCATATTTCTAACGAACAATATAGTGAATTCTGAAATGCAATATACAACATTGTTGAACTATACAGCATTGTCATAATGAAAACTACAAGTGGAGAAATTCCTAAAAATTAAACAAAATCATTCATATTCTAGCATATTCCAGCATTCATTTTTGGTATATTTATAGTTTCTTTTCCAACAATCATCTTTCATGCTGTGAATCAGGTATTTCATTTACACCATGAGAAAAGGTGCTATTGCTAGAAGATCAAGGAGGCCAAAAGTGAGAGGTGTACAATTATCACATAATTTAAGTGATGAAGAGGATAATTCAGCACCAACTGGTAATGAACCAGAATGTAGAAACCCACCCACTGTCTCAGTTCAAAGAACATCTGCAACAAAGAAGCTTAGTGTCATCCGAGGTTGGACAAAAGAAGATATGGAAAAGGCGATAGATGATGTTGAGTTTAATGGGTTCTCAGTTAGAGCAGCAGCAAAGAAGTATTCCATTCCACCCACATCATTACACTATTGGCTAAATGGTCTCACCCACACAAAGAGGAGGGGTCCTCCAACAGTTCTAACTGAAGAAGAAGAAGAGGAAATTGTTGAATGGTGCAAAGAAATGGCTGATATGGGTCATGGCTTGGAGTTAATGCAGCTAAAGGCAAATGTTGCTCAGATTTGTGAAACAAGACAAAACCCCTTCAGAGATGGGTTTCCTGGTAAATCATGGTGGGCTGGATTCAGAAAACGTCATCCAGACCTTGCAATCCGAACCGCTGAGGGACTTGACAGGGATAGAGCTTTAAACTTGCGCCCTGCAATAGTAACCAAATTTTATGATAATTTGGCCAAAAGCTATGGAACCTATTCATACGGCGCTCATAAAATCTGGAATTGTGATGAGACTGGTTTGCAGGCTGGAAGAAATTGTGGAGTTCGTGTAATTGCAAAGAGGGGCAGTCGTAATGTCCCAAAGGTAATACCAAAGAGCAGGGAGTGGATCACTATATTGTGTTGTGTCAATGCAGCAGGTATGTCAATCCCAGGATTTTATTTGTTCAAGGGAAAGAGAATGATAAAGAATTACATTAAAAATTGTGAACCTGGAGCATGTATGGCTGCACATCCAAATGCATGGATGACAAAGGAATTGTTTTTAAATTGGCTATGTCATTTTGCACGTTCAGTACCAGGCGGTGTTTCTCCAAATAATAGACACCTATTGATATTTGATGGCCATGGCAGCCATGTAGCATTACAAACTGTGGAGGAGGCAAACAAATTGGGCATTGATTTGATAACACTACCAGCACATACTAGTCATAAGTTGCAACCTCTTGACGTGAGTGTGTTCAGCCCTTTCAAGACATATTTTAGAGCTGAGAGGTCCAAATGGATGGCAGAGAACAAATGTGCAGATGTGAAAAGGAGTGACATTGCTGAGCTTGCAAGTAGAGCCTTAAAAAAGGCACAGACACCATCTAACATAATTGCAGGTTTCAAAAGAACTGGTATTTGGCCATTGAATTATGATGCTCTCCTAAATGACATGGCATGCAGCCAGGCATTTGACATGCAAGGTGAGGAAGTTGTTGATGCTGTCACAAACATTTTGAGCCTATCTCAACGAATAAATCCTGAATTAAATGACAGTGAAGAGGTGGTACCTGAAACTCAATTCATGCAAAATGTTGACTCTAGAGATGATATGGAAGCAGCTGCAACACATGGAGTGGAGCTAAACGGTGCTCTTGGAAACCCAAGTAACATCATCAACAATAAGGAGGGGTCTTCAGATTTTGTAAGTAACAATGATTTGTCCTTGCCAAGTCAAGTTAACCCGCCACAATGGTTAGAGGATGCCATGAAAAACTTGGGTTACAAGCTACCATCCAGCACAGAAGATCAAAGCTTAAATCTGCCTTCCTTTCCTGAAGGACTAGAACAAGAAGCAATAATTCATTACTATGCAGATGTTGGAGATGAGGATGAACAAGACGAAGTCGAATTTCAAGAGGATGCTCAAGAAAATGAAATTAACTTAGAAGTTATGCAACATGAACCTCAACACCCTGAAGAGACTGAAAACCAAGATGGACGCGGTACGTTACTTTCCCATTTTCTACGACTTCCAAGGGAGATCATAAACAAATCAGATGGTTCTATTAGACTGAGTAGGCATTCACAGATTTTGACTGCACCTGAGTACATGGAGCTATTGGTTGATGCGGAAAGAAAAAAGGAGGAACAAGCAAAACTAAAGTTACGGAAAAAAGAAGTGGCACAAGAAAAAAAGGTTGCTAGACTTGCAGCAAAAGAAAAAAGATTGCAGGAGAAGCTTGAAAGAGAAAGGGAGAAGCAGGCTAAGGAGCAACAGAAAGAGATTGAGAAGGCACACAAGCAACAAAGGAAAGAGCAAGAGAAGAGGGAGAGGGAACTTGCAAATCAATTAAGGGAATACGAAAAGAGGATGCGTGTAAGTTCTGCAACTGATCATGAAAATCGAAGGATTTTTCAAGATATGTTAAATATTCAAATTCCAGGTTATGCTCAAATTGGAACACCTCCATCACTTATGAATAACTCTTGTACAGTTCCATCTTGGTATGTATCACCTCATTTACTTTGTACAAGTTCAAGCAGTCCTAGTAGTTCATTTGCAATGCCACCATGGATGCAAGCTTCAGCAGGGCAACCAACTCCTCTGTCAACAACAGGTGCAAATCCCTTTTCAAGCAGACAACCAAATCCTTTTTCAGCAGGGGGACCAGATCCTTTATCAGTTGGGCAACCAAATGCTCTGTCAAAAGGGATTCTAAATCCCTTTTCAGTTGGCCAATCGAACACTGTATCGGCAGGAAAAGAAAATCCAAAAGCAATATAGAAAGAGGGCAATATTACTTATACTAACTAAGATATTGAACATGTGCCCGCAAACAATGCTTATTACCCCATATGATGATGGTAGTAATTTTGTTGGTGATACAATTTTGCTAGATGTATTCACCGAAGCCTTCCTATGTAGTCTCTAAAGTTATATAGTGCAATATAAATTTTGCGTATGTAATCAGAATACTTTCCAGCCATCCATGTATACAATTAAACTTATGTTAATATATCAGTATGATGATGCTCTATATTTTACACCCTATTTGGCGGTGTAATCAGAATACTCATATTAATTTTGCGTATGTAATCAGAATACTTTCCAGGCGTCCATGTATACAATTGAACTTATGTTAATATATCAATATGATGACGCTCTTTATTTTACACCCTATTTGGCGGTGTAATCAGAATACTCATATTAATTTTGCGTATGTAATCAGAATACTTTCCATCGTTCTATGTATACAATTAAACTTATGTTAATATATCAGTATGATTATGCTCACTATTTTAATAGTGCAGTGTTTAAAAACATTAAGGATCATTGCCTGAGTGAGAACCCTCTCATCTCTGCCTTTTCTTCTCATCTTCTTAGCAGGCCGAGCCAATGCCGAGGACGAAGTCGGTCAGGAGTGGAGAAAACGCACGCACCCACCGGTCTGCAAGATACCACGAAATGGTCGCTCGAGCTCTGCAACAGAACAGGCGAAAAACCAGACTGAACGAGCTCCCTCTCCATTTCCCATGAAATGCCATGGCCCGATTTGGCGGTGACCATCTCCATAAACCTACCCGCGCACATTAACGGCTGGTGGGTGAGCATTCAATGCATGGCGGTAGCCAGGACAACAACTGGCGCGGCGAATGGCGTGGTGTTTTTACTCGACCAGGTGGCAGTGACGTGGTGCAATGACCGTGCAAAGATAGGGTGCACTACAACCGGTGCAATGCGTTACAGCAATGCAGCCCTTGGGAGCAACATGTATATATGAACCATGGAAGACACTTCAAACATTTAGACTCAAGATCGAGAGAACGCTAATACAGAAGCGAGCAATTACAACAGAAAACAATGTAAATGGCAGTAACAGAGAGTGGTAATGCCTATAATTAGACCTAGAAATTGCTTAAAGGGGTAAGTAGACCTGTAAATCTGTCTATAATTAGACCTAGAAATTGCTTAAAGGGGTACTTGGGTATTAGAAAATAGATTACTTTAAGTCCAATGATGAGGTAATGCTGCTAAGTTTTTTAGAAAACAATTGGGTACTGATACAAAAAGAAAACAATTGGATACACTAAGAGGTGAAGCAGAAATTACTAGATATCTTCATTAAAGTTCCTCTTGTTTCTATATAAACACTAAAAAAATTGGGTACTGATATGTTTCTAACTTGCACTAAACAAGATACTGTTTATTCAGTTCCTCTTGTTTCAAAAAATACAAACACTAAAAAAACAATTTCTAGATATCTTCATTGAAGTTGTAGTAAAAGTTCATTTTGCTGAAACTCTGAGATGAAGGAAATTTGGAAGCCGAATGTGTGTAATGCAAATCAGATGTAGTAAAAGTTTATTCAGTTCCTTTCCCCACTCAAGCATGCAAATCACGTAGCCTAACAATCTCCCACATGCATTCAGATCCCAAAACATATAATTTTTGCCACCTAAAACATATAATTTTTGCTACCCAAAACAGAAAACAAATTACATTTGTTGCTGCAAACACTGAAAATAAACACTATAAAATTCCATAGAAAGAAAGACATTTGTTAAGTCCAATGATGAGGTAATGCTGCTAAGTACTTTAATGTTGATATGTGAAGTTAATACAACCCAACCGTTTTCTATTGTATCATTATTAATTAAACATGGAAGCATGAAATGTTGAATAAGACAGTTTTTAAATTGATCAATATTCTCTTATTCATTGATAGAACTAAAAATATATATTAATTTATATACAAGTGTACAAAAACCAAGTCTATACAGTCAACTATTCATTAAGTAATATTTTCATTGTATGCACATCATATCTATTACAATCACTTCAACAAGTCATTTCTCAAGACTTTCCAAAAAAATTACTACCATCATCATATGGGGTAATAAGCATTGTTTACGGGCACATGTTCAATATCTTAGTTAGTATTGGGTACTGTACAAAAAGAAAACAATTGGATACACTAAGAGGTGAAGCAGAAATTACTATTGCACTATATAACTTTAGAGACTACATAGGAAGACTTCGGTGAATACATCTAGCAAAATTGTATCACCAAAATTACAAAATTACTACCATCATCATATGGGGTAATAAGCATTGTTTGCGGGCACATGTTCAATATCTTAGTTAGTATTGGGTACTGATACAGAAAGACAACAATTGGATACACTAAGAGGTGAAGCAGAAATTACTATTGCACTATATAACTTTAGAGACTACATAGGAAGACTTCGGTGAATACATCTAGCAAAATTGTATCAGCAACAAAATTACTACCATCATCATATGGGGTAATAAGCATTGTTTGCGGGCACATGTGAAATAAATATGTATTCTTTTTTACAATGAAATGCCAGAGTAATTTGTTTATCCCTGCAATATACTGAAACATGGGCATCGTAAGGAAAAAATAAGCAACAAAGGACATGATAGCAGACTAAATCATCAGAAAACAATGAATATGAAACATCTAGCAAAATTGTATCAGCAACAAAATTACTCCAGACATCTATAAGAGCGTAATGAAGGATGAAAAGGTATTTGCAATTTATCCTGTGACGCCTATTTTCAGAAAAAATAAGCAACAAAAGGTATAATATCCTTTAAGATTGAGAGATCACATTTTGAAAATAAAATAAATCTCAACTAATTCATCACTTGAAGAAGAGATATCTACATAAATTGTTAATTTATTGTTAATTTCTAAATTGTGAGAATAATAACATAACTCATTTGTATCCCGAAAACAAGATACACTCATCCAACATTTATACCGACTTAAGTCATCGTAAATTTCTAAATTATGAAAGATAACCCTATAACTCAATTGTATCCCAAAAACAAGGAGAGAACCAATAAATCATTGCGACTTGAGAGTTTCTAAATTGTGAGAGATAACCGTTACCGTGTAACTCAATTGTATCCCGAAAATCCCAACGTTTAAAAATAGCAAAACATAAGTAAAGATCAAAACTTAAAACATTTTAGCACGCCCGAAAAAGCAGCTATTTGCTCTTTTCCCCACGAATGAATGACTTTAATCTGCATTCGTTAAGAGACCTCGGCAGCTGGATACCATCCAGGCTGTGCAACGAAAATAACTACACATGAATGTGCTGTGTACATCATCATTATCAACGATCGACGGCGTTAGCGTTCCGTGGTTTGCGAAAGTCGATCACTGTTTAACGTCACCACCCACACAAGGCCAAAAAGCACCAGAAGAAGAACAAAAAAAAGCCGAAAAAGAAAGACATTTTGGAGGAGCAAGAAAACTCTGGACCAACCAATGCAAAACACTGTCCTTAAATTTTAAGTAAAGGCATTTTAAGTAACAAAACACAGTACAATCATGTCAAAAGAAGTTACAAGAACAAATAATCCAAAGCCATATCATAACAACACAGCAAAATCGTAAAACTTCTGCAGGTAGTAAAGCAAAATTGTAAAACTTCTAAACACAACTATACCCACAAATTAATGCTTTCGATAAATACAGAGTTGGCTCATAAACAAGACAAATACACCAACGATTTTAAGCTTGGAAGAAATAAAATAAGACGGGTAACAAAACAAATTTCTTTTGCTGAATGGCAAACAACAAACTTTCCATAGTAGTACAGTGTTTAAAAACACTAAGGATCATCGCCTGAGTGAGAACCCTCTCACCTCTGCCTTTTCTTCTCATCTTCTTAGCAGGCCGAGCCAATGCCGAGGACGAAGTCGGTCAGGAGTGGAGAAAACGCACGCACCCACCGGTCTGCAAGATACCACGAAATGGTCGCTCGAGCTCTGCAACAGAACAGGCGAAAAACCAGACTGAACGAGCTCCCTCTCCATTTCCCACGAAATGCCATGGCCCGATTTGGCGGTGACCATCTCCATAAACCTACCCGCGCACATTAACGGCTGGTGGGTGAGCATTCAATGCATGGCGGTAGCCCAAACAACAACTGGCGCGGCGAGTGGACAACACTTGGTCCCATGCAATTAAACCAACTTTTTCGATATCTTCACTAACGCGGATCGTCCACGTGGCGCTGAGGTGGCAGTGAGGTGGCGGTGCAATGCTGGAGGTCAAGAATTTGGTCCTGCATCCATTGGTGGTGTTTTTACTCGTCCAGGTGGCAGTGACGTGGCGCGGTGACTGTGCAAAGATAGGGTGCACCACATATGGGTCCTCTCCCCCAGGGAATTTTTTTTTTTTCCAAAAAAAATTTAAGCAACCTACCCAGCAATATTAATTAGAAAATTTGAATTTACTCTGGATAACTGACGCCGTTATCTGCGGCATAGCCACTGTTAACGTTAATTGACGGTGTTTTCGTGTTTCTTGGGGATTTGGCGTAGGGTTTTATTATCTTAATAAAAAATTGTGGCACAATCTGCAAGGTTTAATTTGTTTTTTCCTGTATATTCTAGGGAAACGGGATTTGGAATTTTTTCGGTAATCCAAAAGACACTTTGGGGCATTCAATTTGGTCGTAGATATATTTGGTATAGTTTGACCCCTTTAAAAAATTTCATTAATTGAATATTTCGTTGTCTCAATGAATGAATTGTTTTGTTTTTCAGATTCTATCCCGCGGACAATAATGTGGGTTTGCTATTTTTGGGCGAGTTGAATTGGTGAGGGTCCATGGAAGTTTTCTTAGGTTTTTAAAAACATGGATGTTGATCAGGATTGTTGTATGATATTTTGAGGTTTTCGAAATATGCGGGCGACCAACATTCATTTCAGGAGGTTTAAATAGTTATAAAAATTTGGGTTTCTCTATCAGAATGTTTCAGTCGGATCTTTCTGTGCGGAGTAGGGGATCATTTTGGGCTTAGTTGGAGGATTTTAGGCCTAGTTTTGAAGGCGGTTCTGATTGTTCTGAAAATCCATTGGGAAGTTTTGATGGGTGATGTAGGTTCTGAGGAGCCCCGTTTTCAGCATTTTTGAAGGCATTGCATGCCGGTTGAAGTACCAGTGTTGACTATGGGGGCGCCCTTTGTTTTTTCTGATAGCTTGAAATCCTTATAAACTTGTGGCACTTTTGATTTGATGGAGTTTTATCAATGAAGATTCATGAGGACCCCACTGTGTCTCTTCAGGGTCCATTCGTAGATTCTGTGGAAGAAAACCTTTTCCCTGTATTTTTTAATCCCTGAGTGTCGCAGTCACTGTCGGTTCACTGTTTCTTGCACTGTCTTTTTTGAAAAAGTTTATACCTCATAAACTGTTGTTGGTGTCTTTGTGATATGTAGTAGTACCTTGAAGTTGTTGTTTTCCTTCTTTTATTGAAGATATTCCACGGGTATTTTCGCTTTCTGTGTCATTCTAGTATTTAAGTATATGCCTCAGAATTCTTGCTCTGTGTCTTATGTAGAATGTATTTTATGTACCTGTCTTCAACTCTGTCTTAAAATATTATCTCCAACATGTCTCTGCAATCACCTCCTTGTCCTCCTCATTCCCAAGTTGTAGGTTTCCAACAACAAGAAGGTCCACAGCAGGAAGAACAGCAACAGTACCCCCAACCAAGTCAGGAAGAGAAGCATAACCCACATCAATATAAGCAAGAGCGGCAGCAGACCCCACATCAACACCAGCAACAGAAGCCAGAACAGCACAACAGTCCACATGAACGCAAGCAAGAGAAGCAACAACATACATATCAAACTCAGCAAGAGCTGCAGCCAAACCGACATGAATGCCAGCAAAAGCAGCAAGACAGTCCATGCTCAGATCAGCAAGAGAAACAAGAACACGGGCATCAAAATCAGCAAGATCAGAGACACACACACCAACATGAGCAAGAGGAGCAGCAACACCACCCTTATCAATGTAAGCAAGAGCATCAAAACTCGCAACATGAGCAAGAGCAGCGGCAAGAAAACATGCTTCATCTTCAACAAAAGCAAGAGCGCAACCTATACCAAGATCAGCAAGGACAGCAGCAACACCCACGCCTAGATCAGCAAGAGCAAAATCAACATCAACATCATCAACAATTTACATCTCAACATGGACACCAGCATCACGATCATCAACATCAGCAGCAACACCCACATCAATATTTGCAACACCCACATCATTTTCATCATACCCCACAGCTCCCACATCATTATTATCATATTCCACAACACCCGCATCACAATGAGCAACACCACCGCCATGATCTTCATACTCCACAGCTACTGTATTCTAATCAGCAACACCAATATCCACATGTGCAGCAGCAGCAGAAACAACATACGAAGGGAGGATTGATGTGCTTATATCCCGAAGTTAGAGCAGCCATTGCTCCCAATGTGCATTCTGTAACAAAACAAATGCATCTTATTTCTCCTTCAGTCCAGTTGCGTGGTACTTTTGCTTCTTCGCCAGGCAACGTCCAGATATCTGAAAACCAACAGCATATGCAGACGTCAGCAATTCACGAGTCTCTCATTGCTCAACATGCATATCCTTCGCCTCTTGCAAGCCATGGAGAAGTTGTGGCCGACAAGGACTTGTTTCTGAACACACTCAACAAGTTTCATGCAGCACTTGGAACCAAATTATCGTAAGTACATACATACATATTTATTTTTTGTTTTTTTGTTTCCAAGACCCTTTGTGATCATCTATAGTTAATGATAAGCGTATATTACTTGCGTGTTTATGTACATGTTTGTATGAGTGTAATATGACTTTGCATAAATATATTTACATATATACACAAATGTATTATGATCCAAACTACTGCCTTTGTAATTAGCATACCTCCTAACGGACCTTCACTCAGATTCAATTTTAAATGTCACATCACATCGAGTTCTCTTCATAGAGGTTGTAAACATGATTGTGGGATCGATCTTGTCCTATACTGGTTTGATAGCTTTTACCAGTTTCTAAAACTTAGACTGAATGGGTTTATGATCAAATGATGTTCAAGGGGCTATGGTTATGTAATAATAATGTTCACATATGTTAAGATTTACGTAATGGGGGTATTATGTGCATGGTGTACTGCATTATGGCAATAATTTCCCATGAATGTGCACTAGCATGTGTGGATATACTTGACATACTATGGAAAAACTTACCTGCCATAATGCACATACTGAAATCATATTTGCATATACATACCTTTAGGCGGGGTATAATGTTAAAAATGGCATTTACTTGCCATGGGTATTTCATATTGTTCTCGAGTCCCATTGACCTACTTGTGGTCATCCATGTACATAAATATATTTTCTTTCTTTCTTTCTAAGCATTGCATCCTAGTCTTCTTTTCATGTGTCTAATAGTACTAGCATTCATTCTCATCTGTGTGTTGGTTTTCTCAAGAATGGCTACTCTAGTTTTGATTTCATGTTAGACTTGAAATTGTTCCCCTTTGTTTCAATATGTGACATGCTTTAGACATGACGTGTTTCAGTGGTTTGCATTTGGGACCATATTGCCCATTTGAGAATACAAGCTTGTCATTATTTCTTTCATTAACACCACGACGCTCTTTGGTTCTATGGTAAGTGTTCATCCCGTACATAAGCACCAGAATCCATGTGAAATGTGGCTCCTCTATAAATTGTTCCTTTAGGGTTTCTCCATTCTAGACTCTTCTACTTATTAGGGCTTTCTAAGGGTTTGCAAAGTTTCTCGCCATTCTCACAATGTCAATTGCTGTGAGTTTTCTTAGGGGTTCAACATATTATGGTTTATTCATCTTCCTCCATTTTTGAAATAGCATCTAGCATGTCTTCTCGTGATTCGCATACCATTGCCAATTTTTGCATAATGGAAACAATAAATTGTTCAATGTTTCAAACACACTTATTGATGTATTATGGCAAAAAGGTGTAATGAAATTCCCAAGTTTTACCAAGACTTGCCTTCTTGATTCAAATCTAGAACGGATTTCTTTAAGGACTTTTAGGGTCACAATGAATCTACTCAACTTACCCATAATTGTTTGGTTTGAAACTTGAGTTGGTTTACTCATCTATCACCTTTGTATTCATCATTTGCTCAGTTAAAATGCAATAATTCCTTAGAATATCCGACATACTTAAGAGCTTGAAACTACTTGTTACATTGTTTACTTGGTATGTGCATTTTGTAAGATCAATACCAAAGTTGTTCCATTTCACAAGATTGGGTTTGTCATCAAAAGGGAATCTTCTTGAATGTATGGGGCTGGCATTTCTTTGTTGAGAGATAATTTTGACTTTTGGATGAAGCCTTTGCAGTCAATATTTAGTTGGGCACTTTCTTGTTGTAATTGTTACCTTCCTTCTTGTTTGGCCAACATTTTTCTTTATCTATATTGTTTTTGAGGAGGTTGTATCCCAATGATTCACATAGCCTTCTTGGACCACAAATTCTAGCTCTTAATTTTCGTGTTTAAAATTTTATAGAAGTTACTAATTTTCATAGTAATTGTCTTGTTAGTTTTCTTTCATCAGAGTGCCTTTTGGCTACGTCATATTTGGAATGCATATAGTCACGAGCCAGGTATTGTAAAAGTGTATGGGTTTTTATTTATGATCTTGTTTACATTGCACATATTAGATATTATGCTTACATACAAATGCAACACCCAAAAGCAAATAAATCTGTTGCACGCACGCTCTCTCTCTCTCTCCCTACCTTGAATTAGGTTAGCAGTTTGGTAGTAGTTTTAGTTAGGGCCAATGTAGTTTTTTGATCACAGAAAAAAACATTGACTCACTACCAAGGAGTTCTGGGCCACCATGGTATATAAATTATATTCCTCTATCGATAATGTGTTTGCATGGTATTTGGCCTTGTTATAGCATTGGATTCAATATTGATGGAAATATGCCAAGATAATCAGTAACAAGAGGTTAAACTGAAAAAAAAAGGAAAAAAGGAAAAAAAAAACATAGAGAGGTATTAAAATTCAACTAAGGTAAAATCTAAAATAATTATAAGTTAAAATGATGTTACTTACAGAATAAAGATTAATACCTTTTGGCAATATTTTGCTAAGTTTGGTAAAAGGTATAGTTTTTTTCAGAGACAATATTCAACATACAGAAAGGGAAGAGAAAAATGTCTCGTGCATCCAATATGAGAATTAACAATATTCATGAACAGAAATTTGTATTATGAAGAAAATGAGTTCTGGGCAGGAGGGGAGTGATTTTTTCAATCTACATATCTGTGGATACGAAAAAATTCAATGTTAAATGCACTTTAAATGTATGTCATTAATTAAGTCTCTGAAGCTAGTAATCAAGGATAATGCAATGAATAAAATGATAAGGCTCTTAAGATCAAGAATGAATATTATGGACATTTCGAAGGTATAAAAGAGGTATCATTCACCATAAAAGGCTTCTTATAGGATGCTATAATTGTTGAAATCAACTTAGGTGATGCTATGATTGTGTATGGCCACTAGGAGTTGACAGCAAGTTGATTGAAATGAATTCAATGACAAAGATGTGCTTGGTGAGTTGACCTCCACAGCATGTAGGTAGACTTCCATATAAAGATCCCCGCGAATAATAAATTTATATACAACCTATTAGCTAGCATCAAACACACTTATTATTCTATTGATAGTTATACATATTCATTGTTTAACATTTGTATAGTTAAACTTACATTGAGGTCAATTTAACTGAAGTTTTCAAAGATGTGCTTGGTGAGTTGACCTCCACAGCATGTAGGTTGACTTCCATATAAAGATCCCTCCGAATAATAAATTTATATACAACCTATTAGCTAGCATCAAACACACTTATTATTCTATTGATAGTTATACATATTCATTGTTTAACATTTGTATAGTTAAACTTACATTGAGGTCAATTTAACTGAAGTTTTCAACATGCAGAATCCCAAGGATAGGAGGCAAGGATTTGGATCTTCATACTCTATACAAAGAAGTAACAGCTCGCGGTGGGTTAGAAATGGTAAGATAGGGTTAACACTTTCTTGTCTGATCAACAAGTTCTAAACGGAAAACTTTTTTATTTAAAGACCTAGTTTATTTAGGTATATTTTTCTTCTTCGCGGGCCTGTTATATTCTCTGCTTGATTTTAGAATCATCAGATATATGGTTCAGTTGACACTGCTGAAGGACTGTGGTCCTAAATAGCACTAGACATGACACACTTTACATCTGTCCCATTATGCATTCACATACATGACTGCAGATTTTCTCCATTACAATTAAAGGTTTAGTACAACTGAAATAGCGATGAACCTGAAGATTGTTGCAAAGGAAATTCTGATTAAGCCCATGGATTTTGTAATTGCTAATGAACTCGTGATTAAGTCATTCTTCTCTTGGCTCAAATACCCTTTTGCTTCTCATATAGTGAAGCAATCTGTGTTTTAATATTTGCAAATTAATGGAAACATGTGGTATGAATTTTAGAAGAAATAAGTTTGCACGGTTTGTCCTACTTTCAACAATGCTAAGTGTGTGGCATGTCTGCAATTTTAGTAAGGCTTACTCCCTCTAATGTGATAGCTTAAAAATTCAAATATAGTTTAGAATCAGCAAGAATCAATACACATATTTCCCAACTCTTATGATGGCAAAGCAGCATTGCAGTGCTTTTTTCTCAAACCATTACAGACCTAATACTTGGTATTTTGTGTACTTACCTTTTGACCAGAGTTGAAAACTTGTAGCTAAGACTTGCCCTATAACATGACACAGGTCATTAAAGATAGGAAGTGGAAAGAGATCACTTTGGTGTTTAACTTTCCTCCAACAACCACAAGTGCTTCTTTTGTTTTACGAAAGTATTACTTTTATTTGCTTCACCAGTATGAGCAGGTTTACTTCTTTCAGCGTAAGGGACCTGTGGTGACATCTCCAGGTATCTAGATAAAGTTGTAATTATTGGTATCATTTTAGGCTGCACCAACTTCATTACATTGAAATTGTGTTTTTCTCACATTATTGTTTACTTTTTGCTGTATATACAGTTCCCCTACCTGCATTGTCTCCGGTCAATCATTCATTATCAGAGCCTGAATGTATACATTCACCTTCAGAGGGTCCTGAAGTAAATCTGAAAAAGCAAAAGATGGATTCTGCCCAAGCGCTTGGAGGTCATCTTGCTTGTAACCATTAGTTTGGATAATTCACTCACTAGGGTTTGATCAACCTTTTTTTACTGTTAAGAACATCTGTGTGCATTAATGAACTTAAATTGTAATAAATCTTTGCTGCAGTTGATCCAGCGTCCTCCATTGGAAGTGTTGTTACTGGTTGTATTGATGGAAAATTTGAACATGGTTATCTAGTCAATGTGACAGTCGGGACAAGGAAAATGAGGGGTGTTTTGTACCATGTACCTCTCTTCCAGCACTGTACCACAGAGTGCAACTGTATCTCCATTTGTGAATAGCCTGGGAAATGAGCTCACAACCACTGTCAGGGACCATCAGATTGAACAGAGACGAAAGAAAAAGCTAATGACTAGGAAAGATCCTAACGCACCAAGGCAGAACAGAACTGGCTATAACTTTTTTTTTGCTGAGCAACGAGCTAGGTTGAAGTCAACTCAACCAGACAAGGATAGAGCAATCAGCAAGATGATTGGAGATTTGTGGAATAGCCTTTCAGAGGATGAAAAATTAGTAAGATAAAATCACAAACACCAATATTGTACTGATATACAAAAGGTTTGATATTTTAATTTTGTACTGATTTGAATTTTATGGCAGCCTTATCAAGAACGTGGTATGAAAGAAAAAGAGCGTTATAGAAGAGAGATGTGTGAATACAAGGAAAAACTGCGTCTTGAGGCTCAAGGTACTGCGGTTGGAACTGGCAGCCCTCCAAGTGGTTTGCCGATGGGGATAAAAAGTGATCATGAGAGCAATATTGATTTGAATAAAGTTGAAACAATGGAAGTTCAATAGGAAGTTGTATCATATCAGGAGCAGGTTGTTCGGCCCTTTGTCAGGGAGGAGCACTGTGATAGGCACAAACAACCATCCACCTTTTGTTCTTGGAAATTCTGGTGTGAATGTCATTGAGAATTTATCACCCAAGGATGGATATCCTGCTACTGTTGGTGAGCAAAGCACGAGAAAGTTGTCTTGTTACGTGTATTAAAACAACAGAAGCCAGTTTAGGAATATCACACTTAGTTGTACAATACCTATCATATTCCGTGTCTACACCAAATTGTTTTATAGGTGAAACAGGTTGTGTTAAGACCATGACTTGTAAGTCTATTAGACACAAAATACACCTCTTTGGTTGCAAACAAGCAACAGATTTTGACCTATAGAAATTCGACAATAGCTACTAATGTAGACTTAGCTTTGATTATCAAGTGAGTTAAGTAAATTTTATAATGTGAAATTTGGCTCAAAGAGCATTATTCCTGATATTGTAGTAGGCTTTTCATTTTGCGGAAGAAACTTTGGTTAGACGATTTAAGTTTACTGTTGTATGTTGTTAGTTATCCTTGCGGCAGTAATATTACACGAGGTAGACAGATAGTTTTCTTTACAGAATTATTATTTTCAAACAAACATATTTTATATAGAAAATCAAGATGAACTGTAATTGGTTCCAATAATAATCATGATACTGATTTAGAAAAAACCATACACTTTTGGATGGTCTGTTTTTATATAGCAATAGGAAAGAGTCGTTCTTTCTTGAATACTGGAGAAAATTGTGACTGTAATTGTCTTTCATGTTTATCATAGGCTTCTTATTGTTGTGTGGGGTTTAGCGCGCTACTCAGAATTCAGGGTTGAACCAGCTGTTTCAGTTGAGTTTGGATTCAACTTATTAAACAAAGCATGAAAGGTAAATCCCTGATTGCTACAAAGAGTCAGGAGCCCTTGTCTACAAACCTGGAATACAATGGTTAAAAGAAGGAGAGAGAAATTCTGCCTTCTTTCATAAATCATTAACTCTTTCATTAAAGATGATGAACAGGAGGAGTATCCTTTAGTTGGAATGAAACAAGTGGCCACAACTTTTTTTAAGGAATTGTTCACAAGCTCAACCCTTTAATATAACCTTACAACAAAAAGTTTTGGATACATTACCTCAGCTGATTTCACAACAAGACAATGAACAACTCATAAAGCCAATTACGGAACAGGAATTAAAGAAAGTTGTCTTTTCTATGGAGAAAGGTAAAACTCCAAGACCGGATGGCTTTCTAATTGAGTTCTAACAAGTTTTTTGGGATATTGTTAAACAGGACTTACTTAATGTAGTGGAAGAGGTCAAAAAGGCCAATACTATGCTCGAGGAAATTAATAAAACTTTTATCACTCTTATTCCTAAATCTAATGAGACGGCAGATATTTCTGGTTTTTCGGCCTATAGCCTTGTGCAATGTTCTGTATAAAACAATTACTAAAGTGATAGCAGAAAGGCTAAAACCTTTTCTTCATAAAATCATTTCCCCTGAACAAGGTGGTTTTGTTCCAGGACATCAAATACATCATAAGATTGTGTTAGCTCAGGAAACCCTTCGTTCTATGGATCTACAAATCTCCTCTCATGTTTATTCGACTGGATCTATCCAAAGCTTATCACAGAGTAGATTGGAATTTTTTATATCAGGTTCTAGCCAAGTTTGGATTCTCAGAATAATGGATACAATGGATTAAAGCTTGTTTATCATCCATTTCCTTCTTTGTTTTGGTGAATGGTACTCCCTCTCAGCTTTTTGGAGCCTCAAGGGGGATCAGAAAGGTGACCCTCTATCACCCTTTTTGTTTATTATTTTGGCGGAATGTCTTGAAAGACTTGCTAGTACAGCTTGTCACAAGAAAAAAATATAGGGGGTACGGTTAGCCAAATATGCCAAGCCAATCTCCCATTTGCAGTTTGTTGATTATTCAATTTTAGTAGGAAGAGCTATGTCTAGAGGCTAAACAATTTGAGAAACTCCTTCAGGTTTTTTCTTCAGCCACTGGCTAGTTGATTAATGATACAAAACCAAGTATTTTTTCTTCCATTATTCTAATAGACAAAAAGAACAAATTCTTAATGTCCTCCATTTTAGCAGGGGATCTCTTCTAGCAAAATATTTGGGTGTTCTTATTACCCCTAAGCAGACAAGAGATTGGAGTTGGATCATCAATAAAATGGAATTAAAAATGCAGAAATGGACAAATAAGTGGCTATCTACAGGAGGAAGAATGACATTGGTAAAGGTAGTCCTTCAGGCAATGCCCATATATGTTTCAACTATACTCAATATTCCAGGAACAATCTTGAAACAAATAGATGCTATATGCCAGAAATTTCTCTGGAGTGGCTTACAAACTAATAAAAAGTGGTCCCTCGTCAAATGGGAATCCTTGTGTCAACCTAAGCAAGAAAGTGGATCAGGCTTTAAATCATCTTATAAACAAGCTAAGGCTCTTGTAGCTAAATTATATTGGCGAATGTTAATATCTCCTGATGAGTTATGGGCTACCAATATTTGAGCAAAATATGCAGAGAATAACCCTCTTGATAGAATCATCCAACTAAAGGTTCTCACATTCTTGTTGTCCTTAAAATAGGGGAAGACATTATTAAAAAACAGCTTTTCTGGATTGTTCATATGGTCATAAAGCATATTTTTGGATTGATTCCTTGGATGGACAGCCTCCTATCATACAGCAATATCCTTAGCTAATGAACATTATGGAAGCCATGCATCCTATGGGATGGGCAAAAGTAATACATTATACTAGAAATGTTTGCCATCCTAGGGAAATTGGAAAATGTTGGATCCCTACTACTGAATGGCCTATTCATATTGGGCAAAAGGAGCAAATTTTAATTAACAATGTTCTGAAAGATCGCCCTTTTTCCTCTTCTCCATGGCCGGATAC
This sequence comes from Taxus chinensis, assembly GCA_019776745.2. NCBI lineage: Eukaryota > Viridiplantae > Streptophyta > Pinopsida > Cupressales > Taxaceae > Taxus > Taxus chinensis. Next base: position 198,421 of record JAHRHJ020000344.1, on the reverse strand, counting down.
TTTCGGATGGGAAAATCTTCTGCAGGAGAGTATACAGTTCATTCAGAATATGTTTCGCTGACTAGGGCATCTCTCATCCTTTTAAAGTTATTTTCATCAAATATTGCAGCCTGCTCTGTGGCCTAGGTCAGTTTGTTGTTTGGTTATTAGTTCATGGAAGAGTCTTAACGGGAGACCAACTTATGAAAAGAGGACTCTAAGGCCCATTTAGATGCAATTTACGTTGGAAGGCAAATGAAACTTTTAACCATCTATTTTTCCAATGTTCATGGGTTATACTGTTATGGCAGCTTCTTACTAGCTTGTTAAACATTCAATGGTATACAGTCTTTTAAGCAACTAATTAAAGATTGGCAAGGACATATCCCTAAAGGCCAAAACTTAAATCCGGTTTTATGGACAGGCTTTACTACTTTGGAATATTGAGAAAGAAATAAATACCAGAATTTTTCAACAAGAAAGCAAAGAAATGTCTTATGTGTGGCAGAAAACCAGGATTAATATTGCAGAAAGCATTAAACATAAGATTTCTCTTACACCTGAATGGGAGAACATTTGTAAAATGCTTTCTATGCAGCCCACAAGTTCGACAATGCCATCTTTTAAAATAAAAAAGAAAGACGATAGAAATGGCCAATGAACGAATCCTCCAATGGAGTATGGTAAATTGAATACTAATAGAGCTTCAAGGGGCAACCCGGGACGAGCAGCTATGGGGGGCATTAGGAGAACACATAATGGAGCGGTAGTTTTCTTTTTTGCTGAAAACTTAGGCATCACTACTAATATTTTTGTAGAATTTAAGGTGGTGTTTAAAGGAATGCAGGAAGCTTTGAAAAGTAGTTGGACAAAAGTGTACATTGAATTAGATTCTAAAGTCATAGTTAGGTTGCTAATGGATCCTGATGAACGACGGAGTTCTAATGGGCGGATTGTAAGAGAAGTAGGAAAATTAAAAGGTTGCAAGCAAAGTTTCAAGCAGTATTTTTTTGTCATACACCTAGACAGAGAAACAAAGTTACTAATGCCTTGGCCAATTGGGCTCTTGATAATCATAATATTGTCTGCTACGGTTTGCCACCACTATGGTGGTCCAGAAAAGTATAAGAGAATATGAGAAATATTCTACATTTAGACTCTCTACAATGAATATTTGTAATTCATATTTGTTGTATAATGCTCAAGGTTGGACAAATAGTCTCCACACCTGACACAGTAGAATTTGTACCTTATTATTTTCTCTAATATAGTGCTCCTCTGTTTTTTTTTTAAAATAAAGTCTTTGGAAAATATATTATAAAAAGGCATAATTACAACCATTATGCAAAAGGAATTTGCACAAACAACTTTCAAGAGGAGACGAGGGTAATAATACTTAATCCTTCATATGAAAATTATAATCAGTAAACAATTTTTGTGTCGTTTCCACAAGTAATGTAGTGCAATAATCTTGGATGGTCTTTTGACAATCCACGTCACAATCAATGGTCCAAAGCCATTCAATTTCTTGTATTTGTCGGAGATAAGTATTTTTGTTCTGATTTTGGACTTTGCTGCACATCTTTGTATGTTATATTAATTGTTTATTGTCTGAAAATTACCCATTATGTTTTATCTTGGTCAGTGGACACTCCATTCTTGCAAAGTGCACTATTTATGGCTGCATAATCATGACTGTTCCCCGACTTATTGCTAGGCTACAGCCCCGCCAATCAAACTATGGTATTAACATCAATAGTGTTGAATGAAAATCGATGAACCTATCCTTGTTTGTGACATGCTATGGATCAAGATTGTTTGCTAAGGCTATGAAGAAATCTCGAGCGCTCTTATCAAAGATAGATTCTACTATCCTGATTTTAAACACTCTTTTTAAATGCACGAGGAGTGCTTCTGAATATTAGATATGACCATTTCTCTCGATAAGTTTATTCATTCAAGTTCCTCCTGCTGCATTGCAGTCAAAAGAATACAAATAACATGCCCATGAGGTTTGATAACAGTTCTTCATCATGGCAATTGCCTCTCTTATCACTCAACAATTATCCCTTTATTATGCTTTTGGTTTGATGTTTCTTCACAACAAATTGATCTATGAGCAACAAAGGCTTCAATATGCAAAAGTTTTTCGCATTTGGAACAGTGTCAAATAGGGTGTAGCTGAGTGCACTGAGCTCCTGCCATATTATGAGCAACAATGGCATCAATTAAATTGTATCAGCTATTTTGTTAGTTGGCCATGATTTAAGCAAACAACTCCAATCAAATGCCCTCCATTTAAAGATTAAATGTGTAAACAACTCTGAATAAATTGCCTATATTTATGACCCAGGATTATATAATGGGTAAACTCATCCAGCTACATTATAACAGCCTGTATTTATAACCAGGCAAATAGTTCACATCACGATAACCCTCTCATAACATAGGAATAACTGAATATTAGACTAGCCTACCTGAACAAACTAACAAGAAGTTGATACTAAAGCTAAAAATATATTTTATGGAGTGTTCTAACAATATTTAATAATGTCTAATATAACTAACATGTTGAAGGGACAGAACCAGCCCTTGATGTTGCACAAAACAATGAAATAAATGTTTTTATTTTTTATTTTGAATAGCTGCTTCACATATTAACAGAAATCAATATTCACAACAAAGAGCTGTATGATGAAGTAAATGTTAAACAATAATAGACAAACCTCAACTTAATAAGACCTCTTAGCAAATATTAATAAAACACATGCTTACAACCTAAAGATCTGAGATTTGAGATTTGAATGCATGTTACATGGCTAACAATTGCAAATTCTAAAAGAAACATAATATCTGTCTAACACATTATTATCGTAATTTTATTTTTGCCAAACAAAAGCAAAAAGATATTACAATAAAATATTTTATTATATAAATCAAAATACCAAATCTAAGCTATTTGCCTATATATTAAAGTTGTTAACCACAAATTAAAATGTAAAGCTTATGTGTGGTTGGAGGCGAATCCCATTTCTAGATGGCAAAGGGTCTTACTCTTGCTACCTTCTGTGTAAGGCCCACAGAGAAATGATCTAACATTTTATTATAAACTGTTCATTTGACAAGCATATATAGCCTTAGACTTCACTTTGGTTCCATTCAAATCCATCAAACGTCCAATAATGTTCAGACATTTTCCTCTAATGGCCAAGCACTAAAAAACCATTCATCTCTCTTTAGAGCTAATCAAATTACCCTTTTTGGTTGGACCATCTGGCTAGAGTATAAACATCATATGATCAAAGAAGAGACTCGCCAATTTGAATATGTTACATTCATAATAAAATCTAAATTAGATACATTTTTTCCATCAGATTGCCCCCTTCCTTTATCAAGCCTGTTCTCACAAAGACGCCTTACATGCATCATGGCACTTCCCAAACTGCTGCTCTTTTGCTAAAGCTAGCGTCAAGTTATCACCCTGGGTTGAAAGACCCCTCCGATCACACCCTTTGTTTAAACTCAACTGTAACAAAGCAAATATGCATAAGGAAATGAAAACGTCATCAGAGTTACTAATGGGCATATTGTCAAAATAAGCATGGTCGATATAGAATTATACTACAATAAAGTAGTAGAAACATTTGTCATGTTGGAAAGCCATGGATTAAAATTAGGAGATACTGATCTAGCATCTAAACAATGGTCCCACTTATTTACATAAAACTTCTCACCACAAGCGATAGTAAATTACTTCACATCTACAGTTTTGTAAAGTATTGTACCATGTACTATAATTTTATTCTGTTTCAGTTTAGCAGATAAACGAAATTCCCTTTCCTAGAATAGAAAAAGTACTGACCAAAACACAAATCACTTATGTAGCAAACCAATGGTGCACAGGGTGTGCATAATCAATAGTTTTCAGGCGATTCAGGCCACAGAAGAACCTGGTGCATTTGAGTGACATGCTGATTTCTGACCCCAATCGCATGGCTCTCAAGATGGGGGATTTCGGATTCTTAAGCATTTCACTGGTAATGCAAATATGTACACATAATTTTAATTTCATTGGTAATACACATGCATATCCATACAAAAACACTCTCCCGTCAGCGACGAAAGTTTTGTTGTTCTGCACAGGGTGCTCCATACCCATACCCTGAATACCTCTGCACCCATACACCAGTGTAACATTAGTGCAACCCCTCTACCATTTTTATAAACACTAGATCCCTGTTACGCGTGTTTTACTATTTACCCAGTGTTGAACAATTTTTTCATAGATTATTTAACACTTACATTGAAATGGAGAAAATATGGACTAAAGCTCAATGCCAAAGCTAATGCAATCTAGATTAGCTAGCATTGTGGTTTTCCATTTAGGCCATTTACACGGAAATTTTCCACAGAGTGAAACAAACATGTAAAATGGCAGCATTTACAGCTATCAAATGTAATTGTGTGGAAAGTAAAGAACAAGAGAATGTATTAGGACTAGGGAGATGTTTAGAAACAATAATCACCAAATGCATAATTTAACCTTTATTGTTTCCTACATTCCCTTTGTTCCCCTGCAAAAATATATGAATACATGAAGACATGGAAGACATTATCCTAGCCACTGTTGTGCACGGCGCTCTCCACCATCTCCAACACCATGACGTATGCTAATCTTTTCATTTGCATATCGCTCCTGCAACCGCTCAAATGCTGTCACGTCAAGCTTTCCAGTTGCAGACTTTCCTTGTCTTCTCCGCATTTGCTGTTCTCGAATAGATGCCCAAAGTTTTTCGATGACATCTCTTTGTCGAGCTGTAAATCTCGATATGCTATCAAAAGCATACTTCACCAAGATATCAATCATAGTTTGGGCCCTGCAGCATTAATAACCAGAACTTACTGTATGTTTCAAAGAAACAACTTGATATAATACTAAGAAACTGACTCGTTAAGAGTAGATCTTTTGGAAGGACTATAATGGAGAACTTTCAATATGGAAATCCAAAAAGCAGTGATTTGTTGTCTAGCAGACCCTAATGCTCATTTGTGATAGCTAAAAACAAACAAATCGAAATAAAGAATGCACCCGTATGCCATTGAAGATCAAAAGCTTTTACCAAGGAATTCTGTAACGTCCAGCTGCAATCTCTAGACACTGCATCAGAGCTTCTCGATGTTCTCTCAAAAGCTTTGCAGCATCATCCAGTGCCTTTTTGTTTGAAACCGTCTCTTCCATCTTTTTTCTTGCCCTTTCATCCTTTTTTGATGGTTTTGGTAAAAGAGCATCTAGCCCAAAAGGATCAGTCTCCAGTTCTTCTGTAGCGGACGGGACCTGTTTTACTGGGTGATTTTCTGATCCCTGAGACCCTTCATCTGTTATGTCTTTCAGTTTTTCAATGTCACCATTTTCATCTTCTCTACTGGATACCAATGTTTCTTCCAAGATATCATCTTCGAGTGATGTTTCAGGTAATGAGCTTATTGCTTGCTTTACTCGTGCAGAAGCTTTGGAAAACTACGGAAATAATACTAAAAAAATAAATTAGTAGGAAGGTGTACATTCGAAAGGTAACAATAACCCAAATAATTAACAGTCAAAATAGCACCAAACAGCAACAAAAAATAGGTCTTTGATTATTTAAAACTTGTGAGTACTTTTATGCTTGCTCTAAATCATTGGTGATGCAAGAATGATGAGAAACCATACTGTAAAGCTGTCATCAGTAAAAAGATCATTTGCCACTTGTGCACGTATAATCCAAGTCTCCAATTGCTTCTGCTGTTGTTTATTAAAGCACTGATAATAGACATACAAACAGACAATTACTGGTCAAACCAACATTGCCTCGTCTTGGAAGTTTTTTGTATGCAAACAACATGTAATCTATTAATTTTTCCTATGACATAAACTAAAAAGATGGCCACTTATATATCTAGGTAAGAACTCTAACCACAATACCAACAAAGCCCCAGCCACTTGCCTTCTATATATACAGAACTTACATTGACTCCATCTTGTACTGCAGAGAAAAGTGTATGATAATCTGCTCTTAGTCCAGGATCCGTACAAGAGAATGGGGAAGACATTGCAGCTTGAAGTATCTCAAAAAAATGATCACAGCTTTCTGCATTTACACTGCCTGCTTGCACTAATTGCAATGCCAACTTCGATGCCTTACTGAATTTAGAAGGATTTCCAATGTGAGCTGTTATCTTTTGCATGGCATCTAAAACTTGTTTTGTACTTGCATCAACAGTCATCTTGAATCTCACACGTTTGGAAGCTGCAATAATGTGCATTGTAAACCAAGAGTTGAAATATGTAAAAAGGGTAGTCAAAATAATAACTACTTTAGTTTTAGCATTATATGTTAATAATAATTACCTAAGTCTTGGGGACGGGGGCAGTGAGACAGGGATTCCGACACAGCAAAAAACAATTCCCATATTGGGGACAGCAGGGTAGTGGCTATTGAAATACTATATGAAAATTAATATTGAAATAAAACTTTAGTCAATGAAATTTAAGGGTTTAAACTGTATTTAATGTTTTTTAGGACACTTTCAAGATTGAAAATCAGTGTTTTTTGTAAATATAACAGTTTTTTAAAAGTAAAAGCATCAGAAGTTTTTTTAAAAACTAAAAAAAAATTGGGACATCCTCTTCAAGTGCCCGAAATGGTCAGAACGCCATCAAAATCCAAGGGACACGCCCCAGCATAACACTGATGTTAATTTATAAATAAAAGTGGTCATATGAAGACTTTGCTTACGTAGTCAGAGAACAATGTCCACTGTAATATAACTATCCAGCTGAACTTATGCATTTCCTGTCAAATGGATAAGCTCAAGTGGTAAGTCAGAAAAGTTGGAAACCTGCAAGTCTAATCCAGTGATGTGGAAATAATAAATATGGAGAATGTAATGACTAATTTGCATGCAAATGGAGCTGTGTAGTATGTATTGCAGGCTGAACAGACAAATTGACATAATATATAACCGTCATATATATGTAAATAACTGCTGTACCATGAATTTGTAACAGAATCTTTTGAAGTGATGGGAGCTATCTTTAACATTTTTGTACATTCTAATGATTATATCATTGAGTCATTGACTATAACTTTCATATGGTATGACAGCTACTTCTATAATTCCAATATATATTACAATCCCATATAAGACATCTCAATCTCAGTCGTGCAACCAATTTTGAAACTCTACAACAAGGGCAAAAAAAAAACCCTTGTGCAGATAGAGACACACATATTCCCTCTTACGAATGACAATACTTCAAAACTGCACATTTAAAGATCCTCTTGGCTTCCAAAAGCTATTTTAGTTGGGATCTTTTAGGGGTGGTAGGGGACTTACTATTAAAATATATTCTTACTATATTAATCAACTCATGTTGGTGTAAACACCTTCACACTAGGTCATGTGAACTAGTTATTTAATTACACCTAATAAGCTCATTTGTGGAGCACATATATTTTTATTTGCAAAATAAGTTATTTTGGGAGATATTGTAATTCCATAACTTCTTGGAGCTGTTTGAGAGATTCTCTCCACTCCTTGATTTATGGAGATAATCTCATCTCCTTGTTTATCAAATCCCACCTATTACTTGGGTGAGGATATGTGTTGTAATCACCTATTTATTTTGTGTTTCCTGTGTGTGAAACAACAGGGGTTTGCAATAATAATTTTATCTTCATTTTTGTCTGCAACTTGCATTTTCTGTTTGGTTGTGTACTGAAGTTTCCATGTTAAGATCTGGTTATCCACACTTTCATGGTATCAGAGCCATATGGTTGCTGCATAATTCTCAGTCTTAACATTTGCTGTGCAATTTTGTTGCAGTATTAGATCTTATTGCTTCTCTGCTCTCTTAAAGTTTCTGGTTTATGATCCTGGTCTTGTTTGAAGGATTTTTGAGGAAATTATTTGTTGTGTTTTTTGAGATTTGTTGACTCTCAACTCGGCCTGCCTCAACTCGGCCTCACTTCCACTACTTGCTGTCAAGGCAACTCGATCTAGCCTCCTTGTTAACTCGGTCTGCCTCTTCAGTGACTTGATCTGCCTCATTTCCTAGCTCGGCGTTTGGCATTGACTTTTACCTACCTTCTTTTGCAAGGCTCGATTTTCTCCTGCATTGGCTTCTGCTTTAACATTGGACTGGACCAATGGTGCTTATTTGCAAGGCACCTTTTCTCTGGCTCGATGGTGGAACTTATTTGAGCGGTGGTGGTCGTGTCTGCGTGGCGTTTCCAAGTCGTTTTCCCTTGGACTCAAATCAGATTCTAGCCTGTTGCTCGAAGTTTTTCACATGCTTGTAAGGCAAATTCTTCTCTTAGCCTTAGATTTTCCTTTGGCTTGTTATGTTTCTCACCTGACCTTCAACCTTGTTGTCCTTTCTCCTGACCGCATCAATCTCTTTCAGTCTGTGCGTGGATTGTTTCTTGGCTCGGACCTTCTCATTTGTTTGGGATTTTTTGGCTATGCGTTGATCTATGGCTTGATACCTGCTCGGTGGTGGCTCGATCGTGTTGTACTTGCACTGGCGGATTTGTGAGTAGATCTACCTCTCGTTCCATGGTTTTCTATTTGTGCACTGGTTCTTTGTACCACATTGCTTCCTCTTCTGTGCTACGGCAGGTGACCTGGGTGGACTTTAGCTCGAAAGCTTCTTTTAGGTAGCACCTTTTGGCTTGGTCGATTAGGGTGTGATACCACTAAGGCTCGGTCCTTCCTTTTTTTGTTTTTGGACTTGGGTGATTCCTGTATTGGTGGCTCAGAACTCCTGGCCATTTTAAATTGTATCAATACTTTATCTTGTATTGTTCTGTGCTAGTACGGCATCTTGGTGGTGGTTATCTCACATTATTCTTGGTTTAGGGACCCTAAGTTCGGTCCACTGTGTTCGTGGAACTTGGTTTTTTCCTGTGCAAAAAACACAACATAAATACAATACTTTATATTGCATTGTATTAAAGCAATTGTTGATTCCTGGTTAAATATTTGTTTGGACTCAGGAGGTCACAAGTTCAAGTAACTACAATTTTTCTTTTGTCAAATTCGAACCAGCTCGCCAACTCAGCTCGCCTACAACTTGTCGAAGTCCTATCAGCCAACTCGCCAACAACTCACATCGCAGCCACTCCTACCACTCGAGTTGTTCTCGGTTTCTAGCTCTCTGAGCTAGTCTTTTTTTTTGCAAGGTGAATTTTTGTTGAAAATTAATTTTTTCAATTAATTTTTTTTCACACAAAAAATGAAAATTTGAAGGTGGCATACATTTTTTGGTGAATGATATCTTTTCCGAGAAGCCTTTTTTCTCCATTGCTATTTTCAGGGGGGGGTTGTGCATTTTCCGCCATGTCAAAGAGTGTGCCTTCTTCTATGCCCGCAAACATAATGGATTTATGTTTGTTCGAACCCTTAAATTCGACAAACTACCATACATGGAAGCCGAAAATGGAACAATTGCTTAAATCATGGGGTCTCTGGCGCATTTTTCAAGACTTGGTACCTACCTTCACCAGTGAAAAAGACAAGTACGGTTACACGTGTAAACAAGATGAGGCTCTGGGGCTTATTTCTCTGAATGTTGTCGATAGTCTACAATTCCATATTTTAGTTGTAAAGTCTCGAAAAGAGGTATGGGACAAATTTGAAAGCTTATTTGCCAAAATTAATGAGTTTAAACTATTACACTTGGAAATGGAGTTTACGTCATGTGCACCTTCAGATTTTCCTTCCATAGAAGATTTTTTGACTAAATTTAAGGAACTCAGAAGTAAATTGAAGGATGGTGGTAGAAACAAAAAAGATGATGAGTGTATTTTCTTAATTCTGTCAAAGTAAAAATGTCCCTATTCATTTTTCACTTCTACTTTCTTTTCCACCATGGATGCTCTAGGAGCCCAGTTTCAAATGCCTTCATTTGAAGTTTTTGTGATAGGTTATCTCGTGAACAATCAAAATTAATGTCACTTGATGCCTTACCACACTCAAATCAGGCATTAGTAGCAAATTCTCCTAAGGGTAAAGGGAAACCAAAGCAAAAATCAGGACCTAAGACTACAAAATCTACTAAATCATCTCCTACTACCACTGATAAAACTTTTGATGCTCCTAAGCCTTCTAGTCCTGGGAAAGGGAAAAAGTTTGTCAAAAGGAAAGTGTATGATCCATGCCCTTATTGTAGCAAAACAAATCATCCAAATGTTTTGTGAGAATTGAAGCACTTGAAAAAATGTTAAAACAGCATAAGCTTTTTGTTCCACCACTGTCATCCTCTTCTAACACTAGTAAAGGGAAAGCTCTTTCTGCACGGGCCTTCTCTCCATTGAAGGATAGATGTGTATTTGATTCAGGTGAAACACATCACATAACACATTCTGAAAGTTTACTGAGTTCAATTTCTCCTTGTAACGTTTCTCAAATTATGGTGGGAAACTCTACTTCATTGAATGTTGAGGGTTCAGGGATTGTTGATATGCCAAATGGTTCTATTCATGATGTTCTCTATGTTCCCCACATTTCTAATAATTTGTTGTCAGTATATCAGATCTGTAATTCAGGTGATGGTAAAACGATTGAATTTTCACCAGATAAAGTTGTAATAAGAGAATTGAATGATCCTGATGATATTGTAGCTACAGGTGTTGTAGATCCTTGATTCCCATTTGTATCTTTTTGACAAGTTCGAGATTTCGGAAGGATCTTCTCTAATTGCTCACTCAGATTATGTGAGTAAGTTATGGCATGAAAGGTTTGGTCACCTCAACTACAGGTATTTGCAACAGTTATTTTCTCATAACACAGTAACTGGTCATCCTAAAGTTTCTTTTAATGATGTTGTTTGTCCTGGTTGCATGTTGGGAAAGCAGCATCAAGATCCTTTTCCAAAAGGACAAGCTAAGAGAGCTAAGGCTCCTTTGGAGTTAGTACGTAGTGATCTAATGAAACTTCCTTCTCGATGATTTTCTGGTTCTAAATATGTACTAACATTTATTGATGATCTTACAAGGAAAACTTGGGTGTATTTCCTTCGTTATAAAAGTGATGTGTTTGATTGTTTTAAGGAATTCAAAGCCTTTATTGAAAATCAATCACCATGTCGTATTAAAAAAACTCTGCACTGATAATGGGGGGGAATATATAAGTAATCGTTTAGAGATTTTTGTATTAATCATGGTATTTTGCATCAATATATAGTGCCTTACACCCCTCAACAAAATGGAGTTGTTGAACGTAAAAATCAGACACTGAAGGAGATGGCTACTTGCATGATTCAGTCAAAGAATTTGGCACCTGAATTTTGGGCTAAAGCTATAAATTGTGCAAATTACATTCAGAATTTGATACCACACAAAGCAGTTCAAGGGATAACTCCAGAGGAAGCATGGTAATGTGAGAAGCCGGATGTATCTAATTTCCGTGTTTTTGGAAGCAAAGCTTGGGCTTTTGTACCTGATGAAAAAAGGAAATCCATGCAATCTAAAAGTAAAGAACTCATATTTGTTGGTCACTGTGAACATGTGAAGGCATATCGTCTTCTAGATCCAACTACTCTTGAGGTACTTTATTGAAGGGATGTTCATATTGATGAGATTGATTCTTCTAATGTGGATCATGTATCTGATCAACATTTTTCTCATACACCACCTTCTCCCGAGTTTGATGATATGTTTATTGATGATGATTCTGAAGAAGAGCTTGCAGCACTTGCTCCACCTTCTCCTCCTACACAACAACATCCAAAATGGTTGCAATCCACTCTTCAGTCAGTTGGTGACTTGGTTGGTGAACTGAGTGATCCTCGACGTACAAGAGTTGAAGTGATGTAGTTCGTCGCACTCAGTCTATGACTTTGAGAATGGCTCTTGTAGGTCAAGCTATTTCTAATGATCCAGTCACATTTTTTAAGCTTCTAGTCATCCAGAGTGGCAAACTGCTATGAAGGAGGAATATTCTTCTCTTTTGAAGAATAATACATGGGAATTGATGCCTCTTCCTAAAGGAAGAAAAGTTGTGAGATGTAAATGGGTCTATGAGACCAAATATGCTCCTGATGGATCAATTGAAAAATACAAGGCACGTCTTGTTGCTAAGGGATTTTCCCAAGTTAACGGAGTGAACTACTTTGAGACTTTTTCTCTTGTAGCAAAGATGGATTTAGTTCGCCTTGTTCTCTCCCTCGTTGCTTCTCATTGATGGTCAGTATTTCAGATGGACATGAAGAGTGCTTTTTGCATGGTGATCTCCATGAAGAGATTTATATGGAGCAACCTCAGGGTTTTGTGCAGGACTCTTCATTGGTTTGTAGACTTCGTTGTTCTCTATATGGTCTCAAACAAGCTCCTCGAGATTGGTATGAGAAAATGGATGATTTTTTGTTGTCTACTGGTTTTCATAGATGTGAAACTGATGACCATACAGTATATGTACTAAATCAAGGTGATGATTTGTTGATATTAGTTTTATATGTTGATGATCTCATCCTTACAGGCAGCTCAGTTTCTCTGATTCAAGGACATTCAAAAAGATGAAAGCCAATTTTGATATGACAGATTTGGGTTTGTTGCATTTTTTCCTTGGTCTCCAAGTTCATCAATCCTCAATAGGAATTTCTATTGGACAAAGGAAGTATGTTGCAAACTTGTTACAAAAGTTCAACATGGCTAATTGTAAGCCATCTCCCACTCCATTTCAGTCAGGTATTGAATTGACTGTTGATTGCAAGTCTAACTTAGTTGATGCCACTTTGTATAGACAACTAGTTGGGAGTCTTTTGTATCTCACTCACACTCATCCTAATATCACTTTTGTTGTTAACCTTGTGTCTTTTTTTCACATGAGCCTCATGAGAATCATGGAAAGCAGCAAAGCGTATTTTGAGATATATCAAAGGGACTTTGAATTTTGGCATCCATTATTCACCACATGAATATTGTGATATTGAAGGCTATACAGATTCAAATTGGGGAGGTTGTCGTGATACATGACAATCTACATCTAGCTTCTTTTTTCACCTTGGATCAGGTCCAGTTGCATGGGCATGCAAGAAACAAACTGTAGTTGCTTTATCATCTACTAAGGCTAAATATAGAGGTGCAGGTAAAAGCAGGTCAGGAAGTTCTTTGGCTTCGTCAGATACTTGATGAGTTTGGCTTTCCACAGGAATCTCCTTCTATCATATTATGTGATAATCAAAGTGTTATACAAATAGAACATAATCCTATTGAACATCAATGTACAAAACACATTGAAATTCATATGCACTTCATTCGGAAGTTGATTCAGGATGATGTTGTTGACTTGAAGTTTGTATCTACAGCTGATCAGATTGCAGACATCTTCACTAAACCCCTTGCTTCTCCTCGTTATCTTCTATTACGAGAAAAGCTTGGAGTGAAGGAAGTTGTCCTTGGGGGGATTCAACATGATGAAATCCTTTTTTCCTTCTTTTTTCTTCTTGTTTGAAATGGTACCTTATTTGGCATAGTGGTCGGGACCCTTTATTTATTTTTCTCCCTGACATTCGCTTATGGGAGGGTGTTGGTGTAAACACGTTCACACTAGACTATGTGAACTAGTTATTTCATTACACCTAATAAGCTCATTTGTGGAGCATATATACTTTTATTTGCAAAATAATGTTATTTTTGGAGATATTGTAAGTTCCCATAACTTCTTGGAAATTTTGGAAAGATTCTCTCCACTCCTTGATTTATGAAGATAATCTCATCTCCTTGTTTGGAAAATCCCACCTATTATTTTGGTGAGGAAACGAACTATTAGTTATGTATTAACTAATGTTTGGTTGTAACCTTCTCAACTATTTTGCAACTCTTTTGCATAATAAAACGAGGGACACAATCTCCTAAGTTTTCATTCCATATTCTCTTGATTCTCTTTGTTCATATATTCTAATATTGGTTTTAGAGCCATTGGTGTTAGAAGGGCTCATAGTTCGAGGAAACTCTCAGTATAGAGTATGGACAACTAGGAAGAAAATTGTGGGGATCGAAGTTAGGAAGCCCTAAAGCTGGTATGAATTGTAGATGATGCTTTTTGAAGGTGCAAATTTTGGCTTTGAGGAAGACTCCATTAAAATGCCATTGCAGATTTTTGAAGGATTGTTTAGGGCTCTTTGTGCAGCTAGGGCATGAAATTAAGGAGTCGCGATTTTTAGAAACTGTTAGGGCTCATATCTCACTAAAGGAGGAGAACCTTGTCTAGAGCACGATGGGAAGGCCCAATAACAAAAACATTAATGACTTTTGCGCTTGCTATAAATATATATAGACTTTTCTCTTATTGTTAAAAGAGATGAATTAATAACGTCCCTTAGGGCATTTAGAGGGAAGCAGAGTTTGAAGGCATAACTTGTAAAATGCTACTTTGACGACATAACCTATAAAACATGATTTAGGCTACAGAAAGAGTGATGATGTCAAGTTGTGCTGTTAGGGCACAAAATATACACGTAGAGCACAATCCAATTCATCTTAGGGGTTAGGGCATTTTTTTTGTAGAAAACACAGTCCAAAATCACAAGAAAGAGGAAAAACACGACTTTTGATGGTATTTAAGAAAAAACGAAGAAAATACAGTTAATGTAGTATATTTGTGATTTTTTGAGGGTCATTCGTTGTTTGGTTACACAATTTGGCGATTTTTTAGTGATAGCTAGTTGTTTAGGGTAGAAATTATACAAACTTTTGCCAAGTGCATTTTCTTTTGTTGTAAAAAAATTGACTAAAAAAATTCTTTACATTCAATTTTTGTGTGACAATCAAAATATAGTACTTATGTTTTGTTGCATTATTTTATGTGTCAAAATTTAGAACTCAAAAAATTGCATTTTTCATTAATTTCATCAATTTTTGGGTTAAAAATTCAAGCATTTAGATTTTAGATTGTACTCTCTTTTGTTGCATTGATTTATGGGTCGGAAATATTAAAAATTATATGGAAGATATATAGAATCTCGTTCTCTCATAGGCGCAAAAGTTGACTAGTTATACTTACAATGTTTAGAGACAAAATTATGACTTTTCTATACAATTCAATTCAAATTGGTAAATGAGATCCAGAATGACCACTTTGGTAAATGAGATATGGCCCAATCTAAAGGGGAAATGCATGACTTTAGAGAAGAGTTGGGTGTTATACATGAAGAAATTGTTCTTTTCAACAAGGATGCAAGAGGGTAGGTTGTTAGAACACCTACTTAAAATGAAAGATCTTCGGGACTAGCTCGCCTCCATTAACAAAAATGTGGATGGTGATGATCTGGTGGCATTGGTGCTAAACTTTTTTTCGTTGTTGTATGAATCCTTTATGGAAGCCCTACATTTGATGGTTAAAAGTCTAATTTTGACTTTTGATAAAGTCGGTTCCTATTTGTTACAAAAGGAACATAGACAAGCTCATACACTTGAGTTTAGATCTAGACAAACTAAGAGTACTAATGCCGCTAAATCCAAAGGGAAGTGGAAACGTCAACTTAAAGGATCATCTCCTAAATCCTAAGTGTTATTATTGCCATAAACTTGGAAAATTTTAAAGGAATTTCGAAAGTGACAATATGATCTTTCTCAACAAAACAAAAAGCAATGGAATGAGGCAAATGTGGGAGTAGTTGCAGATGAAAGAGATTGAGGAAGAGCATGCTTTCTATTATCTTTCGACATCATGTTCGAATGATGGTACTACTCATTGTTGGATCATTGACTTTGAAGCATTTATATACTTTTATGTAGAAGGGATTGATATCTTTCATTTACTGCAATTATAAATTATGCTAATTCAGTTGTCTTGGTTGATGGAAAGTCACTTGCAGTTGAGGGGATATGAAATATACACATTGTGATAGATAATGCTAAAAACAATTAGTAAGGAATGTTAGGTATGTTCCTAACTTGCATAAAAATCTCTCATCTATTTGTCAGTTAACAAAGAGTCACAATATTGTGGTATTTTTTTCTGGGGAGATGTGTCTTGTGTCAGATGTGAAATAGGGATGCATGATTGCCCTAGGCATTGGGCAAGGTGGCTACCATAGCTAGTTGACTTTGATACTATCAACTTAGAAGCTTGCGAGGAGGGTAATGTTCCATGGGAACACATCCCCCCCCGAAAGTGACATCTCGGAGACTCAGAACATCTCTGAGACTTGGGGAAGGCTAGGAAACATCACCCCGCCACCAGCCATACGAGGACGTCCCTGAAATGTTTCTCTCAAAGAGAGAACGTTTCTGAGACATCCCCAATTTTGGGGACACGGGGAAGTCTTTGAGACTTCTAAATGTCTCTCAACCCACCCCGGAGACTCCTAACCGTCCTTGATGGCATAAAAATGTCAAAAAGTTGTTTTATAATTTTTGGCCCCAGCCCTAACTGTAATACTCAATGGGCACCACCACGACAAATAAGAGTTGCACCCTCACTCCAAATCACAATAAAAAATTCAAAGCAAGAGTGAAAGCATTAACAAGCAAGAGTGAGAGGGCGAGAGCATTAGCAAACAAGAGTGAGAGGGCGAGAGCATTAACAAGCAAGAGGGAAAGCAATAACATTAGCGAACAAGAGTGAGAGCAATGGCAATTAAGAGGGACAACATTAGCAACAAGTAACAACAAGAGTTGGAGCAAGTGCCAAGTCTTCATTGCTCAACCATTCAAGTTTCATGTTTTCAATACGTTCATCAAGCCTTCAAGGTAAGCCATGAACCATGGCCCTTCAGAGTTAGTTTTTTAATTTTTTGTTTCAATTTAGAATTATAAATTGTTCAATAAATTAATTGAAATGCTGCTTTTATAGTTGTTGAACTAATATTTTTGAAAATAACAGTTACACAACCCTATAAATCAACATTTAAGTGTTTCCAACTTTTTGTTTAATGCATTTATATGCAGCTATAAGTTTAAAGTTTTAAAATTAAAACTTTATATTTATTATTTTGATATTTAACTTTATTTATTAAATTATTTTGAAATATTTATTTGCAAATTTGCATATGGATTAAAAATTTAAATAGTTGATTATTGAATTAATAGTTTAATACTAGTCAAATTAAGATTTCATCTTTTTTGTATTCTTTGCTTCTACAAGGGAAGAGGGTGAAGGAGGTGGTGAAGAGTGACACATTGTTGGGCTGATGCGAAATACATTGTCTGCTTTCATTACTTCAGTGCTTTAGAGTCATTAGATATGGGGACTCTAATGCACCTAGCCTTGGAGAGGCTGTATTAGTGCATTGACAATATGATTGGCCACATGAAGATCATTGTACAAGAGAAAGACCCAACATCGCAATGCTACAATGTACCATATTCAATCAATCATTCGTCGGAGATGAGGAGAAGCTTAACACCCCCTTGTACATGGCTGCCTATGAGATTGAACCTGAAGTGGTATGTGCATACTTCACAATAGAGTTACCCCTATACAAGATGCAAAGGTGAAGAAGGGGTTCATGAAAATCCTACAATTCTACGAAATACCAACACTGATAGGTTGTAATGGAATGCTACAAAATTTGCCACTATTCGAGGGACAAAATTATTCAATGCAAGTAACAACAAGAGTTAGATGCAGAGTGCCAAGTCTTCATTGGCAAACTCTTCTTTGCTTGTGGGATTCCGTTCCATGTGGCTCGGTCTCCTTATTATAAGGACACTGTGGCAAAGATAACAAGAGTAGGACCATCATATGTGCCACCAGAGGAGACAAAATTGAGGACAACAATCTTGGATAAGAACTATTCTAAGATTATTATTCTAATGGAGAAAATGAAGGCTACTTGGGTCACTACTGGATGCAACATAATCATGGATGGGTGGACAAACATTAGGCATCATCCACTCATCAACATCATAGTCACATGTATAGAGGGTCCTTACTTCCTCAAGGCTATTGATTGTTTAGGGTATGTCAAGGATTCTAATTTTCAGTCCCAAATTCTTAGAGATGCTATTAAGGAGGTTAGATCGGAAAATGTTGGTGCAAGTTGTGACGGATGCGGCCCATGTATGCAAAGTTGTAGGGAAGTTGATTGAGGTGGCCTACAAACATATTTGGTGGACTCCTTGTGTGCATGCCATGAATAATGCACTCAAGGACATGAAAAAGACTGCCTGGATCAAAGAGGTTGTTGATAATGCTAGAGATGTGCAGATGTTTGTCTACAACTACCACACTTCACATTCACTCTTCAAGACCTTCTCTAAGGAGTTTGTGAAACCTGTAAAGACTAGATATGCATCATATTTCATTCTCTTGGAGAGGATGCTTGAGTTGTAAGAGCCATTACAACTAATGGTCATGACAGTAGAGTGGAATCGGTGGCCCATTCCAAGTCTGAGCAAGGGGAGAGGGTGAAGGAGGTGGTGAAGAGTGACACATTTTGGGCTGATGCAAAATACATTGTCTCTTTCATTACTTCAGTTTTCTGAGTCATTAGATATGGGGACTCTAATGCACCTAGCTTTGGAGAGGTTTATGTGTGGATTGGTAGTATGTTTGGGGAAATGAAGGCCTTTGTACGAGAGAAAGACCGTACATTGCAATTCTACAATGACCATATTCAACCAATCATTCATCGGACATGGGAGAAGCTCAACACCCCCTTGCATATGGCTGCCCATTTGCATTAAACTTGAAGTGGTATGTGTAGAGGCCTGACAGTTACCCCTATACAAGATGCAAAGGTGAAGAAGGTGTTCATGAAGGCTATTCATAAAATGTACAATTCTATAGATACTAGCACTATTCGTATGGAGTGGACAAAAATTGCCACTCTTAGGGGATATTCAGAAGAGGCCAAGATGGATAGGGAGACTATGGCACAGGAGGATTCAATTTTGTGATGGACTATGCATGGGCTTGATTCTTTGACAACCACATTAGCTATTCACTTGCTGTTCTAGGTTTCTAGTTCTTCTGCTTTTGAGAGGAACTGGTCTACTCATGGCTTCATCCACTCTATAAAGAGGAACAAACTTACCTCTAGGAGGGTGGAGAAGCTTGTAGTTGTACATAGTGCCTTGCATCTCATTGACCACAACACACTTACGTACAAGGAGAGTCCAACAACTCGATGGGATGTAGAACTAGAGGAGCCATCTCAGATTGATGATGATGTGGCATAGATAGGGTTGGTTGGCATCAATTTGGAGGAGCTTGATCATGAGGAGTCTAGTAGTTCGAGTGATAAGGACATTGAGGAGTTTGGCGTAGCTGCAGAACTAATCTGGATGAATGAAGATTAGTCTCATTACGTTGAGCCACTGGCCAACTGTACTTGAATTTTGAATGTAATCATCATTTTGAATATAAAATTAAATATATTGATATTTGGCGTTTTCACTGTTCAATGCACTGTGTTTAGTATTTCAGAGTTTCATTTGTTGTTCCTTATACATTTTTTATAACTAATTTTTCAAGTACAATATATATTTGCCTGCCGTCCCCCCCATCCCCAAATCAGGGCCCTTGGTTGCCCCGTCTCCGAGACCCTCCCCCTGACCCCCGTATTGAGACTTCGTGGAACACTGCTTTTCTTCATTGCAGATAGTTACTCCATTTACATTGCCGAAACTTTGGTGGTCTAGAGACTCAATACATGGATTTATTCCCAAAATTCACCAGGTTTTCAACTTTGGGTGGTTATATCTTCTTGGGTAATCTAATACTTGCACAAGCAATGCATAATACTCGGTATATGATCATTGGTTATCTTGTTGGATCTTTTGAGGCTACATAACTTGGAACATCCTAACATGGGATTAACCAGGCATATAATTGATTTTGTTGTCTTAGCCTACCAAAAATGCTTAGTTTAGTTATGCAAGCCCCATGATTTGATTTTACATGATGAGTGCTTTCTTGCTTCTTAAATTGTCAATGATATACTTGCTTTCCTTGTTCTAGAAGTGTTAATATCTTACCAAGTTTGTCCATTGCTTAGGCAATCTTCAATGTCCATCTTCAATGTCCAATCTCCAATATCCAAATTGACTGCACTCCACATCTTGTTGACTGTGCCTGGATGATTTAAAACTTGATGATGCTTTATATTGAGAGGCTAAAATCACATCTTTGTGATATTGGGCATTTGAGAATGCCATTAAAATACTTGAGGTCATATCTAAAGTGATTTTGTATATTGCCACGGACATGTTCCCCCAACCATTTCATAGAGACATATTTTGCCAAGTTGCAAGACAAGGATTTTGTTTTCCTCAAGAGAGCAGAGCTCATTTTTTGGAAATTGGCCTTTCTCTTAGTACATTTTTAATGCTTGGGTGGGCTGCCAATATTATGGATTGTCATAAGGGTCACCTACACACAAGGACAATAATAACTATTCATTTTGACTTCAATAGGTTTTATATATGCTACTTAAGTTAGTAATCAAACCCAATAGGTCTAGGTTGGAGGAAGACCTCAACAAGCTGCATTTGAAGATGAATGTCCCTTGACATGCATCGGCGTGAGGCGTCACTATTATGGGAGTTCATCTCAGACAAGGAATGCATAACAAGATGTGGGCTTCATCTCAACACATTTATAGATAAGATAAGATAAGATAATATTATTAAATGTCCAACAAGTGACCACAAAAATAGGTCAATGGGATTGCACCATACAAAGCAAGGCGAAAAGCAGCGGGGAAAACCCAAAGGGTCCCCGAAGAACAACAAAAGAAGAAGAATGAGAGCTACAAAGAAGGAGAGGAGGTGGAGGGAAAGGAAGCCAGAGACACCAACTCTCACGATGTCGCCCAAGCTCAACTGAAAGAAGCTAGTGATGTGCTGATGTCTGGTATCCGGAGTTGTGGACGATCTGAGACGCCTATGATCTCGTGGAAAAGGATGAGCTCTCTGGGTGAACGTTTGGTGGTCTGCCGCCTATGAGAGGGGGGCCTTGGCCTGTCTAGGTCTGGATGTCCTCTGGTCTGGGAAGAGCACCTCTAGTTCGGACAGATCTAATATGAGGATCGCCATTGGGATCAGGTCCCTGCTTAGTGCCCCTCTCACCCGGGAGCACAACAAAGAAAGATGTGATCCGTCGGAGTAGTAGTCTCCCTGGAAGGAGGATGGAGGACCCATCACAAGCTTGAAAGCTTCATGTAAATAGAGAGCGAGACACCTTTGATCATAGTACCTGAAGAAGGTTGTGAACGTTGGACGTTCATGAAAAAGACAATGAAACCTCCCTCTGATCTCATAGTAGATGGGGCACTGGAAAATGAAGTGTTCCTCTGTCTCAATCTCCTGGAGGGAGCAAAGCTGGCAGATCCTCTCTGACCGTTCCAACTGGTGATCGCTCTCGACCCGAAGCCTGTGGGAGCCAACTCTGAACTGGCCCAGGGATATGCGAAGAGCATGCATCCAATGACGAGAGATATAGGTGGGCCGAATGATGAGTCCATTGTTGACTTCGAGGAAGTGTTTGGCGTAGAAGGCCATCTTCGGGCGTAGCTCATCCTGGGGGTTGGTCCAAGTAATCTGAATGAACTGTCTGTATATATCGTCTCTGATGATTCTGTGCAGGTCTTGCGTGCTCGGAAGGAGGTGAGCAGGAGCATCCATGGAGTACCTGAAAGGGGGGAGACGGTCCATGTTGATCCCAAGGGATCCAAGGAGACGAGAGACCCCGACATACCAACAGCGAACACGTCCACTATGGTCATAAAGAACAATGATCTCAGAGGAACGGTAGGCACGGTAGATGTACCTATCTCTACCTCTAAAAGAATTAGAAAGTCCTTGGATGCGGTGCAAGATTGAGATGAGACCAAAGATGACCTCTAGTCTGAATGGGCGATCCCCAAACTCGGCAAGGATGATAGTATGAGGGACAATCTCTGTACATTTGATGATCCGTTTGAGCATAAGGATTTGAACTCGCTCAATGGAAGCCCAATCCGACTCAAATAGGGAGGGACCCCAAACCTCAGAACCATAGAGAACAGTGGGTCTCACAAGAGAGTCCGAGAGAGACATCTTGGACAACGTGTATTGGAAGTGGTGGCGGAAGCACTGTCTCTCCAATATCGCAAGGGAACCATACCCCTTGTTGATGCGGGGTTGAATAGCCGGGCGTAGACTGAAGCGAGGTCCAGAGAAGAGAACCCCCAGATATGTGTATGAGTTGGTGATCTCCAGCTCCTCCCCTCTGTAGAAGAAATGGAAATTTGAGGTCTTCAGCACATTAAAAACCATGACCTTGGTTTTACCCATGTTGACTATAAGTTGTCTATGATCACAGAAGAGGGCTAAAGCATCAAACTGTCTCTGTAACCCCTCCTCAGAAGAAGCCAAAAGAACCACATCATCCGCGAAGAGAAGAATGTAGATCAAAACTTGGTGAAGGAGACAACCGTCCTCGTCCTGTATGTGGTCCCGGAGAAAATCCTCCGACTCATCAATGGAAATACTAAACAGAGTAGGAGAGAGAGGGCATCCCTGTTTGACCCCGATGGTGCTCTTGACGAAGTCGGAAAGCCCAGCTATCGTATGAAGGCGACCCAAGACCTCCTCATACAATCGAGTGATGGCGACAAGAAGGGTTTCAGAAATACCAATGTCTCTAAGTTTGTGGAAGAGGGCTTCCCGCGGAACAAAGTCAAAGGCTTTCCGAAAGTCCACAAAGCAGCAAAAGACTCTGGATGAACGGTGACGTGCTTCCTCAATGATAGCACAAAGGGTGAGAATGTGATCAATAGTCTGGTATCTTGTCTTGAAACCTGCTTGTCCTTTGGCTCTGCACTGGTACTGCTCAAGAAACTCAGATAGCTGCAAATGGAGAACTGTGGCGTACAACTTGGAGAAGGTGTGAGCAACCATAATTGTCTTGTAATTGTTAGGATCATAAGTAGGACCAGATTTGTGAATAGGATGGATAATATGGTGGGACCAAGATTGCGGGAAGCCAGTACACACCACCTAATTGAAGAGGTCTACCAAATAACTGTTGATAGGGCTGATTCCATGCCTGAAAAACTCTGCGTGGAAGCCTTCCTCGTCAGCTTCTTTGCTGCAATTCATCACTGATATGGCCTATTAACATTAGAGTAGGTGAAGATGTGGCAGGTGGAGGGTGGGGACACAACTTGGGTCTGGGGTTGACCAGGGATATCATAAAGGGTGGAGGTGTGGGTGAACATAGTGAAGGGGTCAAGGTCCAGGGGTAAGGGGGAGCGTCGAGGAATGATGGATATGCCAAAAGCGTTTAGGGGAATACAAGAGTAAGGAGTGGAGATCCCTTCTTTTATGGGCAATAAAGGTACGCTTCTTGTGGCGGAGGAGATTACGATAGGCAATTTTGAGGGAGGGGAAGGATGGGAGGTCATGGGTAAAGGCCATGCAAAGCTGGCGGTGAAGGGTTTTGCAGTCGTCATCATACCATTGGTTCATGGGGCATGTCCTCATACTAAGGGGCCTAGAGGTGGAATGGGGGTAAGAGAGCAAGGCTGCCTTGTGGATAGCACTGACAAGAAGGCTGTACATCCTGTCAGTGGGGGACATAGTGAATTGAAAAAAGGGGGAGAAGCTGACGGAGATGAAAGGAGAAGGTAACAAGATCACCCTTACCGAGTCTTAGAATGGTACGTAAAGGGCAGTGAGGGGGGCTAGGGTCTGGGGGGTAGTCTCCATTGAGAAGGAAAGGGCTGCATGGTTAGCAAGGGGGATGGGGGAGACAGAAAGGTGGTGGGTAAAGGGAAGAAGGTCAAGGGTAGTCATGATGTAGTCAACTACACCAGTGCCACCATAGTGGGGTCTGCAGGTAGAGAACTGGGAGTCTGGGAAACAAGATATGCCATTGAGGATCAACAAGTTATGAGATTCCCCCATCTGTAAAAGGTGTCGGCCATATGTCGTCAAGGGCCCTGCCACATCATCTGACTCCCTTTGAAGACCAACAAAAACCTGGGTCCACCTCTGAAGTACAAAGAGCATCAATAGTCCTGTCATGCAATGGGACTTGGGAGTTTTTGGTTCGAGCGTTGAAATCACCCAAAAGGATGACCTCACTAGTTGCAAAGAATTGATAGATGCCAGCAGAAAGGTGAAAGTAGGTGTCCCCATCTGGGCCATTCTCAATGGCAAAAGGAGAAGAGACAGGGGGAAGTAACAAACTGCAATGTAAATGTCTTGGATAAGGTGTGGGGTCCTCCTAACCTTGATCCACAAAAAATCGTGCAAACTTGTCCTTGGCCACTACATAAATCCTGCCCCGAAGAGTGTCCCCGACCAAACAAGCGACTCCACTAGAACCCCTAACTCCACCAGAGCTCCTAATATCCTGTCTGCAAACAGAGAGCCAATAGTGCCCCCTCAAGTCTGGGAGAGGACGAACGGGGCTCTTATGAGTTTTAGTAACAAAAAGGAGATCAGAGTGACCCAATGCATCCTGAAGAAGACCGGTTGAAGACACATTCCTCCTCTGCAACTCCAACATTGTCATCTACAGTAATCTTCTACTATTACTAATAAAGTAGAAGATTATTGTCACAAATAGTTATAGTTATTATTACTATTACTAATATTCTAAGTAAAATATCATTGTGCTATGAATATATTTATTATTGTTGTTACTGTTACAACTTAGTATTACGTATAGTTATACCTTTTATTTTATTTTAATTTAATTACAGTCTACTACAGATATTACTACTATTACGTGTATAATTATTACTACAGATTCAACTATTAATAAATAATTATAAATCTAAATATGATCGACTGTTAATATAATTATAAATCTCTAAATTTGTGAAAAACATATTCGTGGAAATCTGGAAATGTTTACTGTTAATATATAGTATAGTTACTATAGTATACTATTGAAGATCAAAAAAAAAGGAAAAAAAATATTGTATAATACGAATATGTTGTTAACTGTTACCTAGGGCTAGGGCCACAAACTGACCACGAGCTGGTTGGAATTCCACAAAACTGCCACAAATCCCACGAAACCAGACACAAATGGAGAAAATACGAGTCGCAAGAGCAAAAACGAGTCGCGCATGAGGAAATAGGAGAAAAAAACGAGTCGATTTGGGCTTTTTTTGCATTCAAACCTAAGCCACAATTTTAGCAACGATTTTAGCAACAATTTTCCACGATTTTTGCAAGGTTTTTAGCACCGGAAATCACCGATTTATCGACACCACACAAATCGCTATTTTCCAAAAGATTAATCTTTTTGCCTGCCCAAAACGATTAATCGCAATAATCGGGCGATTAATTGCGATTTTTAATACAGAGATTAAAATACATTCTTAATATATTAATTAACTGGTAACAAACTATTAGTTATGTATCAACTAATGTTCGGTTGTAACCTCCTCGACCATTTTGTAACTATCTCTTGCATAATAAAATGAAGGGCACACAATCTATTAAGTGTGCATTCCAATTTCACTTCATTCTCTCTATTCACATCTTCTAACACTTACCATGAGAAGTTGTGGATTTTGCAATAGAAATGTTTGTCCTTTTCCAAATTATAATCGGAGAGAGGAAAGAATTGAAATAGTACATAAAAAAAAACCTACAAAGAAGAAAACAAACCTACACGTCCAAGCTCTTAATATGTTTTCATCATACTCTAATAATTGATTCTAGTTCCCGGAATGCAATTCTAGTGAGTTTCCTACACCAAAATGAAAATGCAACATCCAAGTTTGGTGGCCAAAGTTCCTACTTTCCAAGTTCTCTCTCAACTTGGGTCAAAAGTTACTTTTTTTTACATTTTCCTTTCTTGTAAAGTCATTTTGTGTGTATTTTAAATGAATCATTGGTTTTGTAGAAAGGAGAGATCCAAATTCCAAAGAAAAAATCAAGAAAATGTTGTTTCTCACGGCAATTTTCTCTAGACATTCTTGATTGCAAACATGTTCTATAAGAAAAATCAACATTTCATAATGATATGGAACAAGACAACATTCATTTGGGACATTTTCATTTGTTACCATTTTGTGGATACTTTTCTTAAAAATAACATTAGAGAGAGAGATTAGTTTCACACAACTCTTAACTTTACACAAAACATTAAGCTTTCTAACTATAGAATAAAGGCAGTAATGCATACTTGTCTTCTAGTGTGCCTTTGTAAGAGACCTTGTTTGTGTCGCATCATCATCAACCTGTGTTAGCTCCTCTGGCTCTACATCTCATCAAGTTGTTAGACTCTCCTTGTACATAAGCATGTTGCAGTCAATAAGACACATGATATTATGTACAGCCCATAAGTTTCTCCACACTCCTAAAGGAAAGCCTATTCAACTTAATAGAGTCGATGAAGCTGTAAGTATATCAGTTCCTCTTAACAATAAAAGAACTAGAAACTTGGGAAAGCACACAAATGGCCTGTATGGTTGTCAAAGAGCTAGGCCCACGCATAGTCCACCACAGAATTAGGTCCTCTTGTTCCATAGTTTCCCTATCCATCTTGGCCTCTTTTGGATATACCCTAAGAGTGGAAAATTGACCACTCAATACAAACGATGCCAAAATCAATAGAATCATACATTTTCTGAATAGCTTTCATGAACCTGTTCTTCACCTCAAAATCTTGTATGGGGGTAGCTTTGTCAGGCCTTTGTATGTACCACTTTGGGTTCAATGCATAGGCAACCATGTGCAAGGGATTGTTGAGCATCTCCCATCTCTGGAGAATGATTGGCTGAATATATTCATTTTTGAATCACAATGTGGGGTCTTTCTTTTGTACAGCAATCTTCATTTGGCCAAGCATACTATCAATTCACTCATACACCTCTCCAAGGGTAGGTGTTTTAGTATCTCCATATCTAATGACTTGAACACTAGAGTAATGATGGAGACAGTGTCTTTTGCATCAGACCAAAAAAATGTCACTCTTAACCACCTCCTTCACCCTCTTCCCCTGCTCTGACATTGGGCCACCACAAACTTCACTCTCTTGTCGTGACCATTACTTGCAATGCCTCTCACAACTCGAGCATCCTCTCCAAGAGAATGAAGTACGATGCATATCTAGTCTCTATAGGTTTCAAAAAACTTCCTTCTTGGAGAAGGTCCTAAAGAGTGCATGTGAAGTGTGGTGGTTGCAAATAAATATCTGCACATCTCTAGCACCATTAACGACCTCTTTCATCCAACCTGGTTTCCCATGTTTTTAAGTGCATTATTCCTAGCATGCACGCAACAAGGAGTCCGCCAAATATGTTTATAAG
The DNA here is from genome assembly GCA_019776745.2 of Taxus chinensis. NCBI lineage: Eukaryota > Viridiplantae > Streptophyta > Pinopsida > Cupressales > Taxaceae > Taxus > Taxus chinensis. Next base: position 171,195 of record JAHRHJ020000344.1, on the reverse strand, counting down.
CCACCTCAATCAGCTTCCCTATAGCTCTGCACACATGGGCCACATCTATCACTACTTGCACCACATTTTACTGTTTAACCTCCTTAATAGCATTTCTAAGGATTTTGAATTGAAAATCAACATCCTTGCATTAACGTAAACAATCAATAACCTTAAGAAAGTAAGGGCCATTTGTACATAAGACCATGATGTCAATGAGTGGATAATGCCTATTGTTTGTCCACCCATCCATGACTATGTTACATCCACTAATGACCCAGGTAGCCTTCATTTTCTCCATTAAAATACTAATCTTAGAATAATTTTTATCCAAGATTGTTGTCCTCAAATTTGTCTCCCCTGGTGGTACATAAGATGGTCCTACTTTTATTATCTTTGCCACAACATTAAAAATTTTGGTCATGACAACCAAACCCACACTTGAAATTCCCTTTCCTGGTCAATGTAAACCTTTCCTTCGACAAACATTTCAATTGTGTCATCCTCATTCTTGCCAAGAGGAACGTGCTAACATGATTTTCAAGTGTGTTTCATGTGCAGAGAAGTGTACCTAGCTTGATTCATGAGGGTATTGAGATCTATGAAAGAACAATGCTACCAAAGGCTTCAAAAGGGCTATTTTTGGTCTTTTATCATGGGAGGACATCCTCTAGAAGCTAATTGCAAGGGCACAACCCATTGGGAGGTTGTGCAGGAGAGTAATAAGATGATCCAAGGAAGTTTAGGAAGTTTCTGTGGAGCCATGAGAGGTCGGGAAACTTTCAAGCAAAACCGGGTCTTTTTGGGCAAGGTACTAGGAAAAACATGTTTCAAAGGAGCTAGTCACCTTGTTTGAAGGATTTCAGAAGCCTTGGGAGGTCTTGGGAAGCCATATCACAAGCATTGGAAAGCTGACAAAGCCTACTTCATGGTGCAATAATCAAGATAGAATTCTGGGAGTATAAAAATGCGGAAACTTGTCCATCAGTGCAACACAAGAGTCTTTCTACAAGGTGGAACTTGCTCAAAGGGTTTCAGACACCTCGGGAAGAGTTAGGAGCCTAACCAAAGGTCAAAGTGGAGTACATTGGACCCTCCTCATGGTACATGTGTTGGATTTGTTCATACTCATTCTGGACTCCGGTGGCAACTCAACTTACTGGCGCACGCACATAGGCAAAAGTGGAAAATGGACTGAAAAGGAAAATTGCAAGCTGAATCAGGTCTTGAAAATGGTGGGAATGAACTCAGTGGGTCCTTTGGAGTCAAAATCATATAAGGTTGGCCCTCCAAACTCCATGTCTTGCTCTCGGGCCTGAAAATCCACTCCTTAGTCTATTTTCACGTTGAGTTTGATGACATCAACATTCCAATCAACTTTGAGCGGAGTTTTGGAGCTTGGATGTCCCTTTTCCCTTTTTCCCTTGGTGCAAGGGGACATGGGGGACACCAAAGTGTGCTCCCCCATTGAGTGTTATGTTTTGTCACTTAAGTGACAACTTAAGTGTGTTAGAAACATGTTATAAACTCACCATAACTTGGATTTTGACCACTTTTTCATGACAAGTAGACCCATGGCATCCTTTTGGAGGCTTGATGTCCCTTTGTCCCTTTGTCCCAACAACTAAGGGGACATGGGGGACACTCCCCCTATGGAGGTAAACTTTTTGTCACTTAAAAGTGACAACTTGGGTGTTAGAAAAAGTGTTACCTCACTATGGAAATTTGGCCCCCTCATGAGAACCGCACCCATGGCGCATTTTGCAGAGGTTGATGTCCCTTTGTCCCCTATTTCTAGGGTGCAACCACACATCTAACCCCCACTTAACCTGAGTTGAGCTTGTTTGGGTTTAATGTGAGTTAAGGTGTGCAAATGAGAGGGAAAACAAATTTGAAAGAGGGAAAATCATTTAAATGCAACACTTAACCATTTTTGAGCCTCATTTGTGTTATTTTCTCTCCTCCACTGTTGTTGATATGTTGTAATGTTGCCACAATTTCTTCAAACATCCTCCATGCCAAAACCCTTTTTGCTCAATTCTCCCAACCCCCATGTCCATTTGCCATGAAAACAAATTTGACTGTAGCTTCCTTGCAAAAATGCCTTTAAGAAGAGTATTTGCATTTTTGATGCTTTTGTGTATTTTTCTACAGCCATTTGAAATTTCATGCTACCAAAAATTTTTTCAGACATCTACAAAAACCCAAATTGAAATCCTTTGAAATTTGGAGCAAAGCTCACATTGCAAAACAAATGTTTTTGAGATGAATTTCATTCCAATCCAACACTGGGAAGACCCACTTTAAAAATAGTAAGCCTTCATAAGCCTCATTGCCTATAAATAGTAAGTGCTTGCAAACAATTCATTTTCAAAGTTTCATTAGCCAAAAAAATCATTTTTTCAGATCTTGAACATCAATTGAAATTCTAAAATTTGTGCCAAATTAAGCAACTGATGAGACTAAAATTTTCATTCCTTCATTGACTGAAGACCCACTTCAAAAAAATAGATAAGCTTACTAAAAATAAAACATGTAAGTGTCTGCAAATATTTGGAAATTTTCAGAGTTTTCATTGGTTTGAAGGAAACTTAAAAGGATGCCAAAGCCTCTATGCTCAAAATAAGGCTTACTAAAAGAACCTTAGGGATTTCAAAAACAAATAGTAAGCTTGTGCACCACATTTCAAAAAACATCTTTGGTGAACAACAGTCCAATTCTGGCAATCCTCCTTTCGAATGGTCTTTCTCAATGCTTGCAAATCCCCACCTATAACAATGTGGTGATCACCTCTCAGGAGCTTGCCTCATAGGAATGGACATGGACAAGTTTCATACTTGCAAAGGATTGACAGTTGAATTGTGGCTCAGGCGGAAGGGAAGCCCTCTTGGTTCCCTAAAATTGGTCTCAGAGTGATTCTCATCTCATCAGATGGATTGATCAAAAGTTGGAAGCATTCTTCATTCAGTCTCTCTCCTTCACCCATCTCAGATCAGAGGATTTGGTCTTGTACTTCATTGTGTCTCGCAGGTCACCATGGTCATTTGGTGATAGGATCACCAAGATCACCCTGCGAGCAAGTTGTCTCATTGTGCACACCAGGTGCATCAAATGCAAGAAAGATTGGAGAGACATGGCAATGTTTCAGAGATTGGAAGGTTGGTTCAAGTGGAAGAAGGATTTTCTCTTGGTTTCAGTGGTCTACTAATCATGGGCTTCTCACTCCTTCTCTCAGGGTACCTGATCGGGCTATGAAAGTTGATCATTCAGAGGAGTCCCCAAAGAGGAGGTTTGTGAAATACTGAGTGCACTAGGAGGCTTCATCAAGTTCAGGAAGTGGTCAAAGGATCAGGAGTTCACTAGAGTGCATCTCTACAAAGTAACTCAGAGCTTCTTCATCCTTCTTCATTTGCATCTCTCCTCTCTCCATTCTCTCTCTCTACTTTCTAATTCTCCATTGTAAATTGTACTTTATGGCTCTTTCGTCCTATTCACTTAAGTGACCATTGTAATTTTTCATTGTAAAAGTCCCCTTTTCATTAATAAGAAAGGGGCTTATTTTTCATTCCTAGAGGAATGTGAAAGGTCACAAGTGGTGGGACTATGAAAGGTCATGTGGGGGGTAGATGAAGAGATGGATTGTAAAGCTATAAATTGGAATGGCTTCTCCATTCCAAGGGGTTAGATTTTCTTGGTTGATAGCTCCCATTGTCTTACTACAAGCAAGAAACTACAATTCTTCTATCTCCTTGTCTTATGTTTTCCTCTCCATCTCAACTTTACTCCATGAGCATGGTTACTTGTGCAATATTATGCAAATAAACTTGGATTTACTTGTGTTTTGTTCCTCTTTCCTTGACATGGTGTCTTCTCATTGTTAACTTGGAAATATTCTGGTTTTATGTCAATAAACTCAGCTTGTTATTTATTGAGTAAAACCCCCTTCTCACTTTCTCCCCTCTCCATACACACAATATACTTTCGTCACCATGAGTAGGCTTTGATAATTGAATTAATGTTGTGATCATTTTGACATGGATGAAACGTTGGATAGAAATGTTGCTAGAAATTTGTAAATGATTCGTAATTGCCTAGATGATATTAATTCGTATATAGATGATTTTAGATTTATATTGCATATTTTGGCATGGATGTTTTAATGCGGCCACGAGGCCGAAGGAGGCATTATGTGTTTGCAGGTATATATATATATTCACAACAAATATTCACAACAACATCGGGGGGATTGGAGACCAACCACATTGGAATTCTAGATGAATTCAACTAGGGTCACCATGGCAACATGTAATTGTGTGTGTGTAAGAATTATTTGGTTAGGGGAAAATTGTGACCAAGGGGTCATGTGTTGTCTTTTGTTTTAGTTTCCCTTTTATTAATGTTAGTATGTGTTTCTTTGAGTGATGTAATTTACTTGTTTTAATTATTTAGATTTTGATGTATGTTTTTTCCCCTTTATCTTAGTGGGTCTAAGTGTCTTATTAAAGTTAATAAATCTTGTCCTAAACTAATTAAATATGTGACCAAAATAAGTTCATTTATTAGACTTGATTTGCTCTTGGATTTTGTGTTGTGTGTTGAATACTTGAGATCTTGAGTGTTGTACACTCTACCCTTCATGGAAAACTCGAATTTGGCCTTAAGGGCCAATTTTGAAGGCTTGTGGGACAAGTTAAACTTGTCCCACACCTCTTAAATTGCTATACCAACCCTACCTATGGGTTGGGGGGTCAAAATTAGACCCCATTAGGTGTTTTGGGAAGATAAAAAGGTGAAATATTTATTGCACTTTCTTTCAAGTAATTAATTTTGTCCTTAGGGGGTGTGGGCTTAGATTTGTGTGTGTAAGTAACTTGTCATTCCTCTCACCCACCAATTTATGGTGCATTGGGGTTGAGGTTTGACTTCTTAGGTGGAGTTGAGGATGAGTGATGTGGCATCCTACATGGAGCCACCTCATCCTCCTCTCTCCCTTTTCTATTTATTGGAGTTCTTTTGCTTGTTTGGGGGTTACTTCATTATTTTTGTGCTCTTGTATTTTTGGAGAGTTAGAGAATTTTTGGGAGTGCTTGTGGATGCTTGCTTGGTTTTGAGGAGCTTGGGGACTTACTCTTGGAACAAGCTCTACTATGGAAAGGTAGGAGCTTTACCTTGCTTATGTTATGCTTTATTTTGTGTTTATGTGTTTGTGTTGAGTATTGTTTTCTTTGGAATGCTTGTTGGGTGTGGGTAGATTGCCTAAGTTTGGAGTAGGAGGAGACTATGGGGAGATTTCATGTAGGGAGGCATAAGAGTTTACTTTTTTGTTTGGAGGGAGTTTGGGTTGGGTGCCCCACCTTGTACAAGGAATGCTTGCATTTCTTTCTTGTTTCTTTTATGAGGGAGGCATAAGAGATTGAGGGAGGCATAAGAGTATGTGGGAGGTATAAGGGGTACTTGAGGGAGGCATAAGATTATGTAGGGGATTTGAGATATGCATTGGAGGCTTTAAGGTGGGCACCCATTCCCATTGGGAGGCATAAGTGGCCTCCCCATAGGTCTTGCTCCTTTGGATTTCATTTTAAGCCTCGTTTTGTTGTTTTTTTGTTGTTCTTCTTGTGTTGTTTTTGTTTTGAATGTGGTTGAATGGTTGTGAAATAGTTGTTTGTGTTGTGGAAGCTTGTTGTTGCCATGTGTTGGAATCATCTCCCATTGTAATGTGGTTGGGGCTCGGGGGCCAATGGAGAGGATGGCTTCTCCTCTTCATTGGATATCTTGGTTGGGTGGAGAGTGTTGCCTCTCCCCCCATTTTGTTGTGAATCAAACAAATCATTGTTGGAGCTATCTTGTTGGATGTTGTGAAGCTTGGAGTTTTGTTGGAGACCTTGTGAAACTTCCTTTGTGTTTGTTCCCACTTAGAGTGGAGAAACTTGTAATATTGTATTTTATTATTTTAACAGGTATTATGTTGACCTAAGTAAAGTTTGTATTAATTTTGAAGAAGTTCATTCCAAAAATAAAGAAAGCAAATTTCCTTCTCATTGTGTAGGAAAGAAAGAATCAAAATGGATACATTGTGTAAAAGTATAAGTTATGTAAAAAGTTAGTGTTGTAGTTAGTTTTGTGAAATAGAAAAGAAAACTATTGTCTTTATTTGAAGTGTTAGCTTGTTGTGAGAAAAGAAGTTCCTTATTTTTAAAAGAAATGAGCAATGGGAAAAGAAATTTTACTACATTGTGAAGTTTGCATTATGGTAAAAGAGAAAGGAGAAATATAGAAGTTGTAATATGTTAAAATGTGTGCAAAGTAAACTTGAATATAAAATAAAGTTGTTATAGTCATTTTTGATATATGAAGTTGTAGTGAAGATGAAAGAGACAACAAATTTGAGATAGGAAATTGTTGCATTTTGTATTAAGAAAATAACAATGTAGAAGTAGATATAAATTCTTTATTTTTACTCTTGGAATTCAAAGAAAATTAGTTAAACAAAATGGAAATGATCTTGTAAGTAGTTGTGCTTTTATTTGAAATTGATAATGCTTAAAATGAGTAGTTTTAACTAAGAAATGATCAAATGGAATGAAATCTCAAAACTGGAAACTTTAGGTGCATAAAATCTAGTTCAGAATGTGTTTTGGAACATTGTAACAACTTTTAGTTTTTGTGAAATCTCATTTTTAGGTTCTGTTTTTAGAAACAGGACCACCACCCTGTGCAGAGTGGCGGTCCTGTAACTGCCACTTAGGCTAAGGTGATGGTCTCAAAATAGCCGCTCAGTAGGGTGGCAGTCCGTGGTTTGTCACCGAAGCAAGGTGGCAGTCCTAGGACCGCCGGTCTGCTCTGGGCGGTGGTTCTGTCACTTACGACAAAACTCCTCAGATCCGCGCTTGTGTAAAATTTTAAATGGTATATACTAATTTTAAGTTGTAAAATTTAACAAGAAAATCTACCAGCAAGCAAACAATGTGTCATCCCATGGATTATAAGCAATAAAATATACAAATGGTGGATTTAAAACATTCTTCTCATTTCTATTCATGGGGGTAGGGTTTGCCCCAAAAAATTGAAAACACAAATACAAATGGCTTGAAATAAAACCAGATTGGTAAAGGAAACCCCCTCCCAATCCTTAAATGAAATAGATTACATTGATAAAACTACCACTAAACTAATCTAAACTAGATCTCCATGTATGATCCTCCATAGTTCTTCCTCCTTTGCTCCCATGGCTTCCTCTTCTCCAACCTGCAATTTTTAACAAAACAAATAGACCAAATGAGGGAAATGAACAAAGGAAAGGCTTTAATAAAAATCATAAGGAAATTTAGGTCTAGTTTGGAATCCTACAATCTAGTGGCCAAGATTGATTTGATCTAAGGGTGGAGATTTCACCTTACTTTTGTTAGGTGAGAATGAATTTAAAATGTTTAAATTAAATCCTTAAGGGTATGTGTAAATGGGGAATGGGGCCATTTAATTGCCTTAGAGTGCTAAACCTTGGTTAGTTCTTAGCAAGCTTAGGTAGTCAATGAAAGGACTCTAAGTTAATAGGATAATAAATTTAATAAATTAACATAAGGTTAACCTTTTTAGGATTGAATATTAACTAAAGAGAAGAAAACATTTAACTATGTAAATTAATCTATGGTACCTTCCTAATGAATAATTGATTTAATGGACCTTAGAGATAAATTGAGATTATGTTAACCTTTTATCTAGACCTCGGTTCCTACCAATCGTAGAAGTGGAGTTTAGTGGTGTAAGTTAATTTAATGTACCCTAAGGGTTAACATCCATGTAACCTGTTTTATCCTAACCTTAAACAAAAAAAAATTAGTCGCAATTTTTGGGATATTGTTAGGTGTTAATCGACATCACCTATATAAATTTATCTATAACGCCAACAATGGCATAGCCTAACAACCTACTAACTCATTCTTCATCACCTCAATCCCACAATTTATTTATTCCCTAGCCCTCATGTTTAAGTAACTACATCGGCAACATGAGGTCCACACATTTGCGCTTGGATGTGAAGTAGGTGCAGGCAGCAACTCTTGAAGGCATAGTTGCCCTTGGAGGTTCAGCTCGGCCACTCTCTACCCTTATACCAATCCTAGTGCTTTCACTACTGTCCTAGGATACATTCTAAGTTGTACTTAGTTTTCAAATTGTTTATGGAGGGCCTAAAATTGGAAATTGAAGGGACCACATTGCATAACAAGTTGCTTATAAATTTTAATGGCTCATCACAACATGTGCATTTGCACTCCTAATAGAAGTACCATTAACATCTACCATCATCGATACATATTTTATAAAGTCATCGAATTCAACCCCATAAGCCCATATTGATCATTCATTATCACAAATGTAATGAGATCACAACCCCAACCACTTTGACAATCACTCACGCCTAAACCATACCTGACCCCAATAATGCCTAAACCAACCTAACTCCACCATGCCTAAACCAACTTGACTCAACCATGTCTAACCCAACTTGACTCGATCCATGCCTATACCAACCTAACTCCACCATTCGCATTAAGATTGAGCCTAACTCAACCATGGCTAAGACCTTACTCGGATCCATGCCTAAACTGACCTGACTCCATCATGCCTAACTCACCTTTAAGTTTCTGTCCATATCAGCTAAGGGATAGGATCAAAAATCTCATGCAAAACACTAACCCTTTAATCACGCATCTCACGTATCTCATCATATAAACAAATATCGTGTGTCCCCATTTACAATGTACGTGGACAGGAGCTATCCTAATATATGTCCATTTGGTGATCTTAAATACAAAGAAATTGTCGACATGCAGACCGATTACTTGAGAATACAAGTTATATATTCATCGACACACTATTTGTCGATCATCACATACACTGAAACAATAAACCAATGACAAAATCTGACTTATGCCATGTAGGTATGGTTATATGCTCAAAATATACAGTGGAAAATCTGACATGTACTAGTTCCTCACATATCTTATGACACGCAGACCGGTATATATATAAAAAATGCTCGGTACAGTGGCTTCTCTATGTTATTTAGGGTTCTCTTACTATTGTGATTGGACAATCCTGAAGGAATATTTCCTCAAGTATGAGTATAAGTGTTTAAACACATGTAATTTGTATGATTATACTTATATTAATATAAATGTGTTAAAATTAAAAAATGAAAATAGTAGGAACAACGAACATGGACCTCCTCCCCTATAATTTTTCACAATTTGAAATTGATCAATTTCAGTGGCATAACACCTTACAAGGGCCATGAGCAATGTCCATTACCTTCTAGGGTTCGAGTTTACTTCCGAGTTGGTACAAAATGTGTCGAAACTAGATCCGTCTGATCAATGAAGACTGTGGCACTGTGGGTTTAGTGGAAAACGTCTGTTGCTCTCCAAATCTTGTTCAGATGCATTGATCCTTTCACTCCTCTCACCAACCTTCCCGAAAATGGATGGCACTCAAAGCAACTTGGAGCCTTCTTTGTAGTCTATATCTTCCTCTCTACAGTGAGGGTCTAAAGGGGCACTTTGGCTCCTCTCCTCACTCCCTAAAGATGTTGAGGTGTAGGCTCCGTAACACTCTTAGTCTCTAGGGTATGGGGGCACAAACATCTAGGGACTAATGTGTTTTTAATCCTTCAACAAAGCTCTTTGCAGTAATTCCAACGTCTCCATAGGCACGGCAACGACGGTCTAGCTCCTCCCTCCAGCAAAACGAACAAGATGTATTCATTTCATTGCTTCAAATCTTCACTTACTTTTTTACAAAGCTAGAGCATTATCTGTATTTTGAGTTAAATTTCCCCGTCTTCTACCATAGGCATGGTGGGACTACACTCTATGTTGCAAGTTTCATTGTGGAGCATGCCCAACATCAACGACATCATTTGCGAAGGTCGATCGTTGTGGATTCTCCTGTTAAGATTTTATGAACAGATTTATCAATTACATGTATTTTATTAGTGGAAAATGATTGTGTGACTAAAATTTGCTATGTCATGTATGTTGATGCAAGTTACTTGCATGTTTTATCAATGCTGTTAGTTTAATTAAACTAATAAGACTGAAATATTGATTATTTTCCTGAAGATCCTTATAGTTGCAAATGCCATGAAGGGGTGTTACTGGTACTGCCATTGTTTATCTATACACTGTGGTTTGTCATCAATTCTAAATTATGATATTATGTTGATGAAAATTTGATTAACAAATCTTGAATATTAAATGCCAGAAAACTAATTTTGATTTAATTATTAAGAGCCTAATCTTTATCCAAAACATTTGAGCCTAGTCGTTGGGCATGTATGAAGGTTTAGCTTTAGCTGACAAATGTACAAGTCCTGGTTCCTCAAGTGGTTACTTAACTTACTATTGTTCGGATTTGAATATGGATAATATAGAGTCGATTACATCTTCTTAGGGTAGAATTTATGAAAAATATTTATAAATATGGTGAAACAACAAGGCTATCTAAATAAGCCAATATCACTGTATAGATTATCACAGGGTGGCCTACGGAAGGCATATCTACGCAAGTCAATAGGTCACTTTAGTAACTCACCTAATTCCTCTTGAGCCTCTTACTGTTCAAATGATCATCCCAAAAGCACTAGATCAGGGTCAGCCATCCATCTGCCAAAAGGTTCACAGTTGAGCATGCATGAACCGGTTTTCTTAGACAAGATCCCTACTACAAGTGATACTGCAATGTTTTAAAAACCGGTCAAACCGGAACCGGAACCGGCCGGTTTGACCGGTTTGAACTTTTTTTGCCTAAACCGGCCTTCAAGAACCGGATCGGTTTGACCGGTTTTAGCCCAAACCGGCCGGTTCCAACCGGCCGGTTCGTCTTTTTTTTCCTGTGCGCGGCGGCAGCAGGTAAAACCGTCCGGTTTCGTCCTAAACCGGCCGGTTTAAGCCTTTTTTTTCCTTATACGCGCGGCGGCTTCAAAAAAAACGCGTTTTTTTAATTTTTTTTTTTATTTTTAATTGTCTCTAAACCCTAATTTGGTGTTATAAATACACCCCCCCCTCTATTCACTTCACACCTCTCTCATTGAGCATTTGTGAGCATAAGATTGAAGAGTTTATTTTTTGTAGTGAGCTTGGAAGTTGGAGGCTTGGAGCTTGTTTGGCATTGCTTGTGGGCTCTTTGTGGTGATATTGGCATCCATTTGTGAGCACCTCACCTCTATTTGTGAGCACCTCTCTTATTTGCAAGGATTTGGAGGATTGGGGCAGCATTGAATAGTGTTCATTTGGAGTTGTTTGGGCATTGTTTGGCATCAAGTGTGGGCTCTTTGTGGTGGCATTTACATCTACATTTGGAGTGTGGGCTCTTTGTGGTGCCATATACAAGCTTGGAGCATTTCTTCACCTCATTTGTGTGCACATTGAAAGGTATGTTACATTTTAAACTTGCCCCTTATTTGTAAATTTTATTAAAAAAGAAATATGAAATTTATTTTGTTTTTATTTGCATTTTCAGATTTGTTTGCATTTGCAATGGCCCCCAAAACAAAAGACCCTACATGGGCCCATGCAGACGTAATTGATGATCAAGTTTTTTGTAAATATTGTAAGAAACACATCAAGGGGGGGGGGGGGGGCGGATTCATAGGTTGAAACAACACTTGGCTGGTCAAAGAGGCCAAGTTACCCCATGTGATGCACCTGATATTGATGACATTAGGTTGGAAATGAAAAACATGCTTGAAAAACATAGAGAAGAGAAGGCTAGGCAAAAAGAGATGGAAGCTGAAATAGGGAGGGAACATGCCTTGAGTGTTGAAGGATCTTGCTCTGACCCTTCTGTGATTGTTAGAGACCCCTTTCAGTATATGCCTCCCCCATCCACTCATAGTCAAGAAAACTGGCCTCAAAAAAGAAAGACCATTCAAAGTTTTTTTCCATCTTCCACACCTGCTACTGCTAGTGCCTCCATGCCAACACAAAATCAGCCTACCTTGGATAACCATTGGAAGAAGCAATACAAAGAAGCAGCTTTTGAGTACATTGCTAGATGGTGGTATGATGCAGATATCCCTTTCAATGCTGCCCGCTCACCTTATTACCAGCCGATGTTTGATTCCATTGTTGCTGCTGGTAAGGGCTTCAAAGGCCCTAGTATGCATGACTTGAGAGGATCACTTTTGAAGAAAGAAGTTGCATCCATAGATGAATATTTGAAAGGTTGCAAAGCTTCATGGGCCAAAACAGGATGCACTATCATGTCAGATGGGTGGAGTGATGGCAAGAACCGCACAATAATAAATTTTCTTGCCTCTTGTCCACAAGGTACAATGTTTTTGAAATCAGTAGATGCATCTGATAGGGTGAAAGATGCAAATTTATTGTTTGAGCTTTTGGATGAGATTGTTTTAGAGGTGGGGGTGGAAAATGTTGTACAAATCATAACAGATAATGCATCTAACTATGTTCTTGCTGGTAAGATGTTAGAGGCTAAACACAAAACAATATTTTGGACTCCATGTGCTGCACATTGCATAGACCTCATGCTTGAGGATATAGGGAAAAAAGATTGGATCAAGAACACTGTAGAGCATGGCAAGAGCATCACCAAATACATCTATAATCACTCATGGGTATTGAACCTAATGAGGAAGAACACTGAGGGCAGAGAACTTGTTAGGCCAGCCATCACGAGATTTGCAACAAACTTCCTCACGTTGCAATCTCTTATTTCCCAACAACAGAACTTGAAAAGGATGTTTTCAAGTGATGAATGGAATGCATCAAAGTGGAGCCGGAAACAGGATGGGAAAGACACAAAGAAGAAACTTTTTGATAATTTATTTTGGAAAAAAACAGCAGAGATTGTGAAAGTTGTTGAGCCTCTTGTTAAGGTGTTGCGGTTGGTGGATGGGGAAAAATTAGCCATGGGCTATATTTATGAGGCTATGGATCAGGCAAAGGAGCAGATAAGGGCAGCATACAAAGACAGGGTAACTAAGTATGGGCCTATATGGGAGATCATAGATAATAGATGGAACAATCAACTCCATCGACCTATACATGCAGCTGGGTATTTCTTGAACCCAAAATATCATTACAGAGCTCAGCTTGGAGAAGATCAAACAGGAGAAGTAAAAGATGGTTTGTACGAGTGCCTAGAGCGCATGGTCCCTGATGAGATGCAACAACTTGAGGTTCACCGACAGATCAGCTTCTTCAGCAGAGCCACAGGTACCTTTGGGAAAAACCTTGCAAAGATTGCAAGGGATGTGGACCAACCAGGTAAGAAATTCTAAGTTTTTTGAAGTTCATTTGATTAAAATTTTTAATGAATAATCATGAATTTTTAGCATAAGACAATCTTTTTCTAATTTGTTGAATTACGCTTTAACCTTTAAGTTATAAGTTTATGTTTTACTTTTAATTTTTAACTGTGTTTTTAACTTTTTATCGTCATTGTTTACTAATTAAACATTTACATTTTTTATCGCAGCACATTGGTGGGATTCATTTGGTAGTCAGTGTCCTCAATTGCAAAAGTTTGCAATTAGGATCCTGAGCCAAACTTGCAGTGCTTCTGGGTGCGAGCGCAACTGGTCTGTCTTTGAGCGGATTCACACGAAGAAGAGAAACCGTTTGGAACAACAACGGTTGAATGATCTTGTCTTTGTGCAGTACAACCTTCGGTTAAGGCGCAACCAGTTGTTGAACCGAAGACCTGATACTGATCCCATTGTCTTGGATGATATAGATCCAACCTCAGAATGGGTAGAGGAGAGTCAGCCAGCAGAGTTTGATCCCGATGACTTGGGGTGGATGGGTTTGGATCAAGAATCTGATGAGCCATTAGCAGCACCGCCGCCATCGTCACGAGACACAGCAGGCACTAGTCGCACTCGTGCTACTCCCCGACCCCGTGCAGCTCCAGTTGTTGCAGATGTACCTGAGGATTTGGATGAGTCCGAGTCAGAGCCAGAGGCCGGTGATGATATTGATGAGGATGACCTTGAGGATCCCATTTCCAGCAGCGGTGCAGAGTTTGATGATTGATCATTGATGTCATCTAGTTTATTCTAGAGTTTTGTAACTTGTAGTATTTGTAATGTATCAATGATCATATCATGTTGTTTTTTTGGAGTCTTGAACTATGGAGGCCATTTAGAGCCTCATTGTTTATGTATTTTGTTTCGGAATCTCATCTATGATATATGTATTGTGTATTGGACTTGGAGTTCGTGCCATTTTGCTATAAACACCTTTCTTGCATATATATAAGAGAAAACTTTGCATATTTTGTGTGTAATTGTTGGAATTATGGTTTTTAACCTTTCAAATATATTATTTTCATTAAAAATATAAAATTTTATGTATTTTTTAGTAAACCGGTTCATTAAGTTTGAACCGGTCCGGTTCCGGTCCGGTTCCGGTTCCGGTCCGGACCTCGGCCGGTTCCGAGTCCGGTTCCGATTTTTAAAACATTGAATAGGTCAACAAAAACTTTTTCAGAGACTGGTATACGTGCAAGATGCACAAACTAATAGCTGTGGTAGAATGTAGATATGTTTGCTGCGTCCCTGAAGGAGAGACTGTCCAAATTGAATATGGCACTTTAAGAACCACTTTTACCATATTCCCAGCTGTAGTATGGATGGATGTATTCATGAGACTTGATTTCAGCTCAGGTTGCCTAACGAACTAGTGGGAAATTGATGATCCATTGTTGTACAAGTTGATCTAGGCTCTGTTGCACAAATATCCCGATTGTTTGCTAGAATCGACCCATCCGTTCAATTCTTCCATTTAGTGACACAATTTTAAAGCATTAATCAAATTTTTCGTCTCCGTGGTATTAGCCCTCTTCAACTTTCCTTATGGGGTCGCGAAAGCCACAATTTCAGACTAGCAACTTTTGGCAAGAATTGTTTAAATAGCATAGGATATTTCAACTCAAAATGAGCTCAAATATGCCACTCTTGCAGATTGATGGACAAATAAAGACATGTCAATAAATATTTGGAGACAATACTGCACTGTTTCATCTCGGAACAACAGATTCATCTGCTTGTCTAAGTTGACCATCCTCTTGCTGAAATGGTGGCAAACAGATACTGTCTTACCACTTGGTTACTACACCTTTGTTTAAGATTTGCACGAAATATGATGTCTGTATATGGCCAACCCTCACCATCTCAGTCATGGTCCTGGACTCTTCTAGGATAGCTCCAAAGTGCGGATTGTTGATTCAACACTATATCGCTGCAAAAGTCTACTGCGGGCTCTATAGGATAACTTGATATAGGCTCAAAACCGGATGAAACAACCAAATTATCACAGTTCAAAATGCACCTTTTCCATTGGGGACATGGTTAAGTTGCAACTCCAACCATAAAAATAGTCTTCCTTAAAGCTTAGTGGTAGTTAGAAGTTAGTGCCAAGATTCTATGGACCATATCGAGTGCTGCAAGAAATCAACATTAACTCTGGCGTGGGGTGTAATTGGAAAGCTAATGCTCTATCTTCTAGTGACTCATAGAAGTTTTTTATGTATACATATGTTTGAAGAAGGTCCTTGAACAATGAGTTCCTGTACACATGATTCCTACAGTTGGGGGAAGAGAGCTCAATCATCTTAGAACTCGAGCCTATCTTGTTCAGACATATGCACACTACACAACCCCACCATCACCGAGATTCTGGTCTAATGGTAGGGCATGCAACTGGAAGATGCAACTTGGGAGAATACAAACCCTCTAGACATGGCTTCTGGCAATAATTTCCTAAGGTAAGCTTTGAGGACAAAAAATTTCTCAAGGGGGAGGGCATGTTAGGACCCTAATGTCCTAACCGTCTATTGTTTTTGCATTTTAATAGTCATAGTTGTCTTTTGGCTTGGGCGTCTATTGTGTGTGTGGGGACGATCCATCTTGGAGGGACATTAGGCAGTTAGGGACTTGTTGGTGCCTAGGAGTATTGTATATTATAAGCGTGACCCAGAGATAGGGATATCTTTTGAATGTTGGCAAAGGAGCTTACACCGCACTGTGTTAAGGCCAGGTAGCCCTAATCTCACCCAGAGGCCTTACCCATAGTAAATTATAAGCAAGTTAATAATCTATCGTTAAGCACCCAGTTCGACCCATCAAATGCACTAACTATATGCATTTTTTACATTTCATTTCAAACAATATTTTGCAAAACGTGAGATTCAATTTCACATTGTTGATGTGGGTGACCGTCATCTAATTAACATGGCATTGGTTGCTAACTGTAAGGAGAGCATATTTACGAGCTACTCATTCTGGCACTTGCATTGATGTGGGCACTAAATTGTCTTATATGCCCTAGATTCTCCAGTGTACCATACCATGTTGTCATCTCCCCAGATTCCTGGATTAGTTCGTATCAAAGACATCTATAGAGGCACCAAACTTCCAAAATTCAGCATGTGGTCTATAAAGGGAAAAAGCAAGGGAAGTGTTTAATATCATAATTTGCAGTTGCTTTTGTACATTCTTATTATTTTAAGTTATTTTGCTAACCTAGTGGCTTTAGAGATGTCGGGTCAGCTAGGAAAACTAGGGTGAAAAGCCAATTAGGGGAACTAAAAGGTCAAAGTTCCCGCAACTCATGTAGACGTGCTGCACACAGAAGGAAATGGTCGGTCCGTCTTTGGTCCCCTAGGATTGAACTATTTGCGGTTTTGGCACCACTTCTAAGTCTGCTGTAAAGGGAACTAAAGCTTGTTAATCTCTGGAGTACCCTGGGCCATAAAATAACAATGCTGTCATGGAATTGCCGCTTCTCTTGGATGTTGGACGCCCATGAAACCACTTTCTCATAAAGTCCTGCAATTGAGACACAAAAACCCTTTTTGCACTTGGTTATGAGGGTGAAACCCCTCATTCCTTCATTGGTGAATCTCACACGAAGGTTGCACTTGAAATGAAATTAAACAATAGATTTTCTAAGCTTGGACACATGCCATAAAATAGCCCATTGTTATGAAAAACCTCTCCTAAAAATGGCGTTACTTGCAACGTTATGGAGATTTTTGTCCGTGATTATCTAGGGCACGAATACTTCATTTCTTTGTTGATGACACTGGATTGTTCCTAATTTATAAGCTGATTTAATTTCTCAGATTGAACTTTGGGGCTTGGATTCATTATTTCTTGCCATTTTTGTACGTGGGTTTGCTGCTGTCATAAAATTAATTACTATACTTAAGCCAGGGTTATAAAAATTCATTTGTTGGATCAAAAGCAATACTTAAAAACAATCTAAATAAATTTAAATATTGCCCAAAAAAACCTTACATACCTTATCCCCAGCCTGGTTGTAAAAGTGGACATTGCGAACCCGTGAATAATTGCAATTTCGGCTTCTTAAGCTGCTCATAAGGGGATTTCTAGGGGGACTGGATGTAGCTTGCGGTTATAAATTTCTGTTTATTATGATTTGTAGCATTCTGAGCTGCCGATTTTCTCCAGGGGCCGAGGAAAGTCAGCCCGGAAGGAGGTGGCATTACATGTGCACAATATATTTGCCCTTCCTTGTGGTGAATTCCATGAGACCGAGTGTTTAGGTATGCTTTGTAAGAATTATGGCTTCACGCTGTAATCGTCAAAATAACATGTTTTAGCATATTACGATTGGACTCAACTGTTATCGCCCTTTTTTGTCAATATCATCTTTCATCTGGCAGTTACTATTTTCCCTCCTCCATGACTCTACTTCTAATTACACCGATAATCATTCAATGGAAGAATTGTAATGTAGTGAATTGCTCACAACTTAAATTCGACATCCATTTGACTGTTACGCCGGAGATAGTAGTGATATCACCTTAAATTTGACATTGTATTTGACTCGTTGATATTACAAGTTTTTCCTTTTTCTACTTGGAAAACTTGATCGAAAAAATTGTAACATCTTTGCCATATGGTGGAGTTTGTAAGACACAATTATGTTTGTTTTTAAACTAGAATCAGATTCTCGAGCCTAACATTTAGTGGAAACATCGGTGGAGATTTAGGTAGTGAAACTTATGGAATCAAGGTGGGTAAGAATCTTGAAGATTGATATCTGACTCGGTGTTATTTTCCATATAGGCAAACTATAGCCTTTACTGTTATGAAAAGATTGCAAATGAATTACCATCTATATATGCTCTTTAGATATCTCAAAAACTTTGAACAAGATATATGACCAATATTATTTTCCAAAAAGTTCTACTATAGAATTTACTTTATGAAGAATAAAATCAAAAATCAGAAAACTTTGGAATCTCAAAAACTTTGAACAAGATATTATGACCAATATTATTTTCCAAATGGTAAACTATAGAATTTACTTTTATGAAGAATAAAATCAAAATCATAATACTCTTGAATCATCAAAAATTATGGCCATACACAGATCTATGGCCAGATACTTACTTTCCATGTAACATTTCAATACTATCAGAATTTACTTTATGAAGAAGCTAATATCAAAATCAAATATCTAGGACTATAGAAAAATATCTAAAATCTGGCAACCTTTAAAATATCTAAAATCCGGCAAGACAATAAATATTGGAACCGCCGGAATTTGACACTTTCTAGCAAGGGCATCTTCAAAGTAGACGCCTACCGGCGAACTAATTAAAAAATTGCAATAATTCATAATAAAAATAGGTTGTTTGCACATTGTCCATGCTTCAATAGTCAAGAAGGGGATTACTTAGATTCAAATTCTCGGTGACTTTTTGTGGCTTTTTATTCATGGAAAAGATGCTCAGTTTAAATATAATTAACTAACAAAGCGAAAAAAACTTGTGAAAAGTGAGGTTGGTATTCTCAACAACAATTGTGTGTTGCAATAAATGTTGTCCTTTCTTTAGAATGTCATTAGGGGGGATTGATTAAATAGTAAGCGATGTTCAATTTCTAGGCACAGATTAAATTTCTAATTGTATAAATTCAGCATCATTTCAATTAATTCTAAGGGGGGCAGTTTTTTAATATTTATATGATAATTATAGTGCTTGTCTAACTAATCGCTTATTGGTTTAATTAAGTATAATTTAAAAAATTCTACCCCTTCTTCTTAATCCATTGGACTTCTCTCTTTCTCCCTCATATTTATTTGGGCTATGTTCCTATAATTCATTTGTTGGTGCTTTTATTGTCCTTTTTTCCTCATTCAATCTTAAGAGTGACTCCATAACCTTCTCTGCCAACCACCATTTTAAGCATTAGCCCTTTAATTTATAAAGGTGCTCTATAGTTTATTCTCAATTTTAAAGGTGAAAAGTCTTTGTTGATAGACCATTGATGAGTCATGTGAAGGGGAAACACTTGGGTAATCTAATCCGATATGTTAACACTCATAAATGTTAAACACATGTGTGTGCTACCATGGGCACCCATTTTTCATTCGAGCAGGATCAGCCATGACTGAAGTTAGTATTTTATTGGTAGCAATAGAGCAACTTTTCACTCAAAAGTAGATTTTAGGAAGCTATTGTACTGTCATTTACACATTTATAAATGCTTAATTTCTTTAACAGTTCCATTTACAATTTCTTAAATTGTAATTACCATTTTTTAGGGTGTAAGAGAATTTCAAGCATAGTGATCCCAAAACAAATTTGTATCTTTAATAGATGAATCTAGAGTAACGTTTTGTTAGGGTTAAGTCTTCAAATCTCACCATATAGATTTAAGTCATTCTATGCATTGAAAAAATCACATATTGAAGGTATTCAATGATCGCAAATTACTGGTTTGAACATCAGATTAATTTAGAGACTTACTAATTGTTAGATGGATTAGTTGCCATATTAATACAATCCATTATGTATCTCTCCTTAAATACTCATCTAGTTGTGCATTAGCCTTATTGTAAGAGTAATAAGCAATTTCTAATCAATTGATTAACAACAGATGATCTTATGGATCCTCATATTGCATTTTTGGGATTACTTACAATATATAACCTATGTTTATAGCTATATAGATTCTAATAGTTAAACAATTTTGATTTCATTGTTAAATGGATAATTAACATGCACTCACTCATTGGTGCATGTGTACAAGTATTCTCCAACTTGAGAAAGGGTATCATTGGGGAGAGGCAAATGAATAAGATTTTCTAAAACATGGGTATTCTTAGGAGAAAGAGATTTACCATGTTTGATACAATGCATGGATAACAATTTCAAAACTAAAAGTATGGTCATTAGTTTTCTTTTTGACTAATTTCCTTTCATTTTAATATCGCCTCGTGCAAGGTTACCAGTTTGTTCACAAGAACCACTCTGTGATAGCTAAAAGAGGTTGCACTCTAGCATCAATTATTCCTTGACAAAAAGATGCAATGTCATATTGTGGATTTTTGCCAAGTAGCTACATTGTCGCTTTAGGACAATGTCACGCTTGCATTATTCTCCACGTCATTGAAACTCGACCCCTTAGAAAATGGCCTTATCTAGTGTTGTTGATAACGTTATAGTAAAATGTATTGTAGATTTTAAGCAAAAATGAAGTTTGTATTTATGAGGTTTCACTAAAAAGGGTCCTTGTTGTGGGCAGTAACTTGGCTTAGTGTTCCTAATTTGTAGGATTAATTCTTTGTCAGAGGTTTCCCATTTCTTATACCTCCAAATTGCATTGTTATATGATCAAGCTCATAGGTGCATCTGAGTAGAATAGAGTTGCATCATTGAGGAAGCCAATCATTCACCTATTGTGCTTGCAATTACACTTGGCGTGGCAATATTGTAGTTTCTAAGAAATCTCCAAGGCCTGAATTACTTAAAACCTCATACCGTGCTTGAACACCTTGCACTTGCATTAAACCATAGTTGCAACTCTAAATATGGTTGAGATCGTTGAGCTCAAAGAAAGTAGTGCTTAGCTTTCGATGGATTGTTATTTACTGCAATGCATCACATATACCTATGGCAACTCACATGTAAATGTGCTCGTAGTTTCGATGAACTAAACCGAGTTTTTCATAACATCGAGCTCATGTGATTACATCAACGTTGGTATTGAACTCAGGACCCAAGTTCCATTGGAACCTCTTGCATACATGGCTCAACCAAAATATCACATTTATTGAAATTGTATGAAAAGCATACCAAGCTAGATTAATATCAATTGGGATGAGCTCAACCAAGGTATATGTGCCATAGCTCAAGCTATTTGTTTTGCAACACTGGCCACTCGAAGAGTTTGCATCATACAACTCGTAGGTAAGGCATAGAGGAGACCGAAGTGAGCTTAACTTGGAATCTCACTGATCGAGACCATAAGGCATAAAAGGATTTCCTACAACTCAGTGGGCGAGTATACACCAATGTTCGGGGAAATTAATGGCATAACATTCAAGCACACAAGTGAGTCAATAACCAGTAATGTGATAGCTTTTAAATCACTCCCAGTCGACCCACTATCCAATTGTGCGATAAATGGTCAAACGTTTTGCCAAGCTTATGGGAGCTCACCCCAACTCTAAGAGATTACAAAATTAGCATTAGTCGACCTGATTGAAACATAGAACCAAAGCTAAAAAATGGCCAATTTAGGTTACCCTCATGAAACATAGAAAGTAATGAACTGGATCATGAAGGAAGGAAGAAATGGTTTTAGATGGACATGAGCCTAAAACATTAATTAAATTGCTTCACGAGGGGCGGTAAATTAGAAATTGATTTGCCCCATGAACAAATTATAAGTGACAGGAGTTTGAATCACCAAGAAATTAGAAAAGCAAAATTTGTCATTGTAAACCCATAAATATAATGCATGACCTAGGAACAGAAACAATGGTGGAAGGCAAAATTTTTCCCTCGAAGAAGGCCTAAATTAGTGAATTCGAGGAAACGATCAAGACCAGGTCAAAATTTATATAGATTTTCGTAGAACCTTCTCAAAATCATTTTCGGTTGAGAATTGAATTCCCCAACACATCATTATGGAGGAAGAGCTCAGAGCGGCTAAAATTGGAGGGAAAGATACAGATCTAGATTTCAGAGTGAAGATCCATAGCTATTCATACGTTCCCATTTTTTAGTTACCTTGATTGCTTTGATACCTGCTACATTTGAGACATCAAGTATTTAACACATGTTTGATGATCTGAAGTGGCAAAATGGTAAGAGCTCAGGAAAAATCAGGTTCAACAGGTTGCAGGAGTCGACCCCTAGCACATGTTATTTTGCTATGTTAACATATAGTTAAAGCTCACCCATTAGAAAACAAGAGAACAAAACATATGGTACTATTCTTATTCTTCTCAACATTAGCCAATGGCATAGATATGATAGGAGTGCTCTTAAAAAGGGTATTTAGAAGAGATGGGTCCATTCATGTTTGATTCCCCTCTCCACCAAATATCTTTTATAAACCTTACACATTTGTTAAAATTTTTGCCAATATTGGCTTCTCAAGTGACCACCGATACTGTCAATATAAAAAGAAAACACATGGTTTTACTTTGGGGTAAGCAATGGTATAAACCATAAGGTGTAAATAATGATAAATTTAGGAGGTTTTCTTATAAAGCCATATGTATAGAATTATAATCCCAAATATGTTATAAAATGGATATAGATGAGAATCTAAGATCCATGATCTAATGAATCCTAGAACGATGACAGAGGGAAACATAACATGATTCTAAACCATGTAAATAAACTCACTAACATAGTTATATGGTTTTATAGGAGATTATCATGAAAGATATGAAGTGAGAAATGTATAGCCAATGAAAATCCTATATAGTTGATGAACAGTTAACCATCTCCATGATGAAAGAAGAGAAGTATGGAATTCATCAAACAACATCTTCTTTTGAGTCACACGAATATCTCATCATAGCATTATGCTTCTCACATTGAGGAGAAAATTTTGTAAAAAATTAAATAAGCTATAAAGTTCCTATTTCTTGCATCGAGATTGCACTTTGGACCAGTTGAAAGGTTGTAATGGGAACTAGCTTTAAGATTCTACCAAAGGATTTTGTGATATAAATTGTAAGACTCTCTGGACATTCTACATTGAGATCAGGTACATTCCCTCTCTAGCAAGTTGTATTCTTACTATTTCCTACCTAAGGATAATGATTGTAATTCCATGTCTGTTCATCAATATAAACACTCATACTGAGCACATGTTGTCGAAATTGTAAGAAGTTGAAGGAATTTTTTCCTTATTTGTGGAATGAACATATGCTTGATGAGGCTTTGTGTTTATAGCTCTTTCATTTTCTATGTTCACCATCTTTATGATTTAATAAAAATTGAATTAAATATTAATTCCATAGTAACTACTGTAACTAATGATATACATATGATAATATACAGTAAGATGGACAAACAACTAAACATGTAATAATATGAAACCCTAAGCAAGTGAGAGGAGATAGAGTGACTTAGCTGAATTTTTGAGCAATCTGGAAGTGATCTGGGTTGAGTGAATTACTGAAACAAACTGGGAAGACAACGTCGTCGAAGCTCACTGGAGGTTCTAAAACTCAGAAATGTGCAGGACAAAAGCGTGCCCATGAGGACAAGAGCACCTCGGGCGTCTAGTGATTGTTCCTGGGCTAGTGTCCACCTGTAGATGCTTAGGTTATGAATCTTTTCTGGGTCATGAGGAGTCTTTGCTGTTATTCTTTTGTCACTCTAATTTTATTTTGGGTTCACTGATCACACCTATAACCTGTAAAACAAATGTCTACTTGCACATGTCCACAAACCACATCAAATCTAATAAAAAAGATGCAGAATGTGGAGTCGGACTGACCCCGACGGTCACCCGAAGAGTGAACTTAGTACCGAGTGCTGCACTACATTTCAGACTCCATGTAGTTTTGTGTGAATGTGTGTGTAATGATGCCCTAGGATTCCCTTGTGCAAGTTGCACTATGATAGCGGGCTAGATCTAGAATTCTCCAAATGTATGCAAATGTGTGATATGGAATAAAATAAACTTCCCCTCCTATGTTGTGTATGCAGAGTGATGCAACCTTTGTCCCTTATATGGATGTGCTAGATGGATGCTTTTTAATTCTCTTGTGCCTTTATATTAAAACTTAGGTGATGATAGATATTGTTTAGTTCTTGGCCCCTTATTTAAGAGAATAACTAAGTATATATATGATTCCCTTGTTTGAATTTCGTAATTGACAACTGGAAGGCCGACCCAAAGTACTAAAAGATGCCCAAGAAGTAAAAGAGACCCAAAAGAGTAAGAAAAGGATAGAGAGGGTCAGGAGCACCCATAGGAGGGACAGGAGCACCTGGGCACTTATGTCCTAACTGGGTGCTAGTGTCTGAGGCTATAAAAGATAAATCAGTCAAGTTTTGGCAAAGTTGTAAGATGTGTAAGAGCCAATAATAATCCAAGAGATAAATAAAAGGCCCAAAAGACGTTGTCAACCACTAGTTTTCTTGTTTAGGAATCATGCATATATTAGTATGCTCTAGGACCTAGAAATGTACCAAAGTACATAGATTTTATGTCTACAGTTTTGCCCCACTTTATGTTGTTGAATGAATACTTGATATCATAAAGTAGATAGAAGATGTGTACCTTTTCAATCCATGTAGAACTAAGAGTGTAGCTGATAGCGTGCCAAGTGCACAAGTGACGCATGAAGTGATCGCAATGTGAAGTGTGGAAACTAGGAAGGGAAGTAGACCCTAGGTGTGAAGTGTATGTGTAGTAGTGTATTCTTGTGTTTTCAATGTGAGATGGACTTCTTCTTGTGTTCTAATTGACTTGACCTAACAAAAGAAGAGTGAAAAAGTAGTCAAAGTTTTGAATCCTTAAAAATCATAGTAATGTATCAAGAGTAAGTAAGTCAGAAACTTGTAAAAGTAAAAGGATAAGTGTTTACCATGATGTAATGAGAGATGTAAGATAGAAAGTTTGTCTGTTTGCTTTGGAGATGTTGCTTGAAATTGATTGCCCTATCTTGAGGTTTTTGCTTGATCTCATGCTAAGATCAAGTTTTTTGGGCGATCTCATGCCAAGAGCCTAATTTTTTTGGGTGACACCAAGAAGGTTTCTCACACCAACTTGTGAATTTTTTGGGTGATCTCACCCCAAGAGAAAGTGCTGGGGAGAGAGGTATGGTTTTTCTCTCCTTCTAAATGATGTTCCTGAATAAAGCACCACTTAAATATAATGGTATCATTCCTGATTTGATAACATTGAATGAATCCTAATTCATCAACTAATTTCAACTGTTTGAATGTTTGCTGTAACTTCCTTAAGGACAAGTGATCACAATACATAGAGAACTATGTGTAAATTCTAGTTGGAAACTGTGTTGAACTATTTCAAATTGTCTTCTCATGGTTTCCCCATAAGACACAAGCATTCTATGAACACAATTTAAAGCCACTCACATGTTATTTTAACCAATAATGGGTCCAAGTGTCTCTATTTTTTGACATTTCTGATTCTTAAAATTCATGTTAAGGTAGAACTTGGAGTTTTATCATGGATGTTTGAGCGTCTTAGAACTTGAATCTGTTTATATGAAGTCTCCAAGGTTCATCCCAATAAATGGGCATTCTTTGCTTTTGGAATTCTTGGATAGATGTTAGGATCTATTATCCTTTGGAGATATCAAAAAGCTTGTGCCTATGCATTTCTTCTTATATTTTTGATACTCTTTTAGACAAAGACTCCTGAAATACAAAGTATTCCGATTTGTAGGTGGGGTGTATCCAACTAGGACACGTCTCTCACACTCCCTAATCCAAATAGTAATTGGTTAGGCTACTTTAAATGATCTCTCATACACTCAACAGTCGTTGCCTTTGAAGATGAGAATGGTCTTCATAGAAGTGTATCAGACACAGAAAATCACACACTTGGGTATATTTCTAGGTCCTAATCGCATACCACTATTCATATGATTCATAAGCGAGAAAACTAGTAATTGACATCTATCTTTGGCCTATTTTATGTCTTCTTTATTTCCTCTTTGGTCTTACACACCCCACAACCCAGTCTTGATATTCATTGCTTCATCTTTCTTGACTCTGGACACCAGCGCCTAGCCAGGATGTCAGTGCCCATGTGCCCTCGTCCCCTCTAGGTGCCCCTGACCTCTTTGTATCTTACTCACCTCTTTTGGGCCTCTTTTATCTTTTGGGCATCTTGTTTTCTTATGGGTTGACCTTTTAGTTGTCAATTACAAAATTCAAACAAGGTAATCATATAAATAAAAAGTTATGTGACCATAATAAAGGACCAAGCTCTAAGCATCTATTATCATCACCTAAGGTTGCATCCAAAGGCATTCTAAGAGCATCAAAGCATCCATCTAGCACTCACTCAAGGGACAAGGGATTGCATTTTTTGCATACACGCATAGGAGGGGAAGTTCATTTTTTCATCCACACATCTATTTACATTGCTACATCTAGCTATTGCTCGCTATCAAGTGCATCTTGCACAAGAGCTTCCTAGGGCACAATTTCTACACACACACACAAGAACTACATGGAGTCTGAGATGTAGTGTAATGCTTGGTCATAAGTTCACTCTGTCGGGTGACCGTCAGGGTCAGTCTAACTCCCCATTTGCATCTTTCTTTTTTAGGATTTGATGTGTTTTGGGGTTTTACAGAATATCATATGTTTTGCAGGTTACAGGTGAACTTCTGCAATCATCTAGTGCAACATACATGTGACCAATAATGAAGGTTAGCAACCACCTTATGACACAAGAAAAATCAATTTCTGAGGTCTTTCGCTGTCACAGGTGCCTAGAGAGGTCTCTAGTGCCTAGGTACCCTAAAGTTCCAGGCACCCTAGTCCAGGATTATTTGATAGTTCCAAAATTTTTTTAGTGCTTGTTGCGATAGTCTTCCTCCTGTTTATCATTAGTTTTAGTCCTAGAAACACTTTGGGATTTATTGTGAAATCAGCTAAGTCTTCTACTCTCCCTCTTGCACTTAGGGTTTTAATTTTCTATTAGGTTATTGCTTGTGTCAAATCTATACTTTAGCATTATTTATTCATATGTGAATCTAAAATATCTAGGGTTTACAATAAATTATATATTGGTTAAATAATTTGGTGAACCCGAACTCATTTGAACACTCTTGGGTCTTCATTTCATCACATTTCATTTTCCTATTCTCTCATCATAGATATCTCCATTCATGATTTCTTGCTAGCTAATCCTGGTTGTAGAGATAAAATTATTTCTCTATTGGTTAATACTCACATTCCTTCTCATACTCATCTAGAATAGTATATCAATCATTCGTAAATGCATTTTCTCAACAAATTACTTTTTCCATCTGATATAGCTTGCACAATATTTTGCTTTTGACAATGATCCTCCTCTATATATATTAGATCACATCTATGATCACATGAATATTAAGTGGAGCTATAATCGATAATGGATTTGAGCTCAATCTTTGCTACTTTATCACTCATTCAAATATCAATCCTTTCCTCAGCTATGTTAGCCCATCATCCATTTCTCTTTGTACATATGATTCTTCTACACCTCCCATGCATAAGGAAACTATTACTTTACCTATCATAGTTGGGCCAAAAATTATTCTTGGTATTCATTTATTATCAATTTCCCAGTTCAGTATAATTTGATTACTTGGTAGATCCATGGCTTCACGCCATGCAGGCAAGTGCCTTCTATAGTTCATCCGAGTGTGTTAAATTATTACATGAAGGCTTTGAATATACATCATCACTTGATCATGACCCATTCAAATATTTCTACCTAGATCCAACCACTGCATTACCTACTCCAACTTATGCTACTGCTATTATGCATCTCGTTGATGATCAACAACCCAAGACTATCATGTCAAATTGCCTCCACTTGAAGGAACTATTTTTGCATTAACACCATCCCATCCACTTCATTATGACACCCCCTCTTTTACTAATGTTATGGTACTTTTTTATGGTTCTTCCATATTGGATGTCATTTTACCTTTCCTCATCTTCTCATGGGAAACCTGTAGCTGAATTTCCTCCTTTCACATGCACTCTTTTCATGAATAATTCTTATTGGCTCACACATTCCATTTGATCCCACTTTCTCTGAAACTATTTGCACATATGATGGCTTGGCTTAGATAGGATTCACACTAGATGATCTCCTCCCTCCATCTCATTCTCTAAACATCTATATCATGGATATGTTTATTAACTACTTATGGCCTCCATATCTTCCATCTATCAGTATTTATTACACACACTTCTCACACTTCTCCACTTACTCTTGGGTAGTCTTGGCTTGAATACATTGGTGGCACTTTGGATCCTATTCATATTGATATCAAATTTTCCATGCCTTTTAGCCATGTTTCTATTTACAATGATTCATTTCTCAGGATATTCACAAAATTTTACTCACTCATATGGACATATTTTTCCACTACCACCTTTCACTGATGAGGAATACACAATGGGCATGTGTAATTTACGTTGCAAATGGACTCCTTACATGATCAACCTCATACTATCTTCTTACTCAGGTCTCTAATGCCTTTCCATTTGGATTCAACCATGACAACGCTGATCTATTAGACGACGTTACTTGATTGTTCTTCACATCTTACACTTGGGGGCCATCATGCTTACTTTCCCCCTTAAATTTTATCTCTCACCTACTCTAGTATTCACAACTGTACTTCATTTCCCTATGACACACTCTTGTGCTAAGGTTCACACTTAAATCTAGGGATACTTTCATGAACCTCATCATTCCTACACACACACTGACTTACACACATCTTGCATATTATCGTCACTACCCTATGATGCACTCTAGTTCCATGGTTCATACTTGACTATTGAGGGTCTAATTATGAAATTAACCTCACCACCTACACACCATCACTCACTCTCTATATTTTATCTATGCTTCATTGATCTATCTTTCTAGCACACATTTTCAAACCATTTCCCAATGACACACTCTTGTTCTATGGTTCATTCTTGACTGTCGAGGGGTCTTTTATAAATGAACCTCATCTCATACATCATACTCATCCACTCGGGGGCACATTTCTCCTATCACATTCACTTTACATATCATTCCACCTCACTCATTCACAGCATATTACATATCTTGGTTGCACATACTCTTGCTTGCTTATACTAGTTACATGTACACTTTGTTTCACATGCTAGACAGATATTTCATATGTCATTATCTTTATCATATACACATGCACATTCACTTGTTCTCTAGTTGTGAATGTAGACTTTCTACAGATCTTTACATGCAACATGGATGCTTGGCACTGTACCTCTTACCAGTCCCACTGAGGCTCCTGGGGGCATCTACTTTCGTACACACTACAGGTGTTATTGTTTCATTTTATACTACTTCCTATTCTTACTAGCACACTACTCTATTGATATATACATGTCTTGACATACTTTTTATCTTTCTAACATGCTAATGGGTGCTTCATGTGCAACATTTTCTTTGTGGAACTATTTTCCACCATGGTTGTCTGATACTTTGCTTGATATTATTTTTCATTGTATGCCATTGTTTGTGGGCTATGCCCTATGTCTTACTTGTTCATTGTTTGTATGCTTTTGGCCGCTTCAGCCCTGATTGTCTTGCAACATTGTGAGTGATGTCCCATGTTTGAAACCCACTTTTCATGGTCTACATTGTCTTCTTGATTGCTAGATTACACATTGTCTTCTATATGTATATTTTTCTTGATTGCACTAACACATGTTTCTAGCCACTTTGTTTACATGTGCCTTGGTTTCTACCATGCACATTCCCTCCCCCTGTAGGGTATCAGTTTCATATCAACATCTGGTCCTCTCCTTTGGGCCACATCCTCCTAGTGATGTCGCATGCACCCCAAATGAGGGGGCATACATTGGGTGAATCAGTCACCCCATACAACAACTCAGAGCTTTAGTATATGCCTACACAATACAGGAACAACAAGTTACAGTCACAGAAATGACCCAGAATTTAACTTGGGTCCTCAATAGTACATACACAGATGCAAGTGCCCAAGATACAAACATGAGTTCACTTGGGTGCTCTTGACCGTTCTTGGGTGCCCATGACCAAGGGGAAGTTACAGTTACTTTCTTAGATCAACATATTTTCAGTAGTTTACATAAGTAGTTTTTACAGTACATGCAGAGTCCTCCAACAATCAGAATGCATTATATCTTCTTTTTCTACTTGGATCAAAATCTGGATTGAACATGGAATAAAAGCAGGATCACACCATCTGCAGTGGTGTATAAATTTCAGGAAGTAGTCAGGGATGGAGAATAACACTAGACCTTTCTCCCCAACACTCTTTCTGTCATGGCATGAGATCACCCAAAAAACTCACACTTGGCATGAGATCGCCCAAAAAACTCATTCTTGGCATGAGATCACCCAAAAAACTTGAATCTTGGCATGACATCACCCAAAAAACTCATTTCAGGACAGGACAATTTCTATCCTTTTCACTCATCACAGATCAGGTGCACATGTTCCTTTTACTACTTTTTCACATTTTTACATACTTTTTACATGATTTTACGGAGTTTTCATAACACATGACTTTGACTACTCTTTCGTTCTTCTTTTGCAGGTCCTTCCTTAATACACAACAAGAAGCATCCCTTCATCAACAAACACAAGTGACAATGAAAATAGGTACAAACATGACACAACACATACACTTCACCCCTAGGGTCACTCCTCTTCTTTAGCTTCCACACTTCATTTTTATCACTCCATGCTTTTTCTTGTCTCTTTGGCACACTTTCACCATCAATCTACATGGTTATTAGGTACACATCTCTTATCTACTTTATGTTATCAAGTATTCACTCAACAACATAAAGTGGGGGAAAATGTAGACACAAAATCACACACTTGGGTACATTTCTAGGTCCTAATCACATACTACTATTCATATGATTCCTAAGCGAGAAAACTAGTAATTGACATCTATCTTTGGCCTCTTTTCTATCTTTCTTACTTTTTCTTTAGTCTTACACAACCCCACAACCCAGTCTGATCTTCATTTCTTTATCTTTATTGACTTTGGACACCAACACCTAGCTAGGATGCCTAGGCGCCCTCATCCCCTCTAGGTGCCCCTGACCTCTTTGTATCTTACTCACCTCTTTTGGGCCTCTTTTATCTTTTGGGCATCTTGTTTTCTTATGGGTTGGCCTTTTAGTTGTCAATTACAAAATTCAAACAAGGGAATCATATAAATACAAAGCTATGTGACCATAAATAAAGGACCAAGCTCTAAGCATCTACTATCATCACCTAAGGTTACATCCAAAGGCATTCTAAGAGCATCAAGGCATCCATCTAGCTTCATTCAAGGGACAAGAGAGTGCATTTTTTGCATACATGCATAGGAGGGGAAGTTCATTTTGACCATCCACACATCTATTTACATTGGTACATCTAGTTATTACTCGTTATCAAGTGCATCTTGTACAAGAGCCTCCTAGGGCATGATTCTATACACACATGCACAAGAACTACATGGAGTCTGAGATGTAGTGCAACACTCAGTCATAAGTTCACTCTGTCAGGGTCAGTTCTGACTCCCCATTTACATCTTTTTTTTTTAGGATTTGATGTGTTTTGGGGTTTTGCAAGATATCATTTGTTTTGTAGGTTACAGGTGAATTCTACAGACATCCAAGCGACATACAGGTGACACAACAAGATTAGTGACCACCTTGCAACACAAGAAAAATCAGTTTCTGAGGTCATTTTAGTCACAGGCACCTAACAGAGGTCTCTAGTTCCTAGGCATCCCTGACCTAGTCCAGATTTGCCCCTAGTCCTAGGCTATTGTATTGGTAGTTACAAATTTTCTTGGAGTGTGGTTGTTAACAATTTTCCTCCTCCTGTTTATCAGTTTTCCAGTCTAGAACACTTCAAGATTTATTGTGAAAATCAACTAAGTCTTCTATTCCCTCTCTTGCACTTAGGGTTTTAATTTTCATTAGCTTATTACTTGTTTCTTGTATGTGGAATTTATCATTTGTATTTTTATTTATCATATGTGACTCTGCAATATCTAGGGTTAGACAACTAGTATGGTCATGTCTCCTTTTATCTTCTAACTCTTATTTCAATTTGAATATCTTAAGTGGCTTCATTTCATATTCCTAGGGTCATCCTTATCCTAATATTTCACATGTGGTTGTAGGTTATATAAGCAAGTCAATATCATTTTATTATAAGCTTGACTTGGCACTTTCACAAACTGTATTACAAAGTAGAATCAATCCAAAAGCACTTAAGGATCTCCTAGACCTTCCTAAATCAATTTCTTATGTCACTTAGAATAACCACTACTATAGATATGAATCTCTTAACTAGGTTAAATATTTTATCTTCCTCCATTTCCAAGATACAAAGGTCCTAGATTCATGTCTTAGGAAGATCAAAGTCACTCATGTCTAAATGAATCCATGTCAAAGGTCTTCATCGGGATAAAATGGTGTTAGTTTGGAAAATGAAGCATGTTATGCTACATCATAGACAATACTACTGTGAATTAGCGTAAAGTGTATCTACTCTATATTTATTGTTATTGACCTTTAACTATCTTTGTGTCAAAAAACTATCATTTTTGACACTCATAGGGGATCAACTTAGATCACATTCACACTTACATGTACACTTGAGGAAAACTACACGAGGCTTGATCCACTTGAGGGAATGTAATGCAACACTATGGATTCATTTGTTATAGGATTGAATGCCAAGTCAGTATAAACCCTCACCATATATTGATTTCTCATTTTTTTGTTTAATGTCTTTAGATGATATGTTAATGTAGGTATCTAGGGTTTCTACTTTGTTGCATGATTTATTATAGGTTGTGTATCAATTGTAGATCAAGATTACATACTACAAATCATAGTGATTTAAGATAATGTAAGGAGACATAATTCAAATGTCTACCATGACCTTTTTGAAAGAAGCTCTAAGACCCTACAACATGAGTGAGGACTATATAGAATAAGGGCTTAGACCATATATCATCCTATGCAGTATTTAGGAACCCAGTGCCAAGCTTTCTCATTCCCTCCTTTGGAGCCAAAACATCTTTAATATAACTTTGTATCAAACTTTTTTCCTTATCTTAGCCATTTGAAGATATTATCTATTTGGTGTCATTTATAAGTTCTCAATTACTTGTGTCAATTGAGCTAATCATTAAATATAACTTATCATTGATCTGTAATGTATTATAAACATTAATTGTATTTAATTATAAAATAGTCAAGGTTAGTAATTTAATAATCAAAGTATAAGATCTCTTGCATGACATCTAGATACCATCCAATTAGACACTATGTATGGTTATTTTATCATTCATTTCATACCAAAGGGAAGTTTATTATATTCCATTACACATCTATTACATTGTATTTAAAATGGACTTGATTCATAGCTTATAAGTGTGACATGAACAAGTAACTCATTTACATGATTCTAAACACAGATAGTTATTGAGTGCTAAAGATATGAATGTACAATATAACGTAAGAAATTCATAATGAGACTCAGCTTGAGTAATAGCATAAATGAACACCATCATTTTGCATCTTGGATTTGATTTCTCATTTTACAGAAATATTGTTCATAGTGTGAACACTTAGGAGTGGTTTGGGTTATTTGGTAGTTATAGTTTTCAATATTTATAAAATAATATATGAGTGTGCAAAACAGTTGTAATGCACAACTCATAGTTGAGAGATATTTGGGATATTGAGAGGACTTAGAGATTATCTTTGACTCCTTACTTATAGGAGTTCATTGATCTATTTATATGTAATCTCTCCATTGGGAATTTGTCCTCGAATGAATTACAATATCTCTGGTTTTATTATTTTATTGTGCAATGTTTTGTTTTTTATTTGATTAAATCATGGATATTTACAAGATTTGGTATCAGAGCAGGTTAGACCACAATGATAACTTGTAGGAGTTTGTGAGGCATTTAGATCTGGAGCAAATTTGTTTCATTGGAATCAAATTTGTGCGTGTTTCATTGGAGTCAAATATGTGACCTGCGTGTTTCATTGGAGTCAAATCTGTGACCTGCAACCAACAGCGGTGATGCTTCACTCAGGTGAATCCATACTTGGTTGCGACGTGACTTCTTGCAATATCTAGATCCACAGTGACAGAGGTATTGTGTTTCTTTCCTTTTTTGGATGCAGATGAAAATATAGGACTGAAACAAAATTTTGCCAAATTTGGAAAGGGTCCGAGAAGATGTTGGAGTTATAACTTAAAATTGCCATAACTTTCAGCTGGTAACTCAGATTAATGTGTCATTCATTTAAATGTGTATTTTTTCGATCTCTACACATTGATCCTGTGTTTTCTATTGTTGGACAAAAAAATTATTTTTTTCCATTTTTGGCAAATATGTCAGAAAATTTTACTTTCAGTGTTTAAAGTTTATTGTAAGGGTGCATTTTCGACTGAGTTCGACACCTATTATGGAAATTCCATTAGATAAATTCAATGGATTAAATTTTCACACATGGAAGGTGAAAATACAAATGCAATTAATGAACAAGAACCTTTGGGGAATTGTGAGTGGAAAAGAACCAGAACCAACAGATGCTGCAAAATTGCTTGAATGGCAAACCAGGGATGACAAAGCAAAATCCATTATTGGGCTTGCTTTATCAGATACTGAGTTGCATTATATAGACTTAGAAATTTTTTTAAAGATATATGGGATTCGCTAAGTCAGACATTTGGTGCAAAGGCGGTGAATGCTAAATTCTCACTTAAGTTGCAGTTATTCAAGTTGAAAATGAATGAGGGTGCAACTATGTCAAGTCATATTAACGATCTTAGATCTCTTCTAAGACAACTGACAGAAGTAAGTGCTCAGGTAGATGATGAAGATGCAAAAGCTATTTTATTAAATAGTTTACCTCCAAAATACAGTAATGTAGTTTTTACTCTTGGTCAAATGCCTTCTCATTCACTTGAAGGTATGATTTTTGCATTACTAGCTGAAGAAAAAAGAACAAAAGAAGATATTGAGGAAGAAACTGCTCTTTATATTAAAAGGAAGCATACTAATTTTTTCAAAAACAAAGAGGAATTAGAATGCTTTTATTGTAAGAAAAAAGGACATAAATCTTCTTTTTGTATTACTCATGCCAAGGACATCATAAAAGGAAAGCTAAAAATGGATGAAGCTAATGC
This sequence comes from Taxus chinensis, assembly GCA_019776745.2. Lineage (NCBI taxonomy): Eukaryota > Viridiplantae > Streptophyta > Pinopsida > Cupressales > Taxaceae > Taxus > Taxus chinensis. The sequence goes on along the minus strand of JAHRHJ020000344.1, from coordinate 135,962 downwards.
AGTTGTTAAAGAAGAGTCAGAGAATGAAGAAGAATATGAACCTGAACAGAAGGAGGATGAAGATGACTACCTATACTAAGTAGTTCCTGATGGAGGATGGAGGCATAGGAGGATGGAGGCAAATTGGCATCTCTTGTTAGTCACCAACAAAGAGATTGCTTCATGGTATTGGTGACCTTTTATTTTTGTTGTGTGGTGTGTTTACTTTATGTTGTAATAATGAACAGAAGTAACATTCATGTTTAAAGCTCCTGCATGAGCATAATTTCTGTTTTGTAATCCCTCTAAGTTAGAAACAATGATGTGAGCAAAATAATGTACGCTGCTATGTAGTGGTTGGTTCCACTAGAAAACCATTTTCTGAGTTGGAGGTTCTCTTTGAAAACCTCATATTGTTTGAGTTGTTGGTACTCATTGAAAACCTTCATTTCTTTGTAGATCATGAGCAGTACAGGAGATAGCTTTCCCCATGTTCACACTAAGGGGGTGACTGTTACAGAAATATTGTTCATAGTGTGAACACTTAGGAGTGGTTTGGGTTATTTGGTAGTAATAGTTTTTAATATTTATAAAATAATATATGAGTGTGCAAAACAGTTGTAATGCACAACTCATAGTTGAGAGATATTTGGGATATTGAGAGGACTTAGAGATTAGCCTTGACTCCTTACTTATAGGAGTTCATTGAGCTATTTATATGTAATCTCTCCATTGGGAATTTGTCCCGAATGAATTACAATATCTCTGGTTTTATTATTTTATTGTGCAATGTTTTGTTTTTTATTTGATTAAATCATGGATATTTACAAGCTTCAATTACTTCAAATGCACCCATCTTTGTAAAGATGCTCCTCCACAAAACCCTAGACACTATGTATCTTCCTATCAACATGTTGCCTACTCAAGTCAATGTTATCTTCAATCCTCTTTCTGATTGACTCTCTTGGTTCCAATTCCAATAAATCTATTTGCAAATCCATTCAAGCTCTTCATTCTTTATTTCAAGATAAATTTCAGGCTATGGAATCCACAATTACATCTCTAAAATCTGAAATCCAACATCTTAAGGATGCTTCTCAAGCTCATGTTTGTTTTCCTTCTACATGTCATCTTCATTTATATCTTCTACATGTGCTCATATTAGTGAGCACCTCAAATATTTTCCATTCTCCCTATCGCCTCTCAAGTTTGCAATCAATGCTAAGCAACAAGACATTCTTTTGAGATCCTCAACTCATCAATTAATCATCTTACCATCTACTCATTAGGCTATCCTCCTTATCGACTTGCAAAATATCAAGGTCTTCCATATTGCAATTATCATCGAATCAATGGAAATAATGACAATGATTTCTATGCTTTACAACGAAGAATCAAACATCTTGATTGTCAAGGTTTTATCTCATTTGTTACACGACATCCTCCTACATATTCAATTGTTTAATCCCAATGGGTTCCTAAACTTGATTCGTCTATGTCTAATGAGCATCATGTCATTACCTCTCATGTTTCTTCTACGGAAAATCAAGCGCCAACTAGGCAACCTCCATTAAAACTCAATCCAACACCTCCTCCTCTCAAGTCCATCTATGACATCTTACCAAGTCTTCAAACGTACGCAATCCGCCTCTAAGTTATTCAAGATCCACCACCTAATCCCTACTTCAAGTCTTCTGAAGTCATCTTGTCAAAGAAACTACTAAGTACCAAGACCATTTCAAATACTGCCACCATGGTCCTATTGTTGTTTCGATTCCTGCTTCATCCCTCACTTTATCGTGACAGAAATAACGCTCTCCCATCAAAAGGTTAAAGAAATTCTCACATTCCACATAATCTTTTACATCATTGGCACACTTGGGGGCATCTAACTTTGTTCTTCCCCCCTTATGTTGCCTATCAAACTCTTTCTCATGACACAAACAATTAACGCTCCACAATGCTTCAAGGTATCACTCACATCTTCTCTGCACTTTCAATTGGACCTTAATGGCATCACATTGTATCATCATTCCCTTGAAACACACTCCTGTTCTTAGCATGTTCTTCATGACTGTTGAGGGATATCTTACAATAAGAACTTCATGTTTCATCTACTGTTATATCTATCTACTACATACTCATTCATACATGCATACATTTATCACCATCTATTTAGCATATATGGTACACATCTCTGATCATTTGTCACTAAACATCATTCTCAAATAACGCACTCATCACCATATCAATTGGGGGCATCGTACTTCCACCCCCCCTCTTCTACACATCATCAGCTATTGTGCATCTTACACACATCACATCTAGTCTTTTACATTCATCATGGAAATATCTTATGCATCGATACATTTCCCGATGACACACTCTCGTTTATGGTTCACATTTGACTATTAAGGGCATACTATACACATGAACCTCACACTCTTATCATTATACACACTTTACATACTTCACGCATGTACCATCAAAACATACTCATATCTACGCAACATCTATTATACACTTTGCTCATTCACTATACACATTCGCACTACATCTTGTTACATCTACATCTTATTACACATGTTCATTACCCTATGATGCACTATAGTTCCGTATGGTTCATACTCAACTTTATCAGGGTTACAATCTAAAATGAACCTCACCACACTCACTCAATCCATCACTTTACACTTACACTCTACGCTTTGTGCTTTAACGATCATATCTTATCTTGCACACAATTCAATTTTCTATGACACACTCTCATGTTTCAATTCATTCTTGACTTAAGGGGGCATAATGAACACTCCACACATCCATGGATGTTTTGTGTCTCCTATCACACTCACTTTGTAGGTTATCATTCCATACTACATACACACCATCTACACATCTTGATTGCATTTAGCCTTGCTTACTTTACTAGGGACATCTGATTACACTAGATAGATATCTTATTGTCATTATCTTTATCATACACATATAGGTGTTATTGTTTCATTTTCTTAGATTACAAATCTATACACACAGCATCTTATACCTAGTACCACACAGGGGCATACTTTCATACATTACAGGTGTTATTAATATATACACACTTTGACATACTTTTTATCTTTCTAACATGCTAATCAGGTGCTTCATGTGCAACATTTGTAGCGGAACTATATGCTTCCATGGTTATTTGTTACATTGCTTGTTATTGTTTGCTCTTTGTATGCTATTGTTTGCGAGCTTTTCCCTTTGTCTTGTGTGCACACTTGTCTACTTTTGGCCTAGTCAGCCTTGATTGTCTTGCAACATTGTGAGTGGTGTCCCATGTTTGATAACCCACTTTTCATGGTCTACATTGTCTTCTTGTGTGTTTACATTATCTTCTTGCATCTTAGTTTACACATTGTCTACTTAGCTTACATTTGTCTTTTACATGCATGTTTGTACTTGTACTAACACTTTCTCCTAGCCACTTTCTTTGCGTATGTGCCTTGTTTCTACCAAGTGCATTCCCTTCCCCCCTGCAGGGCACAGTTTCAGCACATCAAACGGTCCTCCTTTGAGCCGCATACTCCTTCAGCGAATGTTGCATGCACCCCAAAATGAGGGGGGGCATCATTTAGGTGAATCAGTCACCCCATACATTAGTCTATAGTCATTACACAACACAACAAGTTCATAGTATTCCGATATCAACACAGTTTTCAGTTCATTAGGGCTCAAGAATACAAACTTGGGTCCTTAGCACATTGCACATACAGACCCTTCCTGACACCTATAACCAGGGGGTAGTTACACAACATTTTGGTAGTTCAATATCTACAGAACTTCACACAATAACTTTTATAGGGCATACAGTCCTTAGCAATTTCACATTGGATTGAATTGTTCAAATTTTACACACCATCTGCAGTGGTGTCCTACATTGCGGGAAGCAGTTAAAGGTTGGAGGATAACACCAGACTTTTCTCCCTACACTTCTTCCATATCATTGGCGTGAGATCACCCTCAAAGTGCAACTGGTGTGAGATGCCCTCGCAGCCACTGCAACTGACGTGAGATCGCCTGAAAAATCGTTCGCCTACAACATCTACAGGATCCTTTCTACACTCTTTCCTCATCACAGATCAGGTGCACATGTTCCTTTTTCACATTTTCATATTTTACATACTTTGCTTACATAATTTTTACACATTTTCGATCATATACATGTGTATTTGACTACTTGTTTGTTCTTCTCTTTTACAAGTTTCGTCCTTATGGGCAAGCGGTAGTCAACATCATCAACATTTTCACAAAACATCAACATCAACAAACAACATGCACATTGCGACATCTAACAGGCACATTGCGACATCTACACATGTGTTTTTGTGTTAGGTTCATTTTCATCTCTACTTTTTGCACTTTTTCCTCTTTAACATCCATGCTTCACACTTTTATCACTCTACACTTTATCTTGTCCCTTGGCACACTCTTTCTACATCAATCTACATGGTTATCAAGTACGCATCTCTATCTACTTTATGTTACCAAGATTTCAATCACCAACATAAAGTGGGGGAAAATGTAGACACAAAATCATACACTTTGGGTAATTATTTAGTCCGAATTAATACTACTATTTCATATGATTCCTAAGCAAGAAAAGTACTAATTAACCCATGTCTTTGGCCACCTTTCTTTGCTTTTTATTGCCACTTTCCTTACACCCTTACTTGCTCAGTCACCTTTTTATACCTTGTTTTTATCATCCTAGACACCAGCGCCTTGTCAGGACACCAACACCAGGACGCCAACGACAGGCTCCCATGTCCCCTCTTATGCACCCTGACCTCAGTATACTTTATTCACATCTTTTGGGTCCTTTTTATCTGTTTGAGCATCTTATTTTTTTGGTAGTTAGCCTTTTTAGGGGTTAATTACAATATTCAAGGAAGGGAATCATATAAATATAAAGTTATGTGATCATAATAAAGGAAAAAGCACTAAGCATTAGCTATCACCACCTAAGGTTGCATCCATCAAGCATCTAAGAGCTCCATTGCATCCATCTAACACCATCCAAGGGACAAAGTTTGGTTATTCTGCATACACTTCATAGGAGGGGAAGTTCATTCTATTCCATGCACACATCTATTACATTTCTTTACATCTAGCTACTATCTCGCTATCAAGTGCATCTTGCACAAGAGCCACCTAGGAGCACAATTCTACACACATAGCATATAGAACTACATTGGATTCTAAGATGTAGAGTGCAATGCTCAGTCATAAGTCCACCATTATGACAACTGAGGACAGTCTGACCCCTCATTTGCATCTTTCTTTTTTAGGATTTGATGTCTTTTTTAGGGTTTTACAGGAGTCATTACATTCACTGTGCAGGTTTACAGCGTACTTCGGTGATCATTGTGAACATAAATTAGTGATCATCCAGTGTGAAACATACAGGTGAATAGCTATTGACCACTAAGGAAGGTTAGTTTTGACCATTTCTATAGACATCCAGGCACCCAGAAAGAGGTCTTGGGCCCTCGCAGGGTACCACTTATCCTTACCCAAGCACCCATGTCTAGGCAAAATGTCAGCAAGCACTACATTTTTCTGAGGTCTCTGATGTGACGCTAGGTACTTCCTCTCTGTTCATTCCATTCAGCACTTCATCATAGTCCAAACTCACTGCAAATGGGACTAAGACTGTAGTTAAGGTAAGTGCAACTAGGGTCTTCACATTTTATTGCTCATATAAAGTTTGGGTAAGTTTACAAGTGCTTATATTGCTGCATTGTATTTACTACAGTTATAACAGATCAGATTTTATATTCTATATTTATAATAAAATAGTTCGGGATTGTATTAAATTAGTCAACAATTGATTGTATTGTAATATACCTCTCCCACTCATCTATCCATGTTATATGCTCATGCATCTTCTCACTAGAGCTAGTGTTACCAGCGTAATGTGGGGGAATTATGTGTCATTACTTCCTAGTAAATCATGTATGCTCAATATGTATCTATGCTATGAGAGTAGGCAAGGATCCATTGGTATGCTAAAGAAGATGAACATATGTCTGTGAGAGTGCATGTATCATAGGCATGTGGATTAGGATTGTGTCATGCATTTGTCAAAACTTTAGAATAGGTAGAACATTAGTAAATACAAGAGCTACCAACAATTAATGTCAACATGGTGAGGGGGAAACCCTATATAGTCCAAGATTCTGAGTTAGATTAATAGGAAGTATATAAGCAATAAGAATGTACCCATTAGGAGAAAATAGAATAGGTGTAACATTGTGTGTCTTGGCAATAGTGGAAAAAGTAGGTGAAAATATGAGGATTAACATGTAAGTCAAAAGATGTGTAACATATGTAATTCTACGAGGCTCATCAATATGATTGTCAAATAATGGGGGTAGAGAAACAAGACTCATTTGAAGCAATAGTTGTAATTTGGAAAGAGAATAAATAATAAAGTAGTATGAATTATCCCATACCCAGAAAGGAAGGAAGAGGGGAATTGATTTCCCCATGGATGTCACAAGATAATATGAAAACATAGTAAATGAATTATGCATAGGATCTTAGGAAAGTGCTTATGATTAGGAATCATTGTAAAATCAGCATACAGATGCTTAACTTGTGATGAGGAAGGTGTGGAGAGAGATGTAACATATTATCGCGTATATCTAATTGTATCGAGAATGAGACATAATGGGAGGAGTATCATGGGTACCAATAGAGAATTGATCTGTGTAAATCAGTAACACTGGGGTGCATCTTAAGAGGAGAAGGATGTGTAATGTAGGTAATTTCATTAGCATCATGTATAAGGGGAATATCAACAGTAGTATATGACATAATGTGGAATTTTGTAGCAGTATCCATGGAAGAAGGTGTAGCAAGGGCATTGTGTGCTATGGCAGGGGTAGAAAGAAGTGTATGCATAGTATGTAACCAAAGATGGCCTAGAAGGATAGTATAAGGAACATCATGAGGCATAATGTGACATAAAAAATTAAGAGTGTAATATCCCATACTAAGGGGAAGAGAGATTGTGCCCAATACTTGTTTAGGTGCAATATCAAAGCCACAAATACAAATAGTATATGGATTGAGATGAGTATAGAAAGTCCTATTTTATGGAGAAAGGACAGAGTGCATATGTTAAGACCAGATCCAGGATCAACTAGGACACACTTAATAAGGAGATTATGAAGTTGAACCTGTAGATATACAAAGGGTAAGCATTAGAATTGAAGGGATGGGAAGCCATGAAAGATCTGATAATGGGCATGTAAGGAATGGGTTCACCAAATGATTTAATTTAAATTGTATTAAATCTTTAATTTTAGAGTAACAACTGTAACTGTATGATATACTATGATAAAATACAGTAAATGGACAAGCAAAAACTAAGCATATAATATGTAAAACCCTAAGAAAATGAGAGAGAAGATGACTTAGCTGATTTTGTGTGATCTGAAATGATCTGGATTGAGATGAAATGCTAGAAAAAACTAGAAGAGTGTCATCAAGGATCACTAATGAGGGTTCTGGAACTAGAGAATGTACAGTAGACAGAAGCATCCATAAGGAGGATAGGAGTGCCCTGGGCAGTTCTAATGACTGAATGGGTGCTAGTGTCCGCTTAGATGCTCAAGTTCTAAATTTTTTTGGGTGGAAGGTCTTCACTCTTAATATTCCTTTTGTCACTCTCTAATTTTGTTAGGGGTTGTTGATCACATTGTAACCTGTAAAAACAAATTTCTGCCTACACATCTCCACAAACCACATCAAATCTAATAAAAAAGATGTGGAATATGGAGTCAGAATGTGACCCCGATGGTCACCCAAAGAGTGAACTTAGTATCGAGTATTGCACTACATCTCAAACTCCATGTAGTTCTATGTGTGTATATGTGTGTAATGATGCCCTAGGTTTCCCTTGTGCAAGTTACACTATGACATGGATAGATCTAGAATGCTCCAAGTATGCAAATGTGTGAGATGGAATATAATAAACTTCCCCTCCTATGAAGTATGTATGCAGAGTGATGCAACCCTTGTCCCTTGTATGGATATGCTAGATGGATGCCTTTTGAAGTGCTCTTGTGCCTTTGGATGCAAGCTTAGGTGATAGTAGATAATGCTTAATGCTTTGCCCCTTATTTAGAATAAGTGACTAAGTATATATATGATTCCCTTATTTTCAATTTCATAATTGACAACTGGAAGGATGACCCAAAGTATTGACAAAAAGTTGCCCAAAAAGTAAAAGAGACCCAAAAGAAAAGAAAATAAAGATCAGGGTCCTTTTATGAGCACCTAGAAGGGATCAGGAGCACCTGGGTGCTTCTGTCCTAACTGGGTGCTAGTGTCTTAAGGCCATAAAAGGATAAATTAAGTCAAGTTTCCATCAGGGTTGTAAGATGTGTAAGCTCCTAGAAAGGAAGTGCAAGAGATAAAGCAAAAAGGCCAAAAGGAGTATGTCTTTCAACCACTAGTTTTCTTGCTTAGGAATCATGTATTTATTAGTATGCTTTAGGACCTATGAAATGTACCCAAGTGCATAGATTTTGTGTCTACACATTTGCTGAGGACTCACTATTCTTTCTATGCTAAAAATTATGAATAAATGGATATGTCTTCCTCCCAGAAAGAGGGGCAATTTCCTCAAAGCCATAATCCTCCGTGGTGACCTGTTGTGTCTCATGTTACTGGCAGCCATTAAGGGGTAGAACTAGCCCTGATGTCACGAGTGTCTCTTATACCCACATATCCTCATACACCATGGTGTCGATGGAGTCCCATATAGGAGAGGTTATTGTTGTAGTATATCATAGTTAGTTTTTCACAATGGAGGTTATACCTATAAGATAAAGATGTCATGTTGCCTGAATTGCTATGGGGAAAATGAATGTTTTTGTCTAGAGATGTGTATATGGACTAGGGATGCCCTGGTATAGATGGCTGCATAAATCAAAACCATAAGGATGCAGTAGGACACATGACAAGTTTCATAGCCATTGAAATGGACTACATAGATCTGCCCAATAGAATTAGAGGTTTTCCCTTCACCAACCAGTCGAAGGATATACTTCATGAGTTTAACTAATACATGAAACTAGGGGCTTTCATTAGGAATAATTTACCTATTGTTACCCTAAGTTTTGTTGCAAGCCAAAATCCACATACTTCATTATTCTTCATTCATTTGCAGAGCTAGGAATGTTATATTCCTACCATGATTCATAGGGAGATCTACCCCTTTTTTTGGTGACTGCACTACACATGGTATTCTCTGGGAACCTTATTAATTTCTCGGCATAAATCCTTCTTGTGAAGGGTAGGTCCATTCTATCACTTTGTGAGAATAATGTGTTGGGATAATGCCTAAGAGTTCATGGACATGGAGGCTTATAGATGCCTCCGATGATACTCTTTCTTGTCATGATGCACAGTTGACACTCATAGATGGATCTATTCTGCAAAAGATAACTTGGGTAAAGCAAACCCTCTAAATTGTTGGTATTTGGATTTCGTGATATCTATTGTATTGTAGAGAGAAGAGATTGCAAAACTGATTTGCCCTCTAATAAATGGTGAGAACTATTATGTATCATAAACTATTTGAAAACAGAACCAATACTTCACATGTAATAAAATGATGTAATACTTGAGATATGTAAACTTCTGCAATACTGTCAATACATTGTATTCCATGAGATAAATAGAATCATACACTTGTCATACACTTGACATAGAATTGTGAATATGTGTGGAACTAATAAATTAAACTAGATGTATACTTTATGATTAGGTAATTGGATGAACCTAACTAAATGATAATTGTTACTTATAAGGTTCTTGTTCATGTAAAGCTGAAATGTAATGAAATGTATGCAAATGTTTAATGAATTAACTACAATGCCTTAGTTTAATTGGATGAACAATTATATGTGAAATCATATAGGTATTTGTAATTAATGATTTATGCACTTCATGGATAATTCACCTTATGTTTAATGGAAAGTTAACTATACAAGTTAAAATGAAAGTGACACAACTAATTCTAATATGACCTAGAGACTTGTATAACTTGTATTGCGATCTTTTGGATTGCTTCTCATGCATGTGATGCCTTTGGATTGTTATGACATAAGTGACCTAAAAAATCTATCAGGAGGGGTCATTTCGATGTCCCTAGTCATGTAAGGGTGATTGAAAATTCTAGTTCAAAATAAAAAAACATCCCAGTGTGTTTTTCCGGTTACCCACCACATCATTATGACCTTGGCCCATCAATAACATTAATTCCACACTTAACAATATATTTTCCCCTACAATATTGGACCATAGGTATTTCTAAGTTGTGTTTTGTGTTGTGCCTAGATAAAAATGGAAAGAACAAGAAATACATATGGTAGTGGAAATGATTTATGCCAACAATAATAGTAAAATAATTATTGCAAGAAAAGACAATGGACCATTATTCTTGCACTTTTGGCAGATACTTAGTGATCGGCTGAGTTGCTACTTGAGGCAAAGGGTTCTTCGATGAGGAAACACCTAAAGGGATATGATCAAGGAGATTAGGCACTTGAGTCTGATGATAGACAAAATGTCCTAGGAATCTCTGGATTTGAAATCTCTTAGGATTCTAGTTGGACAGGTGCCCAAGAGGGCAAGGTTTGCGACTAGAGAGTTCAATCAAAGGATTTTCTGACCTATCGCAAGAGTAGTATAAGCATTAAGTACAATGGAGCTCAGTACTAGGTGATGGGATTGAATCACAATTGATCACCAATATGGAAAAATATTTCAAGATTGAGGAACCTTCTTTAGGAAACAAAATGTTGTTTGGGTAGAGTTATCAGCTTTTAGGACTCTATGCATTTTTTGGTGGAGCGTATGTAAAAATAGCATAAAAAAAATCTAAGTTTTGAGAACACTACGTGGGAATTGCTTGTGACCTTTCATTCAGGATACAAGATGGTTACCACAATTGTAATTTTGATCATGGAGGATGGTAAAAATTCATAACTTTATTGAAGGGAACATCATAGTGACCCAGTATTGGGATAAGTTCACAAGACTTCTCAAGTATGTACACTCATTATCAGGGAGATGACCGTAAATTTTAGACTATTAGCCCAATTTTTTTGATGGGTTTGAGTCCCCATATTGAAAAATAATGTGGACCTTCATGAATTTTCAACTTCTTAGTAAATGAAGGATGACTTGAATCCTGAAATAAGCAACAATACAAGCTACAAGTACTCTTTTCTTATAAACAAGGATTTTAAGGGCACAAGGATCAGTGGATCAAATCTAACAACCATTTACGAAGCCATTCAAGAACTTCAGTAAGTTCAAAAACACTTGTGCATAAACAAAGAGGGGATTAGCTTTGGAAGTCTAACAAACGATTAGAAACTCTTTCAAGCTTCATCTAATAATGTACAGGAAACTTAACCGAATGGGAATGGTATTAATGAGTATTGAATAAGAGCACAAGATGAGAATTTTCCATTTTGGAAGGTTTGGAATCAGTAGTTGGATGTTAACAGATGTGGACGTGATCATTATGCTAGAATTTATACCTAATCTTGCGTAAGAAAAGTATTCACTGATGACCCATTCCATAGTCCATCCACTTGTCTTGTTGGTTTTTATTGCTTTTATCTTTCACACTTGTCACTCATACACACAGTTCTGGTCAGGTCACAGGGATCCATGTCTGTCAGTCTTCACTCATTTGTCATCACTTGTCTCTGGACACTAGTGCCCAGGACACTAGACACTAGTGTAGTGCTCATGTCCATCCTGGGTGCCCATGTCCTCTTTATGTTTGATCTTATTTTTGACATTTGAGGTCGGTATTTATAGTTTTCCCTCTCATATCCTGAGGTACTAGTCGGCATGTCAGGTCATTAGTGTCGAAATTCAAGCAAGAGATCCCTATATAAACACAACATACATACCATTATAAGGGCAAACAATTCTTATCAAGGGCTAGCTATCTACATAGATCAAGGGACTGCATTTGGGCACATTATTCTACATACACACTACATAGGAAGGGGAGTTCATTCTATTCCATCCACACATTTGCATTTTATCTAGCTACCACCCACTATCTTGGCGTCATTGGCATGAGGGTGACCTAGGAGCACTATTGCACACACAAGCACATAGAACTACATTGGGTCTGAGATGTAGTGTAACACTCAGTCGTAAGTTCACCATTGTGACAGTTGAGGACAGTCTGACCCCTCATTTTGCATCTTTCTTTTTTAGGATTTGATGTCTTTTTTAGGGTTTTGTAGGAGGATATTTGTGTGTAGGTTTACAGGTACCTCAGCGATCCAAGTGCGACATACAGGTGACCAAAGGAAAACAAGTGTGAATCCCTAGCAACCATATCAGAACCAGGTTCTGACCTTTTCTGCAGACCCAGGCACCCAGAAATAGGCCTAGGGCACCCACGGGTGCCCCTGTCCCTCTCCAGGCACCCCAGTCCAGCCATTTCCACCTCTGCTGCATTTTTTTGTGGTTCGTTGCGACGGTCTGTGCTTCTGTTTCATCATATTGTCCAGTCTAGACTCACTTGCGGGATAAGTGAAATTAAGATAAGTACCTTACCCCTCTCATTTCCTTTCATAGTTAAAATTAAATAAATTGTTTAGCATTTATATTTCATTGTATATCATTTATAACAGATCTTTGCATTCATATTTTAATAAAATATCAGATTTTATTGAATCATTTTGGTGAACCCGTAGCTTAGAACTTCTTTCCCTAGGATCCACTAAAACCTTAATGGCTAAGGATAGCTCTTCTCCTTCTCGGCTAGTCATGCCTCATGTGAGTGTCAATCCTATCTATGATGAAGCAACCATAGCTGAACTTTCCACTCTATACCAAAATGTATTTCTTCCAAATGATACTCAAAGACAACTCTTAGCTAATGAATGCAATGTGCCTACTAGCTTTGATCATTCTACCATTAGCATTGTTTTTGGTCCAACAAGCTTCTCTGGTTGTCGACCTTATTATTCAGTCAACCACACTCCTCCTTCTGTTATTTCTAATGAGAACTTAGATGATGTTATTCTTAGTTTTATGCTTAATCTTGATGATAATGCTTTAGCTAACAAACAAGAAGACAATAAACATGTGCATGATTATGTTTCTCATACTAGTTCAGATGATTCTATAGTTGCATCTCATACTCCTTCCATTTCTGAAAATGTTTCTCATGATGCATTGCATACTAGTTCTCCTCCTCCTTCATTATATGTTGATGATACACTTAATGAAATCCTTGCATCTGAATCTTTGTTTGATTTTGATGAGACACCTGATAGTCATGATTCTACTTCTTTGCATATTGTTGAATGTGAATCCCCCACTCCACTTTCATCTTCTTCTGAGATTGTCTCTAATAACATGCATGATTCATCTCCTTCTATTACATCATCTCCTAATGATGTTTCTGATGCTAGTCCTACTACTTCTATTGACATTCCATGTTCTTCACCACCTATTACTTCTTCAGGCACCCATATCTAGTGTGCCCTTAGCATCGACATCTTCTATGTCTCCTCTTGACATTCCTATGATCACTCATAATGGAAAATTGAAGCCACTCAATACACTATTTCCATCCTTTATGATTCCTCCACAGACATCTTATCACTCATGCATGTTGTTGGCCACTTACAATCTCAAGTCCAATCTCTCACACTAGAAAGCAAGGCCTATTATGCTTCTATCGATAATAATTCTTTGCATGGAAATCCTATTCTGAAAAAGATTCACAATTCAACATTTCCTAAGGATTTCATTATGCCTACATTTTCATGCTTTGATGGTACTGGAAATCCATATTTGCATCTCAAACATTACCGTATAGCTATGGCTTCATACTCTAATGATCGATTGTTTCTCAAATCCTTTCACCATAGTCTTACAGATGGCACTCTCCAATGGTACACACATCTACCCTTTGGATCTATTAGTACCTATTATGAGATGGAAGAAGCTTTTCTTCATCGCTTCATACTCAACAACATCCCTAGAGTCACATATGATCATCTACCTGGCTTACATCAAGGAAAAACAGAACCTATCATTGATTACATTTTGTGATTCAATGCTTGCATGCATCAGTTAGTCTTCCATCCCATTGACTTAGAGAAGTAATTCATCTTTTATCATGGTTTGATTCCCACTTTAAAACAATGATTGCAATATGACACATGTGAATCATTCACACTCTTATGCTATAAGGTCATTGATCTAGAACAAGATCTCATTGTTGCACATGTTATAGATCCTCCTCCTATCATTGCTACTGTTGCATCATCTAGTTCTTCTCCACTCCCATCTGTTGAGTGGCCTCCATGGTCTCCATCTCCTCCACCTCACAAGTAAGTTCAAGCTTCTCCATTCGATAAGCATCCTCAATCTCCTCCTCCACATCAAGCTACACCTCAGACTTCTACACCTATTTCATGGGAGCCATTACATTTTTCTAATCATGCTCAACCTCATGATGTGTTACATACATTTCTTGACAAGTGTTTGATTCACTTACCTTCTAATCAACATCATCCACCTCATCACTTGCAACACCAACATGATAGACCTTACTGCAACTATCATCGTATCAATGGCCATCATGACAATGACTGTTGCACCCTTCATGATCACTTGCAACAATTAGAAGATAAGGGTGTCATTTCCTTTGGCTCTCACTCTCGTGGGTGGTCTATATCTCCACTCCCACGTAGGCATGCTTTTACTCTGGTTGATTTATCTCCTTCATCTAGTTCTAAGGTTATTATTCATCCACCACCACAGGTTGTTGCTCATGCACATTCTCCATCTCATCCATCCACCACTGCACCATCTCATCCGTTGCATCATGCTACTACTACACATTGGCTTCCACAGCCCTCAATATCTCACTTCCCACATCATTGCATCACCCATCATTGGCACCATTCCACATGACATTCAGTTTGGTTCATACACTCATGTTGCTTTCATTCCACATGCTTCCACCACTCCACACCAGCTTGGTCTTTGGTAGGTGATTTCTATCACCTTACCCCCTGATGATGCACTCATGTTCTTACAGTTCTTACATGACTGTTGAGGGATTTGTTACAATAAGAACCTCTCTTCATCTCTTGTGCTACATGCCTTATCGATCAATCTATCTCATGCACACTATCATATCACTTCCCGATGACACACTCTTTCTTTACGGTTCATTCTTGACTGTTGAGGGGTCTTATATAAATGAACCTTATCATCTATACACTGGGGGGCATCACTATTCTTCCCCCCATGTTCATCATACTAACATGCACTTCACTACACTATTACGACCATCTCATACTTTTACACATTATTCATTTTTACTTTATCATTCATCACAACTCTATTCATACATACAATACACTTTTTTGCAAATCACATTACATACATCATCTATCATCATATACACTATATCATCATTTATCTATCTATAATCACATTACTCAATATCAACAACTACCCATTGCAAATCAATTCAACAAATACAAACAATATTCAACACATCACACATCACATATAACAACAATAATCAATGCATCATACATCAAGATACAGGTCCCAATCATCACATCATCACATCAATAAACATCAAATACAATGATCATATGCCAATAAGTCCATATATATATATATATATATATATATATATATATATATATATATATTCACAATCATAGTTACAAAACATCTCATCGCTAGGGGGAAACTCCCCCTACATCGATACATCAGTACATATCATATCTCATCATCACTATCACTATCTGCCACTAACTGCGAGAGCTCTAGAACTAGAGGCTTCACTGCTCACTCTATGCCACTAATCGTGGACCCTATATCTCTCTACCTACTTATGCAATAATGTCACCTCAGTCAACTACTCTGCAAAGTGACCCTGTAACTCCACAAACCATGCAAAATACATCCTGTGCTAGGGGACCTCCACCCACAGCCTCTCTAGCTCATTGTGTCTCCTCAAATGCCTCATCCCTCTCACCCAGTAGCATGGTACATGTCATTGCTACTATCGCCACTGGCTCAACAAATGGGCATGCTCACCCGCAATATCATCTACATGCTCTAGCATACCTCCACCCATGAGTACATCGGTGGGCACATTCCGTGTCAATGTGTGGATGGATGTGTCCATAATCAATGACCAATATGCATCACCTACATCCATAGAACAACAAATTAGACAACAATGACAATTACACAACCAAATAACAAATCATCAAACATCACTATACAAATACTCATGCTCTGCTATCACTGCCGCTACGCTATCAGGGGCATGTGCTTGCCCCTCTACTCCTCCTCCTGGTGGTGCTCCCACCACATCTACAAAAACTGGAAACAAAAATACCCACTGATGTGACACCCACCATGCATGGTAGGCCTCTGTACACCCCACATCATCCACATCTATCAACTCTATCACCACATCTACCTCATCTAGCCCAAGAGGTACTAGTTATGCTCCTGTGGGCCCTGGTCTAGCTCCATCCCTCCTCGGTGCCCTAATGGATCTCACCCATACATATGGCTCTGGGGGCACATCCTGGGCCATACCAAACTATCGTGATATGTGCTCCACCTGAAATAACTTGGTCACCCCTGGAAACTGATCCTCTAGCCACATAGTCCATCAAATGCATCATAGCTCTACTACATCCTCTGGCCATCCTCCATAGTCTCGGTATGGCCTCCATATCATGGCCTCTGGCCCCATACAATCTAACATCACTCTATAGGTGTCTGTATCCATCTTCCTACCATGAACACCTACCCATCTTCCAATAAATATATCCAGCCTAGCCCACTCTCCTCGTGGTCCACCAACTGGCCTCAGTACCACAATATGCTCATAGGCCCATACATGTAATAATGTGGTAGCTCCAATACCACCCCCATGCTCCTCCTGTGTAAATCTGTATAGATCCCTATACAGGTGGGCCAATACACATCATGCCCAGGCATACCTCATGCTCTCCTCCTCTATCCAACAACATATATCATGCATCTTATACAAGATTCCTACACCACCACCCTCCACTGAAATCGATGAAGCAATCACCATGGCAATAAACTTCTGCAATCACAGAACCCCTAATCTCATAATAGCATCCAGGCTAATATGGACCTCAGTATGAACTCAGGTCCCCATAAAATACCACCTAGTGGCCCTCATCTATCTCTGTGCATCATCCATGACCATAACTTGAACCCTCTCACCAATGATAGGAAATCATAGTATGTGATACACATCCTCTAGAGTAACTGTCATCTCCCCTGTAGGTAACCAAAAGGTGCAAGTATTTGCACACCACCTCTCACACAAAGTTGTGATCATAGGCATATTATGGGGCACATCCCCCATCCTCATTATGTGTCACAAGGCCGACAATGGTCTAGAACATCCCACTCATCATCTGATAACCCCAATCCTAGCAATGTACTCAAATGGTGGCCACCACGAAACTCTCTCGAATGGATGTCCCTCTACACACCACAAAACAACAAAAAACACATGTTAGAACATCATACATATGCAAATACACCTACCTATAACATCAACACACATCAATTTTCACATCTACAACACTCTGGGCTCAACCCAAGCCTTTTGGGATGCCAACGCCCAGAAGCAAGACTGGGGTGCCCAGGAGAAGGTCACTAGTGCACCATGCCTTGGGTGCTAGTGTCCCAAGGGTCATTAGTGCTCACCACTCTTGTCTAGGTCCAAAATGCCGAGAAATTCAAAAACAATTTTTTTGAGAAAATTCATCAAAAATGACTAATATCAACACATTTTTTGAAAAAAAATCACACTTACTAGCTCTGTTGTCATACATGATGCCACAACTGCCACCACCATCTCAAACTGACTCAATCATGGTGCTCTCACTTGAGGCATCTTTGCACACCCAGAGCTCACAATCACACTAGTACAATAATCAAATGAATTTCCTATTCACTTTTTCACATTACTATTTATAGTAACTCTCCATTACCTACCTTACTATAGTCATTATTTGCATCACCTTCTTAACTAATACACATTACATGATTTCAATCATATCTTGAGCATACTTACTCTGATTTCTATCTCGTTTGCATCATTCTTTTCATAATTCTACCTACTATCATATCATACACATTTCACACATAATATTTCTCCTTGACATCATTTCCATTCGATATACACACACTTTTTTGATATCTATCATATATTCTCCATTATATCATTGTGCACGCTTACTTTTGGCTCAGCGTTTGTCTCATTATCACTCCCCCTTTCACCGAAAGGGGGGCATACAATTGGGGTCATCCTATAATTCCCCTTACACCATTACACAATCAATCTACATTTCTAACCCATCATTATCAAACATTTTCTCATACATTGTCACATTTCACACCACTTTCTAGCGATTCCCCCTAATGACCTAATCTGGGGGCAACAAGCATAACATCTCTCCATGAGTAACCAATCAATCAATCACATACATTCAAATCTAAAACATTACAAATCACATTCAATCAATCAACAACAAACACAACATATTTATCCTCCCATGACCTAACTTGGGAGTTATATAACCACTTTCCCAGATGACCTAACATGGGAAGTTATTCTGCATTTTGTGAATGCTTTCAAATGACCTAACTTGGAAGCCACCACATACACATTATGGTGACACCCATGGAGTGGGGGAAATGAGACGTTGTTACCTTTCCTATACTGCTCCTATATGGGTTATCACATTTAATCAAAATGGATCCAAATCAACAAAATCCAGTCTTTGTTTATTGTAGTGGCTAGATCTTTTGAGGATGTAGTTAAAGTTGGAGGGTAAAACTAGACCTCTCTCCCTACACTCTTCCTCTAGTGGCAAGATGCCCAAATCCTCAGTTTTTCACACATGCAATCAGGTTGGGAACTGATCACTCCCTACCCCATCACATCTCCATCAATGAAAAAAATTGAAATCTCCAATCATTCAACATCAAATCATCAATCTCACGTAGTGCTCCTAATAACGGTCCCACTCTCTTGTTACGCCACATGGATTGACACGTTGATCCATGGTTCACCACGCTATATGTTCTCATTTTACACATACTTCTACCACATCTGTGCATACTTCTGCAACATGGGCTTCTCCAGACTTCTCTCATGTATGCATCTCTATCTACTTTATGTTACCGAGCTTTCACTCACCAGCATAAAGTGGGGGAAATGTAGACACAAAATCACACACTTACTACTATTTACTATACCGCCAAGTATGTTGTTTTATATATGGATCTTGCGTAAGAAAAGTATTCACTGATGACCCATTCCATAGTCCATCCACTTATCTTGTTAGTATTTATTGCTTTTATCTTTCACACTTGTCACTCATACACACAGTTTTGGTCAGGTCACAGGGATCCCTGTCTGTCAGTCTTCACTCATTTTTCATCACTTGTCTCTGGACACTAGCACCCAGGACTAGACACTAGCACCAGGCACTCCTGTCCATCCTGGGCACTTGTGTCCTCTTTATGTTTGATCTTATTTTTGACATTTGAGGTCAGGTTTTCAGTTTTCCCTCTCATATCCTGAGGTACTAGTCAGCATGTTGGGTCATTAGTGTCAAAATTCAAGCAAGATATCCCTATATAAACACAACATACATACCATTATAAGGGAAAAAAGTTCTAATCAAGGGCTAGATATCTACATACATCAAGGGACTATATTTGGGCACATTATTTTGCATACACACTACATAGGAAGGGGAGTTCATTCTATTCCATCCACACATTTGCATTTTATCTAGCTACCACCCGCTATCTTGGCGTCATTGGCACGAGGGTGACCTAGGAGCACTATTGCACACACAAGCACATAGAACTACATTGGGTCTGAGATGTAATGCAACACTCAGTCGTAAGTTCACCATTGTGACAGCTGAGGACAGTCTGACCCCTCATTTTGCATCTTTCTTTTTTAGGATTTGATGTCTTTTTTAGGGTTTTGTAGGAGGATATTTGTGTGTAGGTTTATAGGTACCTCGGTGATCCAAGTGTGACATACAGGTGACCAAAGGTGAAAAAGTGTGAATCCCTAGTGACCATATCAGAACTAGGTTCTGACCTTTTCTACAGACCCAGGCACCCAGAAAACAGGCCTAGGTCACCCAGGGTGCACCCCTGTCCCTCTCCAGGTGCCCCAGTCCAGCCATTTCCACCTCTTGCTACATTTTATGTGGTTCGTTGTGACAGTTTGTGTTTCTATTTCATCATACTTTCCAGTCCAAAATCACTTCAAGATAAGAAAAATTAAGATAAGTACTTTACCCTTATCATTTCCTTCCATAGTTAAAATTAAATAAAACCAAGACTTCCACTACATAGAGATTTTGATTTCTCTATAGACATTATTTGAGAACCAGAATTTAAGTCTAAAGTGCCATATTGAATGACTATCATTGAGTTGTTTTGAGATGAAAGTGTAGTTGTATGATTTTTTAGCTAAAGAATTAATTTTTCCTAGTGTTTCACCTTGGGGAGCACCAATTGTTTTTGTGAAAAATGAAGGATGGAACACTTAAAATCTGCATAGACTACGTGATGTTGAATAAGTCAATAGTAAAGAGCAAGTATCCACTACCATGCATTAATGAAATTTTTGATCAAATCCTAGGAGAAACCATATTTTGAAATATTGATTTGAGATTAGGGTGTCATCAATTGAGGATTAAAAAAGTGACATACCAAAAAAAGATTTTAGCACAAGGTACAATCATTATGAGTTCACAATGCTTCCTTTTGGACTCATAAACGTACCAATAAATTTTATGAACTTGATGAATAGTTTATTTAGAGACTACTTAGATGGATTCATGTTGGTATTCTTAGAGTATATATTGATCTATTTATATATTGAAGAAGAACATGTTTGTGATTTGTAGTTAGTATTACAAAGATTGTGATAACATGAGTTTGTTGGCAAGTTTTCAAAATGCTCTTTCTTTCATAAAAGAATGTAGTGTTTAGGCCATATAATTTTAGCAAATGGAATTTCAGTTGATCTAAAAAAGATACGAGCTATTATGGAGTGGTCTACACATAGGAATGTGCACAAATTTTGGAGTTTTATGGGACTTGCAGATACTATAGGAAGTTTGTAAAGGTTTTTTCAAATATTATTGTCTTATTACTTGATTGGAGAAGAGGGGAAAGAAGTTTATGTGGCCATAAAATTATGAAATAGTTTTCCAACTTCTTAATAAAAATTGATATTTAGATCGGCATTGAAAGTTACACATGTAAATGGAGAGTTTATTGTTTTTATAGATACATTAGATGAAGGTTTTGGAGGTGTTTTACTGCAAGACAATCATGTGGTGGCTTATAAGTCACAAAATATTAGACAAGGAGAGTTGAATTATGCTCCACATGGCCTTGAACTCGTAACTATAGTGCATGCTTTATAGATGTGGAGGCATTTCCCTTTGGGAAATTCATTTATGCTTAAAATATATCATTCAGAATTACAATATATCTTCGCTCAACCTAGCTTGAATACACAACAATGGCGTTGGTTTGAGTTTATGAGTGTGTATGATTTTTATATAGGTTATATTTAGGGCAAAGGGAACTAATTTGTGAATTCCCTTTGCTAAAGATGACATATAATGACCATGGCCTTAGTAAGGACCACTTTTCAACAATTTTTTTTGAACAAGGTATCTTCATAAAAATTTTATGGGAAGGCCATGTCTATATTAGAGACTGATAGACGAGATCATAAATATGAGATTTATTAGATCATAAGGTCATGTCTATATTGTTGGAGTGTAAATGAGTCAAATTTGAACACATTTATCTAACAGGGTGGTTATACCCACATGAACCTCCTGAATGGAAGTGACAAGTTATTAGTATGACTTTAGTTCAATGAATTCCAATGTATAATAACAAAAATAATGTTATATTAGTGGTTGTGGATAAAATTTCCAGTGTAGCCCAATTTTACCCAATGGAATTTGAAGGGTGGTTTGTTAGTTTTAGTGAAGAGGTTTTTTCAAGAGATATTTTATTTACATGGAGTTTCCGAGAAGATTATCTCTAATCGAGATACGAGCATGACAAAGGGTGAACCAAGTTCTTGAAGACACACTTAAGATGTAATATATGGATCAATGGTACAAATGAGAGGATTACTTACCACTAGTTGAGTTTTCTTATAACAACTCACATCATTTAACATTGGGTATGGCTCCATTTGAGGCATTGTACTAGAGAAAATGTCTCACACCTATCAATTGGGATCAAACAAAGGATAGGGTGGTTATTTGTTCTAACATGCTTAAGGACACAAAAAGAGTAGGTAAAATTGATTAGGGAACACTTTTTTGAGGCTATTGATAGGCATAAGATCTACGCATATAGGAAGTGTATTCCTAAATGTTTTACAATGGGCGATAAAAAAAATTGTGGGTGAAACCGAAAAAGAGATCTATCAAGTTTTGGAAGTATCCAAATTAGCACCTCATTATGTAGGACCATTCGATGTTCTCAAATGGTCAATACAATGATATATAGACTTGTATTACCTCTGAATCTATCCTGGTTGCATAATGTGTTTCATGTGTATTTATTGAAATTTTATCACCTAGATATATCTCATGTTATTGATTGGAAATATCTACAGTTGGAGGATCGGGAGGGCTTTTGGTCAAGCTCCTATGGGTACTTGAGATTCACAAGATTCACTTGCGAAATCAGGAAGTCTCTCAATGCAAGGTTCATTGGGACCGGAATTCAAAGGAGGTACTATCTAGGAGGACTATAATGAACTCTATAGAGAATACCCACATTCATTTCATTAGTTAACTTAATTTTTTTAGTAATAATCATCAAGACGATGCTTTCTCTTAGCGAGGAAGGGAAGTCACATCTCATTTTCATACATTTATTATTTTGGAGACTTTATGATGATTAGGTGGTTATTGCCACAATGATACAATATTATATATTGCTTTGATTTAATTTATTTAGCATTATGACATGTTTTGGGAGTAAAACAATTATTATCAATTGATTTATTAATAGTAGATGATATTATGGATTTATATTGTAGTTTTGATTATTGTTTATATATGTTTTTAATAGTTCGTTTCAGTTGATTTGACCTATTTGAAATGGATAAAGCAATTGAGCACTTTTGTCTACACATGTACAAAGTGTTTTCCAAATTCAAAAAGGGTGTCATCAAAGAGAGGTGAAAAGATGTAGAAAATGAGTATGGATAGAGAGATGTACCATGTGTGATATAGTGCACAGAAAATGGTGTCAAAACCATAAGTATGGTCATTAGTTTTCCCTTGTTGACTAGTTTCCTTAATTTGTGTCACCTTGTGTGAGGTAACAAATTTGTTGGTGAATTTGTGACAACAAAATGAGGTTGCACATTCTTGTTGTGGTGAGGAGCGTAATGCCATATTACGCACTTGTCAAATGACACATTATCACATCACGATAATGACACACTTTCTTTACTTCATTGTCTTATGTGTTGTGTTATATATTCGTAGAACATTATAATAATAGTGTTATTAAGCAAAAATAATATATATTGGATTTCACTAAAAAGGATGTGTGATTATTTCCCTAATGTTATAAATTGGTTGAGCTCACATAACGAAGTCAAATTGCATATTTATAACCGAGATCATCATTATGTAACAAGTTACATTAAACCAACTCTCATCTCAGTACCTTAATCAAAATCAAGTTGCATTCAAACCAACTAAGTTACATTGCATTGCAGCTCAAAATAGATCATTATTTTACTATGAAAGTTGATAATACCCATGTCTCTATTAAATGTATATATAAAATTCACCTACAAATTTTATGAATTTTAGAACCATTACTTGGAACATATACTGTTTATAAAAAAACAAAGTCCATCCTATGTAAATTTTATGTACAAAACGTGTGATCTTTTTTTGAGAACTTAGACATATTTTCTATGTCTTATTTCTTCTTATTGAAAATTTCAATTGTCTACTGAAAACAATTCCCTTGGTTGTACATATTTCAATACAAGAGAGATATGTTTTCAGTGGACATGGATAAATTGTTAGTAAGAAGACATGAAGGTGCATAAGAAATATGTCTAAGATTCTAGTAAGAAAATGACCGTGTGTGCGACGTGTGTATATATACAAGTGTACCTAGAACATGTGTGTCTACGTGTGTGTGTATGCGTGCGTGCAATGTGCACGTGTGCGTGTAGTGTGTGCGCGTGCGTGTAACTTCATAGAATTCCCTTCGCTTGTTTAGAAACAAGTGTCGCTTTTAAATACTAAGTGTCACACAATTGCATAACCCTATGATCATCATACATTATTTGGAATATCTTAGTATCTTACAATGGATTATGCTCATTAAATCATATTAAAATTTGTAAAAAATGACGCTTGATTAGGTTCCACCATGTTGTCTAATACATTACTTCTCACTATTTGTCATTGTTTTCCTATTAGTATTGTGAGCTATGAACTATATCTTGTATCTTCAAAATTTATATGATTATGGCCTCAATGGCATTGATTTTTTTACAACATTGAAAGCGACTTCCCATTTTTGAAACCCATTATTTCTAACTGAATCTGTCATCTTTCTTTAGTGTTTGATTGCATTTAGTTTTATTCTACATTGTGGTCTACGATGCGTATTTTTCTAATGTTTTGCAATTTTAACACATCGTTTCCATCTTACTATATGTTTCCCTTTGGTCTTGGTTTCTACAATGCTAGTTATTCCCCCCTGACACTGTGGGAGTTTCATATCAGGATATGGACAAAATCTCTTATATGGGTGCATGTTTATTCCTAAAAATGCACACATGCACCTCATCATGAAGGGGGATCTATTTTAAAAATTAATACTAGAGTACACCCCAATAAACATAACACATTCATAGTTCAGACTTGCACAATATAGGAAAAAACAGTCTTCAGTCACAGAAATGGCCCAGATCTTAACTTGGGTCTTCAACACATGTTGCTAATGGCATCGCTTAGTTGTAGATATGATACAGTCTAGGATGCCAACTATGACATATCCTGGGTACGTATGACATCAAGGGTAACACACAATGATATTCCCACCATTGGTTTAGTTTACAGTACATTACAAAACGGTTTGCACAGATACACACATCACAATAATGGTTGTAATAAAAAGAAAGCAATAGTTTGTTTATTGTTATATTTTTTGTCAAAAAACATGTACTTATTATATGTGTTGAATACATTTTTTAAAAATATATAGTTTTTGAACACCATCTACCGTGGTGAATAACTATTCTTGGAAACAGTCAGGGTTGGATAATAACACTAGACCTTTCTCCCCAACACTTCTTCTAAATCATGGCGTGAGATCACCTAAAAAAAATTTTCACTTGGCGTGAGATCGCCTGTACAAAAAAATCGATCAATCTTACTGCATGAGATCACGTAAAAAACTTGTTCTTCTACAATGTTACTCAGGATACTTTCTATCCCTTTTCACTCATCATGGATTAGGTGAACATGTTCCTTTTACTTATTTTTCATATATTCGTACAATTTTTACATATTTCAAATCATAGATTTTGCATACATATACACATGACTTTGACTACTCTTTTGCTCTTCATCTTTTACCAGTCCTTTCTATTCTTATATGTAACAAGGGTTGGAAGAATCCCATGGGTCACATTATGTGACATTTGACAAACAATCCATATGAGAATAGTACAATGCGACATTGAACACATACGCTTTCACCCCTAGGGTCACTTCCTCTTCCTAGCTTTCCAAGCTTCGTTTTTTATCACTCCAAAGATTTTTCTTGTCTCTTTGGCATGCTTTCACTATCAATCAACATGGTTATCAAGTACACATATTCTATTTACTTTATGTTATTGATTGTTCACTTAACAACATAAAGTGAGGGAAAATGCAAACACTAAATCACACACTTGGGTGTATATCTAGGTCCTAATCACATACCACTATTCATATGATTCCTAAGCGAGAAAACTAGTAATTGACATCTATATTTGGCCTCTTTTTATTTCTTTCTTGTTACCTCTTTGGTCTTACACACCCCACTACCCAGTCTAATCTTTCATTACTTTATATTATTTGGCTCTAGACACCAGCACCCAGGCACCCACCCTCGTCCCCTCTGGGTGCCCTACGACCTCTTTGTATCTTACTCATTCCTCGTTTGGGTCTCTTTTAGATGTTGGGCATCTTGTTATCTCTTATAGGTTCGGCTATTTAGTTGTCAATTACAAAATTCAAACAAGGGAATCATATAAATACAAATCTATGGGACCATAATAAAGGACCAAGCTCTAAGCATCTACTATCACCACCTAAGGTTGCATCCAAAGGCAATTCTAAAGAGCATCAAAGCATCCATCTAGCACTCACTTCAAGGGACAAGGGACTACATTTTTTGCATACACTCACATAGAGGGGAAGTTCATTTTTCCATCCACACAACTATTTACATTGACTACATCTAGCTATTGACTCACTATCAAGTGCATATTTCACAAGATCCACTTCCTAGGGCATACATTTACACACACTCTCACACAACACTGAACTACATGGAGTATGAAATGTAGTGCAATGCTCTGGTTCGTAAGTTCACTCTGATGCATGACCGTTGGGGTCAGTCCGAATCCCCATTTTCATCTTTCTTTTTTAGCATTTTATGTAGTTTGGGGTTTTACAGGTATAATTTGAATTTGCAAGTTATCAAGTGACATTCTGTGGTCAAACAACAATACTAGCATGTGACTAGTGAAGGATTAACCAACTCAAAACCTTGACACAAGAAAATTTAGTTTCTGATCCATGGTTTCGCAATCGCTTGGTGCACCCGACCAGTAGGATCTCTAGTGCCTAGGTGCTCCTAGTCCTAGCTCCAGGATGCCCTAGTCCAGGATCTTTATCAGCACTTTGTAAAATTTTATGAGTTTATTGTGACAATCTCCTCCTCCATGTTCATCAATCTTCTAGTTTCGAAACACTTCCAGGATTTATGGCGAAATCAACTAAGTCTTCTAATGTCTCTCTCTTACACCTAGGGTTTCATTTTTATCTAGCTTATTGCTTGTGTTAAATATGTTCTTTATGGTCTTATGTTATCATACATGTGACTTTGATAATATATAGGGTTTTACAATTAATATATATCTTTGTTAAATCATCCCTATTTCTCTTCTAATCCTCAAATTTTCTCCATCAATCCTCTTTTTTGTATCTTGATATAACTTTGTCTCTCTAACTTGGAACCTTATTATAATGGCCGCACTTTTTTTAATTGATTAAAAAATTGGGAATTACTTCTAAAATGCATGAATTAATAGACATGCTTATAGTTTAATAATGATGAGGGTATAAATCTCTCTAAATATTTGACATGGAGAGTTACACATACTTGATGTGCATTTTGATGGTGCGATATTTTATGCAATTTTGTCAATTGAACTTATTTTTTGTTTTCTAAATGTAAATTTCATTACATATTAATATGTCAAATCATTACCCTAAATATTTTGTATATTGACAATGTAGTGATCAATTATGAGACTGTATAGATTACCATGTAGTATAATGTCTAATAGAAAGACCAAAATAGTTGGTCATTTCTAGAAAACATTGTGGAAAACGATGGATAAAAAATTATTATTTAGTTCAACATACCATGATCCATAAACTGAAACTATGAACAAAAGCCGTGGAGATTTGCTTAGATGTTTGGTTAGAGATAATCCAAGAACTTGGGATTTGGATTTAACATAGGAAAATTTTCTTATACCAATTTAGTAAATATGAGTATAGGGAAAACACCATTACAAATCATATATGGGAACAACCCAAAAGGAGCTGCAAAGTTGAGAGACTTGCCACACAATGAAGGCATGATTGTTGAAGTAAGAGACTTTGCGGAACATGAGATGAAGTGCACCAACAGGTACTCAATCACTTACAAAATATGAATGCAAAGTACACACAAAAAATAGATGAGAAGTGATGAGAAGTTGAATATCATATTTGAGACAAATCTTGGCATATTTATGAAAGGAGAAGTTTCCACAAGGAACTTATAATAAACTTAAGTAGAAGAAGATAGGACCATGTTAAATCATTAGAAATTTTTCAAAAAAGGCTTATGAGGTTGAATTTCCTGAAGGAATTGATAACTCTAACATCTTTAATTATATGGGTCTGTACCCATACCTTGTAGTAAAAGAAGATGAAGATGAGTCTGAAACAAAATATAATAAAGTACATTAGAGGAAACATAATTCAGAGAAGGAGATTGATGCAGTAGAAGGAATAATAGATACCATAATTACGAAGATACACCATAAGGAGTACAATGAGTATTTGGTAAAGTGGAAAGGAAAAAAGATCGAAGAGGCAATTTGGATAAGTGTTGCAGATGCCACACATTGTGGTATATCGGTTCCTTGAGTAAGAGCTCAAGTTTTCAAAATTACGCATGGGGTATGAGATAGGAGCATCTTGGTTCATAGGCAATTCCGTTTCAACATAAAATTAGTTGCACAATGGAATCATTCAATGTTTGCATTTTGCAGAGCATTTTATAATGTATATTTAGTCACACAATGAAGAAATACATTTATGAAGAGCCATGGAGTCTTGTGTTGCATTATGTGGAGTGTGTTAGTCCTTTGCACAATGTTTGAAGAGTGCATAGTTCCTTTGTGCAATGTCTAGTTTACTACACAATTGTCCAATGTGCAGACATTATCCATGCAATCCTTTTTGAGTTGTGAACTTGGATTGATCGAGTGTTTGAAGGCATAAGTTATGGGAAGGGATGACTGGTTGTATTCAGGCATGTTGTTGGGTCCTTTGGGTATTTTCCTTTAAGTTTCATAGAATTATGATCCTCGGGAGGTGGCACAAATGAGTGTATAAGTAGATCCAATTTCTTTAGGAGAGTAGTTCGACTTTAAAAAATAACTCAGTGTGTAAGGGTAGAGTGAGATGCGATCTTAAGGATCGCTGTCAATAAAAAGAACGGAACATAATGGGTTTTCCCAATGAGTGTAGTGAGAAGACTAATTAGAAACGTGTCATTGACGCATGTGTGTAAAATTGTTTCTATCAAATTTGAACATACTATTTGAAGTATTTGTTTGTATTTTCTATATTGCTATCTACATTATAACATGGTATATTTACATTAATGTTGTAGACATATCCTAACATCATCGACATAGTGTTTAATTAAATAAAATGCTTATTCCTAACACCCTATTAACCTAATTAATACATAATACATTTATCTATTATATAATATCATTATCATCATCAATAATCCCACTTTAACTTTATAATAATTGAATCACATGATCCCACCTTATTATAAATCCTCTCCTTAACTTCATTTATAATAACTTTCTAGTGCTCACATTACAAATTTACTACTGGAAAATGGTTAGTAGACCTAGTTGTTTGACACCTATCATTATATTTAATCTATCTCCATATAGATAACATCCCTAGTTATAATGTAATCTAACCATAAAACTATTCATGGGTGATTCCTTATCATCCTCCATATCCATTTTTAGGAGGTTTTGTTTTATTTTTATGAAGCCTATATAATAGCCTATGTCAACCATTGAAATATTTATTTAAAATGGTGTAAATAATAATATCAATCCGGAGGCTTATCATAATGGCTTCTAGAATTATCTTCATTTGTTATATTTTTCCGTATAAGCTATCATGCAACATAAAACCATTGGTATCAGAGTAGTGTCCTGATCATTTAATGGGAAGTCCACCCTCCATTTATCCTTGGACAACCTATGTTCTGGCGTGCCCCACGCTGCATGGAAGCCAAATTTATGATTATTTTTGCAACTACGTGCATACAATTTATCCAATAAGAGTGACATTTGATCCGACATTGTTGAATTATATTGGGACTGATGAGCCATCATTTCTGTGTTCAAGGATTATCATGCTCATGAAGTAGATTCGTATTGTCCAATCTGAATTCATGTTTTCTGAGTTCCTGTTGAAGCAAGCAGTTCCTGTAAATCAGCCTGGTTCAACACATCAAAGAAATCAAGGATTTTATGCATTAACATCTTTCATTGGTAAGTGAAGGTCCTTCATTATTTCACACATATCTATATTCATAGCTCAATCCCCATGTAGTAAGTCAGGAGTTATTAGATTAGGAATCAATCTTGCTTTTATTTCTTGTTCAACAAGAAAGTTCACTGAACTCGAATTCTTGATAAGTGCATCAACATTGGTTCTGGTGCCACGCCGTTGAGGAATTAACAAAAGAATATGTAAATTTGTAATTCTAGTCATAAAATAGAGCAGTTTAAATGGGTTATGTTAGTCAATCGGTGGTACTACATGCTAACCTTATCTATCAGCAAGAATTTTGACAATTTCATGCATCAAAAAGCATATCCCAGAAGGCTAAATAATAGTCTTATGCCTTGTGTAGTTGTTGTTAATATGATGCAATAATTGGTGCCTTAAGCTTTGAACTAGTGCCTTTGTCCCAGGTCTAACATCTATTTTTGTAGGACTATCATCCTTAGTGCTATTTCTTTTAGAACCCATCAAGGACCTTTGCTTTATACATCAATGCTTTTATTTTTTACCTTGAACTCTATGCAGGTCTTGGAACCTATGTTATTTCAAGTGCATATGTTTGGATGTTTGGCACCTTTGTTTAAACTTTAAAATTTGCACTAACCTTTCCGTGGTTTAGCTTCTATTGTCTCAACTTTTAGTGCCTTTGCTTCCTATGTTTAGCACCTTTATCTTTTTACTACATCTCCTTCTCACTAGTATAGATGTTTAAACTTAGTTTGGCACCTTTGTTACCTGTCAAAGTAACACCTGTAAGCCCATGAATGTTTCCAAAAATAATGAGCCTTGTAGTGACATCTTGTTACCTGGTAAGAGTCGCCTTTGTGTAATAGAATCATCACTCGTTGTTGTCAGTTAGTCGTTATAACCCATTTAAGGTTATTTATTATCAAATGTTTTTGGTAAAAAGGGTGCATTGTTTTAACATTAGTCTCATCAATATAAAAAGAGTCAAAGTTGCATTGGCTATATTATTTTTTTACTAATTCCAATCTTTAATATCTACCTTGTGTTTATAAGTTGTTATTTTTGTGGTTGCAGAGTATTTTTGATTAAATAAAAACTACTTCATGAATCTCTATTCTTGCAGTATGCCATTCGATCAAATTTATTGAGTTTAAAGTGTAAAACTAATGAAATTTGTCAATTTATAGGACACTCATTTGCAGTCCAAAGTGTGATAAAATTAAAATATTTACTGATGGATGCATTTTTGGTGGAATCTTGACATCCGAAAAATTAAGTGTTTCAAACTATGGGAGAGAAGAAAACAATAAGCTCAATATGGCGAAACCAATGTGCTTCATGTTCGCATCATGTTGAGTCGTAGTAACACATGATCTTGAGGATCAAATATGAGGCTAGCATTCCTCCCTTTTTCTATTTTTAGGGTTTAACATGATGTGGAAGTGAATTTATCCACACACTTACCATAGTCCTAAGGGTCTTATGACCGTGGGATTCACCTTCATAGTACATAGACACAGTGTGTTCCGGTTTCCATTTTCCAGTTAGTGTTTATACAATATCAATTGAAGATATTATCCCATTAATATGGCTATTTAGTGCTCTCTTGTTTCCTACAGTAATTCTATGAAGTGATGGGCATAGTGGAATTTCGACATACCCAAGCCTCACAGAGAAAAATCCTTGCACATCATGAGATTTAGGTTGTGGGTTGTCTCGAACAACCATATCGTATGTTTTATCTTAGTTGGTTATCCTATAAAACAATCTTATACAAGTAGGAAACATATCCTTGGAAAACCATCCTTGTCAAATTATAGTGGCTGAAGTCTAGGCCACAACTATCCTTGAGATCACTCACTAGTTGGCTCTCATATGTAACACCATAAGTGGAGAGCCAATTGAGGCACACACCTTCAGTGTGTGGTATGCAAAAGAAGGCTGATTGCTTGATCCTATAATGTTCACTTGGCTAGTTACGGGGGGAATGTTAGGAAAATAAATTCTTTTTGTGCTGATTTTGAACACCCTACTATGGTACCATGGTTAGTAGGTTAGTTTTTTAACTATATTGTTAATTAATAAAACTATTCATATAGTTTCATAGTTATATTGTTACCATCCTGTAATCCACTATTCATGGGTGAATCCCATTACTAATCTCCTCACCTAATCTTACCTAACCATGGAGGTTTAATCCTCAATCCCCATCCTCTTTCATGACAAACATCCAATACCCCTACCTCTTCTCTAAATCCATCAACCAAGCTAATCTGAGATCATCCCCACCCATCAATATTCACTTTGCATATCAATTTGACCATTTAAATCCCACACATGTGTTAAAACTACCTTGATAAACAAATTGAAATATCTCACATCCTATCTTTATTAACCAATCCTCTCCTCATCCAATTTAAACCATCCCATATTGATCCTAATATTTTCAAAACCCATCCAATATCTCAATCACACAAATACCTTATGCCTATTGGTTGGATCATTATCTAAAAAAATTAGTCCCACCTACTCTATTGATGTTAGAACTCCCATCTGATGGAAAATGGTGTTATGGTGTCATATGAGTCTCCATGTGAATGTTAAATTCAGTGGATATTTCTCCATGAAGGTTATATCATTTTCTAGTGTCTATATTTATTTATACTGATTCAACAGTGTCTTGATGCATGGTTGAGTGAGCTAAGTCATGATTTGAGTCTTCCCAATCTAGTTGGAGTGTGTCCTATGAGGTCAATACATGGTCCATATTATGTGTTTCAGGTGTATATTTGCAGTGCCACATGAGGTCATCTATGGTCAGACAAATCATGTGAAAATACATGGTTGGGCCAGGTCCATTTGGAATGCTTGTATCCTCTATTAATCATCCACATTCATGTAGAATCAGGTATCAGATCCATCATATTTGGGCCTAATCAGTCATGGTGAGAGCAAATGAGAACAATGTTTGTGCTACCAAAGTACCTACTGTTGTATGGTCAGTTTTAGGTCATGATATTCAGTGATGTAAGTGCATATTTGAGGGTAACTTGGGAAGCTACATGTGAGTATTATAATATTTGACATAGATAAGTGCAGGTATTAATGGCTAGAGATCTTTGACATATGTATTCTGAGATCATGTGGTGACTTTGATAAGTGATAGGGTGATTTCACATAGGAAAGTAAATCAAGTTTGTATGCAAAATATATTCACCAAGTTAACATGTTCAAGTGTTTGGTAAAACCGAGAAAGTTGTAGTGTGATTTTGTTAGAAAAGTATGGACATTTTTGTTGCCCACAATGTGAACTTACCCAAAATATATGATATTTGATATATATCATCTATGAAGATTTTTTTTTCAATTACTGAGGTGGTATTATTGTCACATCTTGTGTGAACAATAGTTATATCATGAAGGTGAAAGTGGTGTAAAAACTCCTAGCTAAACCCTAGCTAGGAGCAATATTGCAGGACAAAAAGTAGCTAACTGTAGTAGCCCAAATTTTATTCAATTCATCAAAAGTGACATGATTGTATGAAGTATAGTGTAATCTTCACATATTTCTTACCATAGTCCTAGGATAGAGTCTTGTGGTCATATGTGGCTTCCCTTTTATGTATGTAAATGGCAGTTTCTGAAGAGTTGTCAGTTCTAAGGAAAATTTATCCAAAGAGATGATGCATAAATTCTTCTATTGATATGATTATATTCTGAGCGCTCACTTAGTGATGTTAATGAGCAGGTTTAATTAAGGGGCATTTTCATGTATTATTACATGGTCTCTAAACAACATCCTTGCAGGTCCATGGATATGGTTGACGGTGGTACCACTAAGGGCGTTTATCGGGGTATGCCCATAGTGATCTTATATGTCTCAATAAAATAGCCATAACCCTTTAGCTACAAGTCAAACTGTAGTGCAAGGAGGCCATACTCCCTAATAGTACTCGTTATCCAACCCCAGAATTAACATATAGGTAGAGATTGAGATGAGAGTTTTTGGCACTCATGATGAGGTGTGTGGTATTGAAAGTGGGCTATAGTTTGATTGTAATCCCACATGACTAGTTAAGGTGTGTATTGCATGTTTTGTTGATTTCTTATGAACAGCCTTAACCATCCTATCATTTTAAAATTTTAATCAATAAAACATTATCATAATCAACCATCCTTAATTAAACAATCCCAATCCAAATCCCATCACCATTCTTAATCAACCAACCTAATCCAAATCTAATCACATGCGGGCATCCTATCAAACCATGTCCTTGGATCCTCAATCCCCATCCTCTCCAAACCAACATCTAAACCCCTATCTCTTTTCTAAATCTATCAACCAAGCTATCTCATCATCCCCCACCCATCCAAGTAAACCATCTCACTTTAATCATGAAATCCCACACACTATCTAACACCTTAATAAATAAATTTCAAATATCACATCCTACCTCAACCAATCCCCTCCTTGACATCCAAATCAACCATCCCATGTTGATCCTAACATCCTAAAAACCATCCAACAACTCAATCAACAAATATTTGATCTTAAATCATGTATCAACTGCCAATCAATCCCCTAAACCATCATCTCCCTAACTAACCTCCAAAATTTCCCCTTTTTATCGATCCCTACACCTCACCCCATTTAATTCCTCGTTTGAGATAACCCACCATCATCTCAATCCAAACCTCAATCTAATCAACATAAAACCACTATCCCAATCAAGCCAATTTCATATCAACTTTGATAACCTCACTAACTTTGACCTAGACCAATTAGGACCTCCTTTATGTCCTTGCTAATCTAGTCACCAATCCCAAGCCCACACAACCATCCTAAATTTCCTCCAAAATCCCCTATCAATCATCATGAATACACCTTCATCACATCAAAACCATGCAAATAATCCATTTCATCCAAAACCATAACCCCTAAATCCAATCATCATAAAACCTATCATCGAGTCCTATTCACATATCCAAAATTGCACCCTAACAACTTGATCAATGAGGATCATTATCTAAGGCACATCTCATCTTAGTTATCCATCCTGTCATCTTCATCATGAAATCAATCCTAGAAGGAGCTTTCTCCTAGATATTCTCACATCCCTACTCCACCATCAAATTTAGCCTCTAAGCCTATTTCATCCCCTCCATCACCAAGGAAAGCTCAATCTTGTAAAAACTATCCTATCCATAATGACTCATAAGTCACCCTCATCCCCTTCTACCATATGAATCTGGAAAATTAAATGAATCTAGTGTGGATCAGATGCCACCCTCATCCTATTCATCCACACCTAATCCTATCTTGACACCTTCACTCCCTTGCAACATATATTATTTATTTTGAAAAGAAAATAGTTATTATATAGTTAAAGAAGATGACATATAAATTAAGTTTAAACATTAATGAGACTCACAAAGATTAATTCAAGGATGAAAGATATAAAAGAGGACAATTTGGAATCACAGGATTTTATGTGCTTAGACCCCTTTAAACATAGGGGGAATCTAAGATGTATAAGCAAGTTTTCTCGAACTCCATTTAAATGAGGGATCTGAAAAATAATAAAAATACAGACTCCCATTATGGGAGATGCAATACACAAAATTTCATAGTCCAACAGGTGTGTTGGTACTGAAACCCTACACCACTATTAATCAATTACAAGATTATATCGATAATTGTGCTCAACTTTGAGGGGATAATATAATGATTTGATTTAATCCTTATAATGAAGAGAATATTAAATCCTGTACTTCCATATAGTCCATTATTGGTAACCACCTCTTGGAAAATATAAATCCCAAATGGTAGACTATTGAAAATCTGGGAATATTTATATGTGTTGTAAGATCCAACATCCAAGATTGTTTAAGGCTTGGGATTTTGGTGCATTGTTCACATACCATATGTATATCCAAAAAAATCTCAATTCCTAAACCCTAGGTTCTCGAAAAACCTTTATTTGATATCAAGGACCTCCAAAAGATGGCTTAGTCTGGTCAAAAGTTATTAACCATAGTCCAGATCAGTCTCATTGTGGAAACTTAAGGACCTTTTTCATTACTTATCATGTTTTGAATCTAAAAAGTAGGTACATCCGCAATTTAGAATACCATCAAATTTTATTACTTTAAAAGAATTCACTTTACTAAATGCATTATGAAGGTATTTGGACAAATAAGGTACAGTGGTAAACTATTTCATCTCAATTCACCGAGTTACCCTATTCCCATAATTAACATTGCGGCCCTCTTTAATAGACTTTGAATGGGAAAAAACGGCCTAACCTCATCCTAATATCCACATCTAATCCTATCTTAACCCCTTCATCACCTAAATCTAACAATATCCTATCCTCTAATCCTATTTGAAATCCACCATCCCCCAATCCTCAAACATTTAACATGACTCCTAAGTCACCATCTCCTAAACCTAAAAATCCAATACCCATGATCCTCTCCACCACCCCATCTCTTTGTCTAATGAGGCTCCTATGCCACCTTCATCTACTTCATCCCCTAAATTGACCAAAATCTAATGTGGTTCCTACACCACACCCATCTCCCAAATCTCCTTCATCCCCAACATCACCCGAATCCAATGTGACCCCCAATATCACACCCATTCCCTTTCATCTAAATCTACCCCATCCCCTTCATCTACATCTACTAATCCCAAACAATCTAATCCTAAGCCAAAACCATCTACCTCAAAACCACATACTCCAACCAATCCAAAATCAACCAAATCTACTTCGGCCTCCAAGCCCAAACCATCCACTTTGGCCCCCAGGCCTAATCCATCCCCTTCATCTTCTAAGCCACAACAATCTAATCCAACTCATAAATCCAAATCAACCAAAACATCTCATAATCCACCCAATCCTGCACCTTTACTTCCTACTCCCCCAAAACCATTTAACCCAAACCACTTCACTCCTTTAGGAGAATCCTTGACCACCATCTTCCATCATCTAAAAACCTTCAACATGATCATCCATCCCCCAATCAAATCACACGATCAAAACCTTCCCAAACCATCTTGGTATCATGAGAACACTATTATTGTGACTTTCATCGCACCCATGGACATTCAACCAATCGTTGCATGCAATTTAGGTCTTATGTCCAAAACCTCATTAACCAAGGAATTCTTATCCTTGTACCTCTTTATCCACCACCTTTCCATCCCAATCCTCTCCCTAACCATCGTCCACCATCCAATTCCCACTCACATCCAAACATCAGTCAACCATCTAAATCTCATCGTACATCCAAACATCCCTCACCAACCAAAAACCAAAACAAATCTCACCTCCCATCCTTTGTTAAGTTTGACCTCTTAGTGGATGACAAAACTACAACCCCCTAGTCTCATGATGACCACATGGCATCATCTTCCCCATCCACTTCATATCCTATAGCCAAAAATATGTTTGCTAATATGAAACATCGAGGCAAAGGCTTAGGCATCCATGAATAAGGCATTCACGAACCCATCTCCCTTCATCAAAATCTAGGTCATTTAGGCTTAGGGTATAAACCTAACACTAACAACGTCCCTCCCACTACTCCATCACAACCCATTTCTACCACTCCTCTTGTTGATCCTACCATCCCAACCACTCAACCCAATCACAAATCATTTAATCCCCCTACAAATACCAAACACCTAAAAATGGATTGAGCACATAATTCATCGCCTGCGCATGGATGTTCTTTCCTTCCCACCCATCCTCCTTCCATCCAACATCCAAATCCCTTTGCATCTAATCCATTCTTATCATCACATCCATTTATATCCTCTTCCAATCCATTCATTTGAACACTTGATCAATTTTCTCACACATGTTGTAAGACAATAGTACCTACTACAACTGTGTGACCTTGGTCTATCATTACCTCCAACATTCAAGCACAATTGTCCTCCTAGAGATCCACACACTTTAACACACTTAATCAACTTGTGGTGAAGACCCTTGGGCGTGTCTTTTGACACTCTAGCCAATGTCATCTCCACACTCATTTCCATCCCCCATCAAGCCACTAGTGATTCTTAACCCCTTGAGAGTTCTCAAGAGAGTGGAACCTCTTTATGCAAAAAAATCCAAATATCAAAAAGTAAAAAAAAATCATATCAAAATTAAAAATATCAAATAAAATCCACCTCAAGACTCTCTCTAGGGGTGTTTCCAGCATCTCTACCAGGGCTATGGATGCCTTGGCTGGAAGTAGAGAAATGTTGTGACAAGAATCAGATGCATCTCCGTCGGGGCTATGGATGCCTGGCTGGCAGCGGAGCAATGCATGACTTAGCCTTCCATTCACCCTCCATCCACCTATTTGACTTAATCACTCCCTATACATTGGCTAGTTTGTCTTCACATACTACCCATTAAGTCTTCACTTCAAGTGGTAATTAACCATCACAATCACACACACTTTGATCTCATAGAGACATAGGGCTCACATGTTGCCAGGTATTGTTTAGACCTTGGTCACACTTTTGTTTTAGTCCAACTCTTTCCTTACAACATGTGTCATTAGGCTCATCTTTTGTTCATCACTGATGTTATTTTCCTTCCATCCATCACATCCACATCCTTTTTCCCTTGGATCGAACATCCATGGGCAGATGATGATCCTTTCCTTTTCATCCAATCCTCCTCATGTCCCTTTTCAACTGTCATCATCATGACTGGGGGCAACCTTACTACCATCCATTGGGGGCATCATCCATTTTAGATACCCCTCACTTCCCATCCTACCCTACACCTGGGGGAAAATCAAACCCATCCATCCATCCACAAAATGCCACCCTACTTTACACTTGGGGGCACACCACATCTATCCCTTAATCCATCCCCCTATACTTGGGGGCATATCTTATCATCTTCCATATCCCCCATCTTATCCTATACCACATCCTCATCCTATCTATCTATCTCCCATCCCACATCCCATCTAATCCTAACCTATCAACCAATCCCTATCCTATCCAACCTATCCAATTTCCCTCAATCCTTCCCTTTCATCCTACCCAAACACACTTTGGGACTTATAGGAGAAAATCACATCCCACCTTACATCCCTTCCCATCCCCCCATGAGCTATCCCATCCTGAATCCTTTCATCTTACCTAATCTCAACCACCCCCATCCCAAATCCAAAATTTCAACATCCAACATCAAATAATCTAAACATCCAAAAATCCAAAATCTAAAAATCAAAACATTCAAAAAATCATCCAAAATCTAAAAATCAAACATCACAAAATTACAAAAAAATACAAAAATGCAATGTGTGTTTTTGCTTGTGTGTGTTTGCTTGCTTGTCTGCATTTACATTTTGGCCGATGATATGAGGCCCCTTTTGTTTCTTTTTCTTTTACACGGTCCAATGATATGAGGACCATATTTTTTGTATTATTAATCTGTCCAATGATATGAGGACAAGGGCATTTGGCAATTCAATCATCATGGTCTTTATACCTTGATGCATTTTTCTCTATGCCACATCAATAACATTGCTAATGATGATAACAGTGGGCACTTTATGGTAGCACACCCCCTTCTATCATCATATTTTAGCCTTATCATCATCCATACCTAATCCTCATCATCATCTAACTAACTATCTAACCTCCTCATCCTCCTATCCAATCAATCCTTTATCAATCAATCAATATCCACATCCAAATCTTATCATCTCGCATCCAACATCCAAAATCCTCACCCCTTGGCTGGGGCATCTTCTAACATCCTCTTATCAATCAAACTCAAAACATTATTTCTCATTGCTTCATCAATCATCATCCCAATCCTCTCCTCATCAATGTCCTATCATCCAAATCGATCCAAAAACCAATCCTTATTCTCTCATCCAAACATCCTCAATCTTCTAATCCTCCAAATCCAACATCCTATACCCTATCTTCCTATCCAATCAATCAAACCTCAAATGTAACATCCTCAACTCCATCATCCTCATCTACATCTCAACATCCTCAAATCTAAATCCCAAATCTTCAATCCTAACCCCTTGACTGGGGCATCCTCTAATCCACCAATCCTAAATCTTCACCCTTGTCATACATCATTCTGACTAATCCTAAATCCTCTACTCCAAAATCTAATATCCATACTCTAATCCTAATCTCTCTAATCTCTTATATCCTCTAATCCTCTAATCCTCATCCCTCATCCTAATCCCTAATCCATCCTCATCAACAATCCTTATATTCTCTAATCCTCAAATCCAATATCCTTAATCTCAACCCCTTGACTGGGGCATCCTATAATCCAACCCCTTCAATCAATATTCTAATCCTCTAATCCTCTCTCCTCTCCTATAATCCTCAATCTTCTCATCCTCTAATCCTCTCTCATCTACTAACTTGGGCCTCTCCTCTTTTCGAGTGGTTACCCAACTCATTCCTCCCCGCCTAACCCCTCGAGGGGGCATCATATCACCATCCTAACATCTTCTCTTCTTTTTATTTGAATGGTCATTGCTCCACAATAACCCTTCAAAGAGGGGGAAAATGTAGACATCTAAAATGTCGACATAATTAATTATGATTAATTTGTCCCACAAATATCCTAACATCACTATTATCTAAATCCATATAATAATTAATCACAAGATTAATTATTATTAATCCCTTTTGTCACATATACTTTTTATCATTTATTTTTGTCATTTATCTATATCCCATTTTATCATTAATCCCTTTAATTCATTATTATATCCCATTATCCTATCTTAATCCTTATTAACATTTTCTAGGAATTTAATATTCCTACACCCACCTACCCACCTACCCTATAACTAGCCTTTCCATGTAATCACATCCCTAATCATATTTTATTAACCTAATCTAATCCTAAACTAATCACATCCTCCACCTCTAAATCTAGAGGCTTCTATTTCTAGAAGCCTCTCTAAACTTCTCCTTCCATTGAATTTTTAAATTCAATGGAAGCTTCTTCCCTCCATGAATTTTGAATTCAAATTCTAGAATTCTCCATTCTAGAATCCTCCAATCCTCTCCTCAATTTCTAACCATTGATCCTCATCCTACTTGGATGGATCTCACCCTCCATTTTCTCTCCCACAAACTATAAATTGAGCTCTCCTCCTCCATGAGAGCTAAGTTAGCAAATCCATAACAAATCTCCGTCATTTTATCTTATCAATCATTCATCATCCAATCAATCCATCTTCAATCCAATCTATCAATCCATTCATCCTTCATCAAGCAAATCCAAGGCAATCAAGGGGAGGTGTTGCCCAAGTTTCTCCACCAAAATTTGAAGCAATCAACACAATCCAAGAGAAAATCCAACACTTTCTAACAATACAATTATTGTTTTGAATAAGATATCCCAAAGCTTTGTTTTCATTTATATTTGTGTTCATTTGATATTTTTGTCGATGCATGTTTACTTTCTATTAAGTATATTTTCACTCATTTTAAGGGCTATGCAGTTTGAGGTTATCCTTCTTTGGATTCCCTCGCCCTATCTATGTCATTCCACACATTTGCGAGACTTACTATCTTATAGTGAAGCATATTGGAGTCAGTCGCGAAGGGCACAAAAAGTTACAGAACTCCATTATCATTCTAGAAGGAACTGCTAGATAAAGATGGAACCCCCAGATAAGGATGAAACCGCCAAATATTCCTATCCTTAAATAATGGTTTCATCCCCATATATTGTGCATAGCTAGAATTAGAGATAAGACATTAGTAGGAAATCTCTAGCCTATTCATCACTTTATCACATCCAAATCATCCAAATCAACTTCCAGACCAATGAAATAGCTAAGTGCAATTACTTTCTCATGTCTTACTCTATTTTACACATGTTTGAATTGATATATCTTGTAAAATGTTATATATGTATACTCTGACCTAAATGTTTAATTAATAATCTAAATATGCAATCCTATTTCTAAACCTACTCTAGAATTTAAATAATTAAGAAGGAATTCCTTATCCCCATTCATATTTTTTCCCTGGTTGAATCAATACCATAAACGGTTCCTAAAGTGCCAATAATGTAAAATCTATCTGTAAAGGAACCATTGGTTATCAAAGCATTTATAGAAGGTAAACATTGACAAAGACTCACCTCTTGACATTATCCGATACCAATAATACTTATAAAGAGATTCAATGTCACATCTTTCAATGTAATATAAGTAACAATCAATCAATCACACACACACACACACACACACACACACACACACACACACACACACACACACACACACACACACACACACACACACACACACACACACAAAAAAAAAAAAATTTTATTTTGTATGTTTGTCAAATAGTCTTTGTATTATGCATCCTTTGATCATTAATTTAATCTCCCCATATTGTGCCGAGCTAAACATTTTTCAAGTTGTTCCTTATGAGTATCCAATTATACTTTAGACATACATATTGTGCCACAATAACATGCATTACAACCTCAATAACTTATGCACATCCAACATTATCAACATATATGTAGCCAACCTCAATAACTTATTTGAGTCCAACCTCTAATGCCTAGTCAAACAACTTAAGGGTCTTGTAATAATCTTGTGAGCATATTCAATGAAGTACACTTATTCAACCTCCAATCATACACCACATTAAAAGGGGGCAATCTGTAATACCCTAGATTTTTGTTCAAGGCACTCAACAATATCAAATATTGCATCATTTTAGACATTTGGACCAATAACACATATTTGACTCATTTTCCATACATTTCCATCTTTTCGATTAGTCTCAAGCTCATTAGATCAACCCGATTTGCATAATCTCCACGCTCAAGATCACTTGTAGTCTATGCATCAAACATATAACACCTACACAAACATTTCTTCATCTCTAGTTTACGAGTATTTGACTTCCAAGTCAATCTTACAACCTCCTCGACAATTTTATTTACGAATCTGACCACCTTCCACGAGCTTGTCCCACATTCCAACTATAAGTTTTTCAAATTGTTTGTCTTCACAAGTTAACATATGAGCGACTTTCAAATCAACATTGAGTGAGAAATTGACAAAAGGAATCATATATAAACAAATGCCCTAAAGGCTCTAAGCATCACCTAATCACTGTGTAAATCATTATTCTAAAGGCTTATATTTATCCCGAATCTTCTAAGAGCAATCCTAGTGCACTCCATGAGCCAAATTTGAAGTACAAAGGTCAAAGTTGCATGTTGCGAAGTGTTTTGTGGCAACTTAAGGAAACATTCTTAGTTGTATATTCAATTTCGTAGTTGCATCTCACATATGACTTTGAGAGAGCTATATATGCCTAAATTTAACCAAACTTGCTTTTTCTGGATATGTAATGCAACCATCTCACATCACGGGGGTGTGATAGGTCATTCTAGACCAATAGATTAAAATATTTTATTGCGTTATGTTCAAGTTTTGTTAGGGTTTGGACAAAGAAGAGCCCAATTTTGTATCATCGCAACATTAGTGCAACAATACAATCCATAATTTAAATGCTTAGACAACGGGAACCTGCACTAAGAATTACTATATGTTAAGGTCGTAGCCCTTAGAGAGTTTCATTTATGAAAGTGACTAGGCATGATCCTTTCGGCCATGAAACTAACTAGTCGCAGACCCAACCCGAGGAGATTTCCATAAACTCAAATTTGTGGTCCATGATGGCGACTGCTGCCATGTCCATTTCTAGCTTCTATCTTAAGTGAACATTCCCCCTATTAACAAAATCAAGTCGAATTACTCATACCTTTTATTATTTGTAGATTGTCTCTATTTTTTAAAACATAATACAAATTTGATTAGGAATGCCATTGATTGGTGCTGAAATTTTGTGAGGATGACCTTTATCTGTGTGGCTGGTACAATGTTTTCATCTAAACCTCTCTCTCTAACCCTCACTTGGATTTCCCGAAACCGCTTTACCTCAAATCTTGTTATCTTCACACCAGTAGTAATGAAGGTATGTCTGAAACAAACGAGTCCTCTGGTTTTAATTTAGAAAAACGAATTGCATTGTGAATTATCTGGTATTCTGTTAAAAAGATTGAACCAGACAATATAATTTAACTTTTTTTTTTTTTTTTTCGAATTCATACATATCCGAGTTTTCTTTCTTTTCTTTTAAGTTATATTTAAAGGTTTTATTATATATTTAAATATATATCGAGCGTTTCATCTTTTGAAATGGATCTTCTGTGCTCAATAATTTATAAACCAGTGAAAGTTTTGAAGTATAGATATTTTTTTCAAGCATAGAAATGGCAAGGGGGGCTTTTTTCTGTTGTAGCAAGATAAAAAATACATCTATTATAGGTTAATTTTCGAAGAAAAAGAAAATATGTCTATATTTTGGAATCTTTTCAGCTTTAAAAAAAAGAGAAAAAAAAAAAATCATTACTTCTGCTCCCATGACCACTGATTTCTATACCCTGCAGCACACATTCAAATGACGTTTCTTGCTATAAAATGAAAACTAACATGGGGATTTTTTTTTTAAAGAAAAACCATCTTTTAGAATCTTTGTTCCACAAGGAATGCTATTGGTTGAGTTACACACTTGGGTTCTGGACTTCGTATTTTGATGATGTGGGTGAGCTCGAGTTCATAATTTGACTCGTGGAAGGGTACCTTTAATGTTGGAAATCAGCTTTCGGT
The DNA here is from genome assembly GCA_019776745.2 of Taxus chinensis. Lineage (NCBI taxonomy): Eukaryota > Viridiplantae > Streptophyta > Pinopsida > Cupressales > Taxaceae > Taxus > Taxus chinensis. Next base: position 90,963 of record JAHRHJ020000344.1, on the reverse strand, counting down.
ATTTGAGAGGAAAACTGGATCACTAGTGGAAATAATCAGTCGTAGTTTTTGGATTTTGTAGTCAGCTTAAAAGTAGCTCATGCTTTTACTCCATAAGAATATATTGAACATGATCTCATTTCCCACTTCTATTGCCTGCTTTTGATCATCTGTGTGCTTTGATATAATTTACCTTTTTCTTTGATTGTTGTTGATAAAATGTTTCTGCTCAGTGTATTTGTGAAATTCTCATTTATTATTAGATTATAATAGACAACAATGTAGACGATATCCTGATAGGTGGTACGGGCTACCATTTTCAACGCTCCATTCAAATCATTGCAGAATGTAGATTCTATGAACATATTGTTAAAGTTTTAGTTTGTGTGGTTATGCTGGTTTGAATTTTTACAGATACACTCTGAAACAGGAAAGTTGGCATTTGCAAGTGCCGAAATTTTGGGGGATACAATTTATGGTTACCATCTGAGATGCAGCATGTTTGGAGTTCCATATTTTTTTATTGCTGGCACAAGTCAGTTTGAAAATCAGAGTGCTTTCTTTATACTATTGGCTTGTCCTCTGGCAGTGAAATGGCCTATAGCATTAGTTTTTGTTACCGCCCAAAATATATTCATATTTTTAGAAGGAAACATAAGAGGGATACACTTGGACATTTGTGCATCTTGGATGAAGTTTTATCAAGGCATAAAAACAGGAAGATTACATTTTCTCAAAATTTCTATAAGAGCGAGTTAATAAAGCATACTAATGCCAAAACTAGAAGATACTGCCAATCTAAACAATCATCCTCTGTCCCATTCCTCTGGAAAAAGAATTTTCATGAACATGCCGTAGAAGAAAATGCTAAAATGCATTCTGAATTCAGTGAAATTACCTGGGATGCTTCAAGCACAGAAGATGGAAAAATGGTTGACTCAGGGAATGTGGAAGAAGACACCCTTAATTCCTTGGAATGGCAATCACTCTGCAATCAAGTTGCACAATATACATCTACCAGAATGGGCTATACATTGGCTAAAGAAGGACGTTTGCCAATTGGTAGTGATCTGCATGACAGCGAGGTATTGTTGGACCAAACAGCTGCTGCACTCTTGCTTCTTGATACTCTGGATTTTTCTGGTGTTCAAGATATCACGAAAATAATTAAATCTGCTGTTTTGGGGGAAATTTGCACCATTAATGAGCTTTGTACTGTAAAGAGGACACTGCATTCGGCAAGAAGCATTTATAATAAGCTATGCAAGTTTGCATCAGAAATGAAAGCTTCTGTTAATGGAAATTTTATGAGTACTAATTCACAAAATATGAAGGCACTTGACCCCCTTTTAAAAATTTTTGAAGGTGCAGATTTCTGTACCAACTTAGAAAATGAACTGGATCATTGCCTTGACTGTGCATTTTTGTCAGTCCTGGACAGAGGAAGCCCTGCCTTAGCATCTATAAGGTCAAACAGAAGGAGCAACATGGAGGGTATTGAAACTTTAATGAAAGAGACTGCTGAAAGGATTGTAGAAGCTGGGGGGATAGACAGTGCCTTGGTTACGAAACGGAGGTCACGATTGTGTGTTGGCGTCAGGGCTGCCAAGAAGTCTTTACTTCCTGGTGGTATAGTATTGGATGTCAGCAGTTCGGGGGCAACATATTTTATGGAACCTAAGGATGCATTGGACCTGAACAACATGGAAGCGCAACTGGCTGCTGCAGAGCGATCTGAGGAACGTACCATCTTGGGCAGGCTTGCCTCCAGGATAGCAAGTGAAGGTGCAAAGATCATAAATGTTTTACAAAGGGTCGTGGTTATAGACCTTGCTTTTGCTAGAGCTGGTCATGCTTGTTGGCAAGGGGCCGTGCGCCCTATTTTTACCCGAAAAGAGCAGACTGCAGGAAGCAATTTTGTAGAAATGGGGAAGAACATTGAAATTAATGAAACTCAATGTTCATTTGTTGACATTGAAGGTATTCAACATCCTATACTCTTAGAACCTGCACTTCAAAAACCATCTTCCATACTCAGTTCTCCGAGGCTGCATTCATCCATCCAGAAATGGGATGCTATGGATGCTGGTTCCAAAAATGTCGAGACGATAAATAGCTCTGATGACTCGACAGTGAAATTACCTGTGCCAATAGATATTAAAATAGGGCGCAAAAAAACGGTAGTAATCATTTCTGGTCCTAATGCTGGAGGAAAAACAGCTACAATGAAGACGCTAGGACTTGCTGCTATCATGGCAAAAGCTGGCATGTTTTTGGCAGCTAAGGGTCGACCTGTACTACCATGGTTTGACCATGTAATGGCAGACATTGGTGATAATCAGGTAGTTTCTTTGTACTCCTCTACTATGTTGATATTTTAGGTTTTTGTATGTTATTCTGTTTCTGTTAAATTTTCTAATTTTTGTGCTTTTGGACGAAGTCTTTGGAGCAAAGTCTGTCCACATACAGTGCACACATCCAACATCTCTGTAAAATTATGCAACTTGGCACCAAAAAATCACTTGTTTTGATTGATGAAATTGGGAGTGGTACTGATCCTTCTGAAGGTGTGGCACTTTCAACAAGCATATTACGGCATCTTGCATGTCATGTTAATCTGACTGTTGTAACTACACATTATGAAGACTTGACTCGCCTCAAGGACGAGGATGGCAGATTTGAAAATGCTGCAATGGAATTTGATATTAAGGCTCTACTTCCTACCTATCGCATTCTTTGGGGCACTTTTGGTCAGTCCAATGCACTAGATATTGCCCAGTCACTTGGATTTGATCCCAATATTTTGAGTCGTTCACGAGAATGGGTGACGAAATTGCTGCCAGACAGGCAACAGGAACGCCAAGGTGGAGTTTTTCAATCCCTCTCAAAGCAAAGAGATAAACTTCAGGACCAGGCAAGGACAGTTGCTACCCATCTCTCTGAAGCTACAGAGCTCTACAATGAGGTATTTAACTGCTAGTTAATTTTTTATTTATTTTTGGTTTCTGTCTACTTCTAGTTCTTTTTAGAACCTGATTAGCTGATTAGTTAATTCTTGTCTATAAATGCACATCCTGGTAGACAGTTGTTTATTGATGCACAGCTGGTAGGATTTTGTTCTCTAGGAATAAAGAGTTTCTCTGCAATTAATAAATGATCATAAAGAAACATAATGGAAGCTGTCACCACTCAGACAAGATATAAATTAGAAATGGAATGTAACATCCTCATTTCAAAATACCAGAACAAGGGAATTTTTTTTTTTTTTTTTTTGATAACGTTCACTGTTATGAATTATAAAATTCAAACACACGTTCAAGTTTTAATAATTGTTCTCTGCCCAAACAACACAGTTTGGATCACACAATTTCTTTTTAAAACGAATGTTCCCTGTTCGCATATTTACAATATGGAACACACATTCAATGCCATTCAATCTTATAACAGATTCTATATGCTGCTGTAAATGACTCGAGGAACTACCGATCTTCCATTTTCATGGCTCGGAGTTTCAACGATCCTTCATTTCATGACTCGGCAACAACCGATCCTTCATGTTCATGACTCGGCAACAACCGATCCTTCATGTTTGTTTATGCATGGTATATTATATATACCTGTTCTCATAACCAATTCCGGTTATCGAAGTGATCCATTTAAGAAGCCTATCTGAATATCTGTTACTGATATTCATCTGACATCCTGCATCTTAAATTAAGTGATAAGGACAACGCAACCAGCAATTGCGATACTTTGGCCAAAGATTTTCACATGCTTTGCATGATCATATTCCTGGATGTGATACACATCAACGGAATACGTCCTTCACTTCACTTCACCTGTTATCTAGAATGGTCTTTCCTGGTTCCTACCAGTCCTCTTTGTTTAAGGTTAGTTTAAACTTCCAATTACAGTTAGTAATATGAACGAGTATAGGAAGGCACTCCCGGTAACTAAAGATACGCAGACATACAGTGTCGTTTCCCCACGACTCCGTGTGTCTAGTTATCTTTAGTATTCCGGAGTCACTCCGTATACCAGATCATACTCCTATCCCCTGTCCATAGTTACACATTCAGCCTATGTATTCTTGATGTTTTAATTCGGGAGGGCATTGCAATATGTCAGCTGCAACAGTGTGTCGTCATGAAGACCCCGTCTTCATGGAGACACCTTGCTGTAGCTGGCGTATGCCAATGTCCTACAGAATTCTCCCATCGAGAATACACATCCTGCTCAAGTGCTTAGGATACGATTTAATAATTAAAATCAACTTTCAGCATCCACGTTGATCCCTTGATCCTCGTTTCCGTTACAGTTGTACAGGGCTAAGAGGGACTAAATCCGTCCATTAGCTTACTATGCATCTTCTCCTTCGTATCGAAGGGCTACATTTCCCTACTTGGTTCACTTCTTAATCATTAGATTAAGCAGTCCGTACCGACGGACGTGATAAGTTTAACCTATTAAACTTAGCCAAGATTTTCCAACTGCAACAAGATTCAGAATTCTAACTTATTAGACGTCACTTAAACGAGGCCTATTTCCCAAGAAATGTATTCATTTGTTCTCCTTAACGTTATATAGTTAAGGTCCATTAGTTATGGATATATTTATCCTATATCCTTTATTCTGAATTTATCAAACGGGATCATTAATGGAGTTCGAAAGCGAAGTTCGATTACTCCGAAGTTTAATTGGTATTCCTTAGCTCCTAAGCTAATCCCGAATACCTTCCAATTATGGAATCATATTCTTCTTAATCCTTTTAATGTCAATTAAAAATTCATCTTTACCCAAGTATGAATTAATTGCATTTTTCAACTTAAAAGTTGCATTTAGGTAAGAATAGATATCAGTTTCCATTTAGCATCCATCCAAGGACAAATAAACAAATCCAAATCAAGAAATAACATTATATTTCCAGATTAGACAACAAAATCAAACTGATATAACTATTGAAAATATCACACTTGTAATTGTATTCAATATTTCAAGTCATAATCTGTACATTTGCCAATCCAGCTGATTGGGCATAGTTTATACAAAACATCCATACAACTCATGGACAGAAGAATATATTTTCTTCTTTTCACAATTCCTCGAAGAGGAAATAAAGCAACAATTACAATTCATCATCAAATCAAAAGCATCAGAAAACAGCCAAGTCTTCATTCTAATCAAATTCCATCTGCAAAATGAATTGCACGGGTCAGTTCAATGAACTGAGCATATTAAGCACTTATCCTTAAAATAAGGTGCTTCAACTAACTGTCTCAATAAAAGAACCCTGCTTTTATGAAACGACAGTTAAACATCAATCACGAAATAGGCACAAAAGAAAGATCAGCAAAACAACTGAACTATCAAAATATCATCACCATCAGCCAAAGAACTGCTGTCCCGTTTCCCACATAACTGTTACAAGTCTCAATTTACAATATTTGTAAAGTTAGGAATACAAATAGCTTACTGCTGATATGACACACTGTTATCTTTTCCACGCCTTTCATTAATAATAAATGCAAAGGATGAAACTAACTGAAATGTAAACCCATTACTTTCCTTTCAGTTCGTGCATCATATTAGAATCCAAGCAATCAAGTACAGACAAGAAAGCGAACAGCAATGCATATAGTTGCTCCCATCTAAGCACTATAAAATTCATTATTCACGAATTACAGATTTCCAACTGAATGAAAGTAGAAAAGCTCATTTTTCCAAGTCATTCATTCATATCTCTATTTCTTTCCACATGACTGTCCTAACAGTGGAATCCAAACGAAAGACAAATCAAGATAACAGTTCAGAGTGAAACTTACAAAATCCATTCAGAATTCACTTACCGGCAGCAAGAATGATTTCATTTATAATCAGCTTTAAATGAAAACAGGGAAGAATTCATCATCCATATCCATACTTCATTTGAATCAGACTCATATAAAGATCCGAAACAGGTTAGTACAACATTATGTTCATCCAAGATCAAACAATATAAGGTTGCGTACCATATATTTATCATACTAAAAGAAACCATATTTCTTTCACCGTATGCTAAACAGACAAACAGTATTTCCATCTTTCAGTCAATTAATCACATGATTTCCTAATCTTATGAGCATAACCCATTCAAAATAACATTATATTCATTGTTGTTACCTACAGCAAATTCAATTATAAAGCACAGTAAGCCCCTAATGCTATCTCCAGAATTCAAAAGCAACAGAGAACATTTCCTGTCCTTGACCCTTACTAAGAAAACAATCATCTTCTTCGAACTCTTCAAGAATTGTTCAGAAGAAAAGAAAACACCCAAAACGTGCTTACTGCCAACAAGCATTCTGCCCGAATTCCCCTTTGGTTGAGTCCATAATAATATGCAAGACTTCGGAATGCAATATTCAGTTATCAATACCTCTTTTTGAAGTAAACCCGTATAGGGAGCTAAATGCGTAAGTCAGATACAGTTAAGACAAACCCAACAACAAGACAGAATTCCCATGCATCACTTCTTTCGCACAACAATTTAAAGTCAAATACGCATTCATAAAACAATCCGAACTAGAGGATTGAGCGATCATCATTTAAACACCACAATTCATCTTACCTTCTTCAGTAAGAAAACAGTATATTATACTATAAGTTCAGAATAGAGAAACTATTTCTTTTCTAACTTTCACGAGCACTTATATAAAATTCCAATGCCCATTCTTTTAAAATACAAATGCCATTTCCTTATAATCCCGAAACAGCAGAAGGAAGAGAAAAGTTCTATTTCTTTCAGCAAGAAAACTTCAGCACAGAATCGACATCAAGTCGCACACACAACTTTCACTATCTTATCACCCAGTTCATGTGACAAAAGACAATCATACAGCAATAGGATGACCAACACTACCTGCACAGTTTCCTATCATCTTTTTCATTTTTCATCAGCAAAAGAACTTATAGCTTCAATAGCTAGAAAACCAAGTTCGAAACCCCGTCTAATCATCAACAACCAACACACGATATGGAGGTATTCTATTCAAGAAGAGCAAGGCAGTTAAACACAGCACAGAGAAACGACTTTCTTATCATTTCAAAAGAAAAGGAACAGCAAGGGTCGACGAACCCAAAACATGGTACACAACCCAACCATATTCAACCTCCATTTTCATGCAAAGGCAGTTCCAGAGCAACAGCAAGGAACGATTACACTCAATGGAAAACAGTTACACTATAAGGAACGATTACACGGCCTGTTCCACTTTCAAACAACACGAACAGTGAAAGAAAAACATCTATTTCAAACCACCATACTGTCAACAACCAATACAGTAATCCATTTTCCAACTTGATTCGAGCAAAAACGCATCAAGGCCGAACAACCAGAAGCAATTCTTCTTATCATTTCCCAAAGAAAAGAAAGCAAGAACCAACAAAACCCAAGTCAAATCGACTCGACAACAATCACACAATCCAAACCCAAGAGCAAGGTTGTTTTAATGAAACACTTAATCAAAGCAAAGATTTTTAAAGAGAAGGGCTTAACATGCCTGTAATCTCTTTTTCAGAACTCGAAGAAAACTTCGTTTGCCGCGTTTTTCCTTCCACAGCGACAGCACAAACTCCCCAACACTTCTTTCTTCTTCAGGCTTAGCAACAGCCTCGAAATCTCCAAGAAAATGTCAAATTCCAAGAGCTGGTTCGACTGAACTCCCCCCAAGTCTGAGAAAACCAAATGCAGAGCAACTTTGCAAAAGCCAAACCGACAACAATGAAAAATCAAATTCCCTCATACACTTTCCAAGGCGAACTGGTCGCGGGGACCGAAAACAATTAATGCAATTAAGGCTCTGCCTTTTCCTTACTTTTCCACGCCACCGCCACTTGGGTTGGCGAACTCAATTTTCAAATTTACAAGCAAAAACCGAATTTGGCTCTATCTCCAAATAGATGCCTCTATTTCCTACCTGCCCCGCCAAAACTGGCGCTGTCCACGTATGGACTGTTTATTAAATGCCAATGAATGCCTTTCCTTCATCCTTATCCCTTCCCTCCAAGGGTCTGCGCACCCCTTTTAGATTAGGATTAGTTTAGGTTGCTTAAGTCTTCAACCTAGGTCTTAGTTTACCCTTAGGTTTTATTTTCCCCTCTTTTTTTTTTGAATTTAAAAATCCACTTAGGATAGTAGTGTAGGATGCATGTTAGGACTTAGGATTAGTTTAGGGTTTAATTCATACTAACCACTAACACTAACAACTTCCATCCAGCCTCCCTACTAACATTCACGTTAATGCAGAGCAGGACGTTCCGTCCTTTGGATCACGTGCCAAGGCCACCCGTGTCCAGGCATTTCTTGCCTCACGAGGTCCCAAGTTCGACAGTACAGGGTTAAAGAATCGAATCCCTGTCGTTGGCATTTACGTGCCAGCTGTTCATACCTGCAATCAGGCACTGCACGTTCATAACAATCTCGGGTTCGGTTCAAGTGTGAATCGACACAGAAATCACCAGAGGCCCTCAGCATACTTGGATCAATGAAATTGATTCAAGGTATGCTGTCAATCAGCAACGAGAGTTTAGCAAGTATACGACAATTTGTCGTCACATCAGCAGAGACACAAGTACAATAACTGTTGTCCTATGCAATAAATCACAGCATGCAAGAATCTAAGTTAGCAACACATTCTCTTAAGATCAGAACATATCTTAACATGTTTTCCTTCATTTCAGAAGTTATAACAGCATGTAAAACATTCATCAAGATAATTTGCAAAATCAGAGTGTTACTCTCCAAGGCTAGGTGCATTAGAGTCCCTTTGAAATACTAAACATATTGCATTGAACAATGAAAATGCCGAATACCAATATATTAATATTCATATTCAAAATGATGACTACATTCAAAATTCAAATACATTTGGTGAGTGGCTTAGTGCCTCTAATCATCTAATCATCCCCAAAGTCTCGCATGCCAAACTCTCTCATCCCACAAATTGTTAGACTTCCCGCGATCAAGCTCCTCCAAACCAATACGAAACAACCATGTGTATGTTGGATCATCATCAACCTATGTTGGCTCCTTTGGTTCTACATCCCATCGGGCTGCTGGACTCTCCTTGTACGTAAGCATGTTGTGGTCAATAAGGCGCAAGGTGCTATGTATAGCTACAAGATTCTTTGCCCTCTTAGAGGTAAGCCTATTCCTTTAAATATAGTGGATGAAGCTATAAATAGACAAGTTCCTCTTAGACCAGCAGAAGAATTAGAAACCTCATATAACAAATGAATGGTTAGTGTGGTTGTCATAGAAGTAGGCCCATGCATACTTCACCATAGAATCGGGTCATCCCGTGCCATAGTCTCCCTATTTTATCTCGGCCTCTTATAGATATCCCCTAAGAGTGGCAAATTTTGACACTCAATACAAATAATGCCAACATCTATAGAATTGTGCATCTTCTGAATAGCTTTCATGAACCCCACCTTCAACTTTGCATCTTGTATGGGGGTAATTTTCCTAGACCTTTGTATATACCACTTTGGATTCAATGCATAGGCAACCATGTGCAAGGCGAGTGTTGAGCTTCTCCCATCTCTGATGAATGATTGGTTGAATATGTTCATTGTAGAATTGCAATGTAAGGGTCTTTCTTTTGTACAATGGCCTTCATTTGGGCGAAATATTGTGAATGCAAATACGTTTTTCCAATGCATTAGAGTTACTCATATCTAATGACTCTGGGAGATTTGAGTAATGAAAGAGAATTGCGATTTTCAGCATTAGCACAAAATGTGCACTCTTCACCACCTCCTTCACCCTCTTCCCTTGCTTAGACTTGGAATCGGTCCACCGATTCCACTTTCGTTGGTCATGACCATTAGTTGCAATGCCACTTGCAACTCGAGCATCCTCTCCAAGAGAATTGAAATATGATGCATATCTAGTCTCAACAGGTTTTTTGGTAAAAAATCCATCTTAGAGGGTCTTGAAGAGTGCATGGGAAGTGTGGTGGTTGCAGACAAACATCTACACATCTCTAGCATCATCAACGACCTCTTTGATCCAGGCAATCTTTTTCCTTGAGTGCATTATTCATGGTATGCACACAATGAGTCCACCAAATATGTTTGCAAACCGCTTCAATCAACTTCCCTACAGCTCTACATACATGGTTGCATCTGTCACAACTTGGACCACATTCTCTGGTCCAACCTCCTTAATAGCATCTCTAAGGATTTGGAACTGAAAATCAACATTCTTGACATGCCCTTGAACAATCAATAGCCTTGAGGAAGTAAGGGCCCTATACATGTGACCATGATGTTGATGAGTGGATGATGCCTAATGTCTCCGTCCACCCATCCATTCTAAGGCTGCATCATAGTGACCCAGGTAGCCTTCATTTTCTCCATTAGAATATTAATCTTGGATTTCTTATCCAAGATTGTTGTCCTCAATGTTGTCTGAAACCCTAGTGGCAGCGATACTGATGGTTTGCTCTTTAGGGCCAAACAGAGTCCTCCAATGAAGCAAAAACAAGTGTACATTAATCCCGACTCCAAATTATTTTGAATTTGCAAAACAAACACCAACTCCAAACCATCCAAATTTGTGCCAAAATATGAAATAATACCCATCTACAATTAATTTTATGACAGCAAAAGTGCACCTGTCAACAAAATGAGCTAAAAGTGAGGCTCTCCAAACCCCAACAAATGGAAAATATGCAATATATTGAGCCTTACAATGATATGATCCAAATATCAGACTTGGAATGTTAATCCGTGCAGTACTAGAAGTACACCCAATCACACTCCTTACAAGTCAGATGTTATGAAGAGGAGCTCCAAACAATGCCAAAACCCTTGATATGTCTTCACTTAAAGCCCTAGCTGCAAACCAACAACATAGTCTTCAAAGAATGTCTTCATGACCATTACTTGGAGAGTTTTCGTTCTCCAATCTCCAAAAGGTCAAGAATCATTTCGTCCTCCTTACTTGCCACACTAATAAGAATTTTCAAATCTCTTAGTGGATTTGGATTGAAGCAATCAGCCCTAAAATCAAGTAGATAAAGTATATTATGCACAAAGTGATTTTGCTCAAAAATGAGCCTATGCAACTAACTCCTTTATACCCTTATGGTGGCCCAAAGGTCATAAGGGATGAATTTCCCCATGACTGACCTCTTTAGAAGCATCACTTTTATTTTTCAATTTGACTTTAGTTGAGCTCTCCAACCCAGCCGACCTGCTTTGAGGCTCAAAATACAAAATATAAACAATATTACAACTTAATCGAAAGAAATCTGAAATGCGATCAAGGACCTCCCTTGTTCATTTTCTTCTTGCCCACAGGAAGAGATTGGGCAAGAAGCCTATCAATTGTTGCTAATTCTGATAAAAGGGGATGCATTACACTATCAGATCGTTGGACTAAATTTTTCAATCATGCTTGGATTTTCATCCACTTTTGTCAATCCTATCTTGGAATTTTCTAGACCTTAGAATTTTTCTTGGAATACGTTCTTATCCATGTCCGGTTGAATTTTGTTTTTCCTTGATAATATGAAGGTCCTTCACAATTGTTGATTGTCCAAACATCTTTCTATCCACAAACTATTCCACCACAAATGGAAGTTTTTCCTAAGAGCATTGGAGAAAGTTTGAATGGCTTCAACTTGTATCATTCTTATTGTGACTTAGCGGCAACTTATATCTTGTGAATCAGTTCATCTCACACTGCTACTTTAAGCATTGTGACTTTATGTCAATTAGCGATTTTAACTGCCCCTGTATAACCGATGGTAATAGGAAGTTGTAATTTTAACACTCTTTAAACTTGTCGTCAGGAAACGGAAAACAGGTACGGAAACGGAAACGGGAAGTGAAACACGGAAACACAATTTTAAAAAAACCTTGGATACGAAACACGGCGGAAACGTCCGTACAATATATTACGATATAGTTATAATATATATATATTTACTATATGCATAGTACTCATTTTCACAATTTTACTCCATGGACCATAAGATTGTTGATTAAAGCACTCAAAATATTTTGTATTCATTGAAACCCTTCTGAAGTTCTAAAGATTCACATTCAATATGGTTACAATTTGAATGTTTCGAATATACATTGATACCCATAATATAGCTATTCTAGCAATATTTCATCTAGATCTTTCCTCATAGTCATCTGTATGGTCACCACTTAGCTGCATCTCCATTTTGAAAAGATCCCGATCACATGCATCAATATCTTGACCAGTTTTTCAACGTGCCCTAACGGGACTCCAAAATGTCTTTCTATCGCTTTTAGGATTTGTACTTCGTCATCTTTCTGTACTTAGATTATGTTGCTAATATGCAATAAGATGAAGGTATTCCTTTCAGAAGATAAAAATGTATGAATTTAAAAATTGAAACAAAGTGGGGGGGGGAATATTTAAAATTTCACACATTATTCATTAAGGTGTATAACAAGTTTATTATTGCTGATTTTTCATGGTTCTAATCAAAGTGGTTGAAGAGGTTACAAATACCATTCAATAGTATCAACAGAGCTTAACTAATACTTAGTTTTTATAACTGATGGAATAAGAAGGGGGGCTCCATTTTCTTTTCAAAAGCGATTGGGTACAGGTGTTGGTCACAACTTTATTGCAACCCCGCAATTTATTAATGTCAACCCTATGTTTTAGTGACAACTTGTCACGTACCTACTCACGTCACACTACCTGCTCATGTTTGCTTCAGAATGTGCAGGTTGTGTGCTTTAACTCTTATAATGTTGCCTTGAAATTCAACTTGAATATTTAAATGACACTTTCACGTCCTTGTGCTCCTTGCTGATCCTAGGTCTTACTCATAATTTTGTTGGAAATTGACATAATAGGGGATTTCTTCTCAGCTAAGGGGCCCTTGGCAAAAGGTTCCAATAACTTGGAAGGGCAACTAAAGTGTCTAGTTGCACTCCCAATAGAACTACTTCCCTCAACCCCTCTCACATATGTACTCAAAGTCTCACACTCAACACCCATTAACTCTTGCTCTCCCTCTTCATGACTCACGTTGTGAGAAGTGGAACTCATAGTGACACTACAAGAAATAAAATTTATTGTTTAAAAATTAAATTTATTATTTTGCAAAAGGTTCAGTTTGGTTCAGAAATTTTAAAATTTAATAAAATATATAAATATATGAAAATTATCTATATCTATTAAAAAGTAAAACCCAATTACACATAAAAAATATATCAAAAAGATACATGCATAGCAAAATACAATAGCACTTCAAATTTCATACATATAAAATATGTTACATGAAAATTATCTGCTGTAAAAGAAAATTTTTAAAATAGATATTTACAATAAAATTTAGAATAGAATAAGACTAAAATACACACTTTATAAATAGTAAAAATTGTACATACTTTATAAATAATAAACAAATTATAGATTATAAATAATAAATTTATAATAGAAACTTATGATGGAATAAGCTAAAATAATAAAAAAATTAAACTAACTTTATTTAAAATTTTAAACTAAATATAAACTAGACTACATCTAGCTAAATCTTATAAAATTTAACTGAATACGAACTAAACCGTATCTAAGTTACTAAATTCATTAAAAAACACACTTACTGGGATGAATCAATGATTTCTTATCCTAGCTCTAAGCTCTAACTTTCAAATGCAGCTGCAGATTAGAGACAAGCTGGTCGCAATGGAGCGCAACGCCCAGGTGAAACCAGATAATGTGATGTGAAACAGAAAATGGCCCATAAAACACAGATTTTTGCCCAAAAAGAAGAAAACTGTTCGATGCCTTTGCAGTTTGCAGTGAATACTGAAAACTAAGGACACGTTTCAGTTTCCCTGCTTGACGGATTTGCAGAAGTTCAAAATGCAATTTTCCAGCACAACTTGAAGAGTTTCAAATACCACAGTGTGACAACAGTTCGCTGTAGTTGCATTTTCGGTCTTTGTCTTAAGTTTTAAGCATTTTTTTGTCAAAAAATTAAAAATATAGGAAATGATTCAAACTTGAACACACAAATTTGTTTTCACTTAGATGTTTGATCCAAACTGATTGTTGACCATATTTGTACAAATATGGTAACTTGATTCTCGAACCCTAAAACCTTGAAATACACTTGATAGTGCCTTTTGGGATTTTGGGGCTTTGGGACATCTAGACATTTTGACATGAAAGCATGTCGAATGCGGTCGAGCACCCAAACCTCGAAATACAAAGAAATCCTTTGTACTTCAGGTTTTCAGGGTTCGGTTGCATGAAGACATGATATGCAATGTGTGGTCAAACTCTCGACCCCCAGGTCAACGCATTAAATGCTAAGTAAATTTGACCTACACACGTGTCACCACCATGTAATTAATGTGTTTTTTCATATAAATTTGGGTTTTTTACATGTCATTTTTACTTTGCATTTATTTGGATTTTTCGCTCTGTTAGGAAATTATAATTGGTAGTGCTCCATTTGTATGGGTTAGTCAAATATTAAGGTGTGTGAGAATATATATAAACGAGTTTAATTTAATAACTCATATTAGATATTTTGGGGGAGTTTGTTGTTACTTGAGTAACAACACACTAGTAATAGAGATTTATTGGGAGCTAATGTAGGGAGTCAAAATTGTGTGTTGGTAAAGAAATCTCCTTGTTTATAGGAGAGACAACACCTATAAATTTGTAACGTATGTATTGTGTTGATTATGGAATGAAGAATTTTTTTGGTTGTGTTAATTCGTACTTTGTCCATTCAATTTCATTTGGTATCAAATCAAAGTCTGATCCTTTGCATAATGAAATTCTAAATTGGTTTGCAAGGAGCATAAATTGTTATTTGCTCATGTGAATGGAGTTTAATAAATTTGTGGAGTTTGATGAAGGTCCGATTATAGAAGTGTGAGGAAAGAAGGCATGCTCGGGTGTAATAATAGAACTCAGATCATATCTGATATTCACCACCTCCACTGTTCAAATTCAGCTTGCATCAGCTTCTACCAGGCTCATTAGCTCTGTGTGCTTCTTATACACATTTGTCCATCTATTAGTGCAATCTGCTGCCTGCCGAAGCTCTTCACTGTCAATTCCATGCAGATCCCCTTCATGTTGTCTGGTTCATCCATTCATAGACGTTTTTGTGTCATTACCATGCATCTTCTTTGATTCACTTGCTACAGATTTCATGATCATCTATCCAAGCGTGCAGTTGCTTATTTGGGCCGTGTGATACTCACCCTCAGCTTGGATATTTTCTGATTTCCATTGCACAGTCCTCCATTTGCATAGTTTTCAATCCTCAGATGGATTTGTGATTTCACATCTCTATCATCTTGTGATTTTCTTCATGTGTTGGAACATTTGTTGGCTAAGGGCTTAATGCAATCAACATGCGAGTTCTATAGATCCATCTCTATGATGCTTTCCATAGCAATGAGAGCATACTGTCCACCTGTGTATGTTTGGTCGGCCGTACCTATAATAATAAAAATTTATATATTTTTAGGATTAGATTGTTATTTGTTTTTTAAGACACGTTAAGTAAACTCTTAGTCTTTTAAGTTTAGTCGTTTTTGTTGTTTGGTTGAGTTATCAATTTTTTATGTTTTGTTCAGTGGTTTAAAAACCGTTTTGGTTTCGGTTCATTAAAAAAATTTGCAAACCGTTAGAAAAACCAAACCAATGATCGCTTTCGTACGGAACCAATTGATTCAGTACCGGTTCAGTACTGAACCGTCCGGTTCTGTACTGAACCGATCAAATCGGCCGGTTCCGTACTGGACCGGTCTGAACTAATCGAGGGGCAAGTTTTTCCTTAAAACATTTTTTTTCTTCCAATTTTATCTTTTAAGTTACTTTACTTTTTTTTTTTCCCAACCCTAACCCTAAATGATGTTATATAGACCCCATTTGGAACAACAACGGTTAAATGATCTCGTCTTCGTGCAATACAACCTCCGGCTAAGACGCAACCAATTACTAAATAGGATACCTAATATAGATCCCCTTATCTTGGATGATATTGATCCAACCTCAAAATGGGTAGAGGAGAGTCACCTATTAGAGTTTGATCTCGATGACTTGGGGTGGATGACTTTGAATGATGAACCACTAGTAGCACCAGACATGGCAAACACTAGCCGTGCTACCACAACTACTGCAAATGTCCCTGAGGAGTCCGATGTGTTTGAGCCAAAGGAACATGATGACATTGATGAGGATCCCATTCTTAGCAGTGGTGTTGAGTTTTATGATTGATATCAAACATGTAGTAGCTTGTAGCATACTGTTTTTTGGAATCTATAGGCCATTTAAAGCCTCATTGTTTATGTATTTTGTTTCGGATATGTAGTGCACTCGGCACTCGGTGCCGTTTTGCTATATTTACCCGTACATGGTATATGCATGAGCAAACTTTGCATATTTTGTCTCTAATTGTTTGTAATCATGGTTTGGAATATTGAAAATTTCTTGTTTTCATTAATATTGTAATATTTTATGTATTTTTTAGTAAATCGGTTCATAAGTTTTAAACCGGTCTGGTTCCGGTCCGATTCTGGGTTTGGTTCCAGTCCGACCCTCGGCCGGTTTCGATTCCGGTTTCAATTTTTGAAACATTGGTTTTGTTTAGGTTATTGGTTGGTTAAACAGTTTTTAAATAGTCAATATGCATTTAAGTTAATGTAACATTATATAAATGTTTAAAGATTTGAATAGGATTGAGTTTTGAAAGTCTAGTATTGTTATATGGTTAGTCAAACCATAAAATCACTTAAAGTTTAGTAACTAGTTATTGTAAGTCATAAAAAAAATGTCATGTTAGAAGTAAGTTAGTATTGTTAGAGTCAAATATTGTCTTATTTGTCATCATTGTCAAGGTCATCTATTTTCATGTTTACAAATTGTGTTGTGATAAAAAGTAATTAAATATTACTTTTTAATTGAAATGTTTATCTAGTTGAAAATAATATTTTTTTGCCTACATTTTAATTGGACGCACTATCTCTTGTATGCGACATCCATCTTGTAAAATGAGCCTCAAGACCAAATCTTCTAAGTAGCAATGACTAAAGGATGGAGGCATTGGAGATTGGAGGTCAAACAACGACCTCTTGTTTGCCGCTAGTGATGGGGTGGCACAATGATTTGGTGTCATGTTTGTTTCAGTGTGTTTTTAGTTTGTTTCGTATGATTGAAAATAAGAACAAAAGTGTATTCCTGTTCACATGATGTCATAAGTGAGCATAATTATGATGTAATCCCCTACTAGAAAAATGTAGTAGGAAAGCTAAAGCATAGTGTATTGCACCATCATGATACTTGAAGAGGATGAGCAAATGTGTGTCCTTGTGAAAACCATTGTGAAGGTTGAACAAATGTAGAATTCCTGTTCGTGGTTCCCACGTTGGTCTGGTTAGATGAGTTTCCAATAGTGCATGGTTGATGAGAGGTTGATGAGTTCCTTTACCTTCAGTTCGAGTTGTGGGCCAAGATCATGAGCAAGCAGAGGCGACACATTGTAGAAGAAGTGTAATTGTTTTTCTACCTTGTTTGCACTAAGGAGGGGAATGTTATGAAATTATAATTGTTAGTGCTCCATTTGTATGGGTTAGTCAAATATTAAGGTGTGTGAGAATACATATAAATGGGTTATTATTTAATAACTCATACTAGATATTTTGGGGAGTGCATTGTTACGTAAGTAACAACACACTAGTAATAGAGATTTGTTGGCAGCTAATGTAGGGAGTCAAAATAGCGTGTTGGTAAACAAATCTCCTTGTTTGTAGGAGAGACAACACCTATAAATTTGTAATATATGGATCATGTTGATTATGGAATGAAGAATTTTTTTTTGTTGTGTTAATTTTACTCCGTCCATTCAATTTAGTCTCTGAGACCCATCCCCCCCCGTCCTCCTGTTCCGAGACTTCGTGGAACACTGTTTAATTTATCTAAACAATTTGGTACCATAGCATAACACATTTTGTATAACACTAATTTTCTAAAAACAAAGCATTAGATCACAATTGTGCTTAAAACTATGTTTGGTCCTGGTAATATTTGTAACAAAAATACATTATATATTAAATAATCTGGCAACTGCTGTTGTTGGAAAAAAAAAACATAATAGCCCGTGTAATATGTTTATTTCATATACCATAAGCAAAGTATTGGACAGTTTTCAGTGTTACAAAGTTTTAGAATTTGGAGAAATGTATGATATATGGTGTAACCCATCCCCCTGTCCCTGTTCCGAGACTCCGTGGAACACGTTAATTTATCTAACAATTTGGTACCATAGCATAACACGTTTTGTATAAAAATTTTCTAAAAACAAAGCATTAGATCACAATTGTGCTTAAAACTATGTTTCCTGGTAAAATTTGTAACAAAATACATTATATACTAAATAATCTGGCAACTGCTGTTGTTGGAAAAAAACATAATAGCTCGTGTAATATGTTTATTTCATATACCAAAAGCAAAATATTGGACAGTTTGTTGTGTTACAAAGTTTTAGAATTTGGAGAAATGTATGATATATGGTTTAATAGTTTTGACCATAAGTGTTAGATATGTAGGTAACTCCAAGAATCCATAATTGGTTGTCAATTGACATCTTTCACTGTGTCCTCTATGATGCTTATCATTTCTGATGTCATTGGAACATCTCAAGTTTTTTCAGTGACAATCCTGGCCCATTTTATGGTTACAGTGTACATCTGAAATTTCCTTGTAATCAATAAATTTGAGGCATGAACGTCATTATTGGAAAAATTACACAAAAAAAGAATTACTTAAATTTAAAAAGTTGATTATTGTTGGCTTCTATTTAAGGTAAACATTTTATTGAAAGTAAAGTTCAAGGGGAAAATGGGTAAAAATACTAGCTTTTCATTTATAAACATTTAAATATATTTGTAGCTGGTATTGTATGCCTGTCATTGTATTTATGGAGAAACGAAGGTGGTGTTAATACTTAGTGAATATGTAACTACTAAATTTCTAATTTCTGTGTTAGCCATTGGTATATTCTATTCCCTCTCTCAAGTTTAACGATGTATGCTCAACTTGCTTGATTTCAAATTCAATTTTGTATGCCACATGTTTTGTCAGCACAATTACTGCTTGCTTATCTGATTGTTTAAGCCTGGGGGTTTGTTTGAATAATAAAATTGACAATGTTCCTTTTCCTTTTCCAGTTCATGTTTAGGTTTATAGGTTTTGCCTTTCTGGTCATAGGAAGAATATGAACTTTATCCATCTCTGCATGTATGCAATCAAAGAGAAAAAAATTGAAATGTCAGGCCAAATGCCTTGTGGGCAGAAAAGAGAGGGAGAGGGTAGGATGTGCAGGGCAAGGTTACCAAAATTGCGAATGGTAATTAATTTGCAAGGATCTCAATCAAAAAGATTAATTAGGAAAAACCGGGAAAATTGTAAAATTCTGAAAATGTTGGCGAGTTTTCCAACAAAAAAATTCAATACTTCCTTATAGAATTTGAGTGAAAAATGGGACAGTACTAAATTATGACGAGTCAAACAATCATGACTATTTGGAGATTTGGTAAGAGTGGATTGGAATATCTATTAAGTCCTTCAGGCCATGTGACTGTCTTAAGACCATAAATTAGAGTTAAAAAATACAATGTGATACAGAAGTCCTAATGTGCCTAGGTAAAACTGATATGTAAGATGATGTATTTTTTTAAATTGTAAATTTTCTTTTTGGTTTTTCGATAATAAATTCCTATCTTTCATTTTGGCAATGCTGTAGCTCTTTGGTGAGACAGAAGATCTTGATAAACGAGAAGCAGACTTGAAGCTGATGGAAGTGGAAGCTGTGAAAAAAGAAATATCTGAAGCGAAGCGTCAGATGGATGAAGTCATTGCAAACTTCGAGAAGCAAATATATGTAGAAAAAAGATTTATCTGGATTTATGAGAAAAGCTCAAGCAGATATAGCTTCTATACTGGGAAAATACTGCTCAAATGCTACAGAGATGTCGAATTCCCAGACAAACTCTGCTAATTTTCCTATTCCCAAGATTGGAGATCTAGTTGTTGTTCAAAGTCTAGGTAGTAGATTAGCCACTGTTGCAGAAGCACCTTCAAAAGAAGATGGCAGTTTATTGGTGCAGCTGGGAAGTATGCAGTTTCGTGTTAAGGTTAGTGATATTGCGAAGATCGTAAGCGGTAAGGAAGCTGGTACAGCTGGTTATGTGTCAGTCAGAGTAAGGAAGGTATCTATATATTTTCCAAAATTTATTGACTTAATGCTGAGAAGTGATGTTTATTCATAGATTCGTTTTCATTCAATATTTTGGCAACATACTAACACAAAATGACTCTTCTATTTTATATTGTCTTGTTTTTCTAGGTTTGCTAATGATGTTTCTTTCCTATTCCATTGAGTACCTTCATTTTTAAGTATCTGCTTCTATAAGGATGACAAATGAAGGAATTTGAACTTTATTATCCAGTAGAGAGACTATTTTAGAAAGTACTTATATAGAGCTTGATGCTTTATGTTTTTCCAAGTTATTTTATTGAAGTTGAGAAATTTTTATCTATGTTACTCCAGTTGCATGCATAAGAAATAGATTTCCCCAATTCAGTGTTCAGCAATGCTATGGCTTTCAACATGTAAATTCTGCGGATCCCAAGTACTCCTTGTGATCTAGTTTGAATTTCTACTAAAGAGAACCTATTTCCTTGTAAGGATCCTCATCATATTCTGTCAGTATTATTTCCTAGATTTCAGTTAATGGAAGCAGTTTTCCTTCAGAATTCTTTTTCTGCCCCATGAAAAGGACAATCAAGTGATGGATTCCCATTTCTCTCCCACTGCAATAATTCCAACAATTTCAAACAGAAAAAATACATGCTTGGTATTGATTGGTATCCCAGTTCAAGGTATAGTATATTTAGAGGTTCTAATCCCGTTGACTATACATTCAGACTAACTGCTAGGAGTTCTGAGAACTCAGATTCACTGTGACCTTATCATGGCCTTTTTATTAGCGGCAGATAGTCAAATATCTACCGGGCTAATGCAATTGTTCATATTTCGGACAACTGTTAAAATTTGACAAAAACTAATTCAGATATTCTTTCCCAAGTGACTTTAAAGACATTCTAGAGTATTCTAGTTACAGGCTCTGCTACAAGATGCATTGATTCATGACAAGCATGTAGCCATATTAAGTTAAACCTCTGATGATAATGTGTCTGTCAATAACATATTTAGATAGCAGCTTTGAATATGGGCCTAAAATACCATGGTTCGTACGCTCTGGGGTCCCATTTTTATATTATCAGAATTCCGTGGAGTTCAAGTTCAGCACCCAGAATCCCACAACAATATTCCTCAACTAACTTGTAAGTTGTAAGTGATTGAGATACGGAACAACTCTGTCAATCCAGTGCAAAAAAAATAAGAGGGATGTACCATACGCCAATTTGACTTGTATGGCTATATCTTGGCTCTAAACTGGTCCACAGTATCTTATAAGTTTGTTCAGTTGCTATACTGAAGCTATGCTATTCATAGGCATGTACGGCCTGGCCTGGGAGCATGTGGTTATATGGTCCGGATTTAAGGACTATTTGTGGGACACCACACCAGAATGTAAGGTATTCCAATGCGCTATCGGTGGAAGCAGTTCAGCAATCAGAGTGCATATATCTTGGCTCTATACTGGTCCACAGTATTTTATGGGCTTGTTCAGGTGCTATACCGAGGCTATGCCAATCATAGGTGTGTACAGCCTGGTCTGAGAAACATATTATTTTATGGTCCACATCCAATGACTATTTGGGTGACAACACACCAGAATGTAAGGGATTCCAATGTGTTATTGACGGAAGCAGTTTATACTATTACTTTTGAGTGCCGATCAGAGTGCATAAACAACATGAAATACACAAGGATTGGAACTGTAATGACAATTTTGTACTATCTTCTTAGTTTTGTAAAAAAATGTGAGACAGATGTACAAGAAGTGATTGAATTAATGGAAATGGAGGCCGAAATCCCCTAGATCGATATGTTACATATTTATACAAGTCCCATCAAGAAAGATGAAGTGGAACTACGTCTTTTGGTCTTCCAGGCGTTACTGTCAGGCCCAAATATCAACTGCAGAGCTAAGGTTACACGTGTCAGTCTGCTAGTGTCAAGCTAAAATACTTATTATGGCCGGTGTCAAGAGTCCGTAGCGTGTTGATGACTAAACAGAATTGTTGGGTACAGATGCTTGACAGAACTCCTGCTGGCACCTGTACCGTTATATCTTAAGTTCATTAACAAGGGCTATCAATTAAATTTGCCCATTTTGGTATCCTCTCAAGGTAGTGTCAATTTATTTCAATTTTCCATCCACTGATTCTACAATTTAAGCATGCAGCGCTATAGATATTTTATTGCTACAAAAGCCTTAAGCACCATGCACGTTTATATTGTGGCTGACAAAATGTCCTGTGTATATTCATTTGCTGAAAATGTTGATCCAATTCTTAGGGGTGTATGCCTGCTTCTACTGTAATTTATGGGGTTAGAATTTGCTATCTCATTCGGATCCGAGACTAAAATGATGCTCGATTTAGTTTGTTGTCTGATTCAACCTAAAAAATGCAGAGTGGCAGAGAATGACAGTTATAGCAACCTGCACTCTTCCACAGGGTTGGAAGTGATGTCTATTGGTGCAATTTTCTCTAAGAATGTTTATAGGTTCTTTGGGACCAAAATATAACTTTTAACCTTGGATTTTCTTTTACTTTTATTGAAGGTAAATTATAGAATCGAAAAAGGGTACAAAACCCCTACAATTACATACCATGTGCAGAAGCACCAAAGGAGTAGGCAATACCCACCAGTGAGCAGTATAGCACAAATAAACCCAGAGAGGCCACCTCTCAGTCTCTAGCCATGTAATTATGGGATTAACTTGAAACAAAAAGAAGAAAACCAAGAATAGATCTCAGCCTAATCATCCTCCATTCTTTTTGCTTGCTCTTCTTCACACAAAGTGGTCTTCAAATTCTCACCCAGTAGCCCATAATACTGCACGTAGAAGTTTTCTCAAAGGAACCCGTGAAGATCCTCCATACTCTTTCCAGCTGCTTTCATAACTCTAAAAGCTGTGTGCATACTTTTACAAGGAGTTTCCATCATATAGGTTTCTTTTTCAATGACTGGTCAGGGTTCAGGAATCCTATCACTATTTATTTCTGTTACAATCAAACATGCATTTTGACTCTGTTTTCTAGCTTGTTGACCTCCGTATGCAACCAAATGTTGCATGGTGCAATATTTTAAAAACCTGATGACAATGCTATGACCTCCAAATATTACAAAAACGCTCAGACCCTGTTCCGTCTCCTGCACTTATCTTTGCTCACTTATTCTTGCTGAGGTTACTCTTTAGACCTTGCCCTGACTGACAAAAGCTGAAGATTTTGTTTCCCTCACGGTCAAACCTTGCATTTTCCCTTTGCACACCTCAACCGCCACGGTGGTTGCGCAAACTGCCCTGTGGTTTGCGTAGTTGCTGTAGCGGTCTCACAAACTGTCACAACACTGTCACCAAACGCCGCAGACATCGCGTCATAAGACTGACAAACTCACCAGCCGCCATGGTGGTCATGCAATCGCCACCTGCATTTCCTGGTGGTTGCATGACCTTTGTTTTAACATTTTATTTTTATCTTGAGAATGCATTTTTATTCCAGTTCTATGTTCATCCCTCTGCCATCACTTCCAACTAACTGAGGTTGCCTCCAAATCTCTTTCTACCAACTCCACTTCACCCCTAGCATCCAATTACAATTGCAGATCAAATTTTGATCTCACACTTGGATTTTGTTTACTTCACTTTGAGAATTGCCTCTCTTTTGAAAAGGAGATTGTGTGATCATTTTTTGAGGGTTGAAAAAAATTGGAGTCGAGGAGTTCATTTGCAAAGATTGAAATTTGGAGATTTCTTCTGATTGAGAGCTGTTTCCAAATATTGCTCTTGCCACCATTATTTGCAAAAGTTATTCTTGGTAAGGATTAGTGGAGCACCATCAACCTTTGGTGTTTATTACCATTTACACTTCAACCACAACTCAACTTTGTCTACTATCATAAGAGAAGAATCTGAAGGAGACCAAGCTTGTTCCCTTGATCACTTTAGAGTCAGCCACCGCACTGCTACATTTCTTTTTCTTGCTTTCACCCAATTGCTTTCCTTCCAACTTCAACTGCTGCAAATTCCTGGGTCAATATTCTAATTGCACGTTGTTAAGCCTAACCTAGCTAATCCATTATCCCAGGTGGCTTAATATTAGCTTTAGCTTATTTTGGGCTTGAGATAAGTTATGGATGTGCAACTACTGCCATCCAACATTAGCCATGGTTATAGGCCAACCAATTGGCTATTCTCGTGGTAAATAGGAGATTGTGTGCAAGTTGTCAACTTGCCTATATATTGTCCTCTTTTCATGTAATCATATAACTTAGAACACATGATCTTTGAGATTTGTCAACTTGCCTATATATTGTCCTTTTTTCTTGTCGGTGTAATTATATTTGAGATATTTCCTCATATCTTTCTATTCTTGCCTCTGCATCCTGCAACTATGTGAGCTATGTTTCGATTCATCTTCAATCGTGGCTAGACCGGATATCAATATGGTATCAAAGCCATTGTAGGTTAGCTCTGTAGGTTAGTTTAGGAATTTTAGAGGCAACATTTTTTCTGCAGCATCCTGGAGCAAAACGGACCTTGACATTGTGTCCCGAAGGTGTCAAAACCTATAAATCAATTGTAAACACACTTATGTTTTGAGAGTTTACAATTTTTGCTTTAGTGTTTTTCTGCAGGTTTTAGGAAAAATCCATATTGTATGGACTGGTACTATATGGAAATGGATCACATAGTAATTTTTTTTTTTCCATATTTCTGGGTTTTCCCAAAAATTCTAGGTCTTCAGTATTTTATTACAATCCGAGCCATACTTGCTGCTTGGCAACCTCTTGCTTCTTTGCCATACGGATTCATACGACAATGTTTAAAATTGTTGCAGCATTTAAGGAACTAGGTTGGATCCGTCTTGGCGTGGAGCATTGTCTAGAGGAGGTCGTATTTGCTGTGGATATATTTGGATCTGCTTTGCAAGTTGTATAGCTATTTTGTAGATATTCGGCCTTGGCCATACGGCGTTTTGTAGATTTGCATTTTGTTTGAATCTGCGGTTTTTTGTTGGGATCGACATTGTTTCGGATTGTACGGTTGTAAGTGAACGTTTTAAATGTGTATAATCGCTTGCCGACGACCTACCTTCACGCCGTTTTCGGCCTCCTGCTAACCATCGTACATCGTTGACTCTTCAATTCTCCACTCAGGGTTTGTTTTATCAACTCCATTGCCTATTGTAGCCGTAGCCGATACGTTTTGGATACATGTATTGGTACGGAGTATCTGATACGCGGATACGGCAAATTTTTTTTTGACCCCGGATACGGCGTTGGATACGGCAGTATAAAAAATATATAAAAATTAAAAAATATATAAAGTTTAGCCTTCTAAATAAGAATTAAGTTATTAACTACATACTATGCATACGAAAGACAAGATAAGTAGATAACTTATAAGTTATAAGCTAAATATT
Organism: Taxus chinensis; assembly: GCA_019776745.2. Lineage (NCBI taxonomy): Eukaryota > Viridiplantae > Streptophyta > Pinopsida > Cupressales > Taxaceae > Taxus > Taxus chinensis. The sequence continues at coordinate 65,300 of JAHRHJ020000344.1, read as the reverse complement.
AAATAAGTGAATGTTATAAATATGATAACGTCAAACGTTGTAATTAAAATATATTAGATAATAGTATTATAAGTATTACAAATGGTATAATAGTAAACTTTATAACCATTATACTTTTTATATTACTATTACATTATATACATACAATAATCTTATACATTTTATAAAGCTCTAACACTTATAACACTACAACATTATACGACATTATAAATAACATATCATTATATCCCTATAGATATATTGCCTCACTTACTAACATTATTAATAATATCCGATTTTGGACAATATAGTGCATGATAAATATTAAAGTGACATCATAAGGATATTAATTATAATACTATCGTAACACTATAATACTATTATATTATATATAATATTAAGCAATTTAATAACCTTTTATATATACAAATATATTATATATAATTATTATATATTTTTTTGTTTTTGCTTGAGTTACTTTGGGAGAGGGCACTAACCAGCCCAATTCCAAGGATGGTAGTTTAAGCTCTCGGCGAGCCCGTGGATTAAACTACATTATCGTGGTGTCCTATCACCTAAACTGTCGGTAGTAGGCCGCCTTAACATGGAGCCGAGATTTGAACCTTGGAACTCTCAATTACAAGGAGACCCAAGAACCGTTACACCCACTACCTGTTGGATATGAATTATTATATATAATTAGAAATTTTATAAACTATTTTCCACATGCTATTTTAAAATATATATAAAATCATTTACTATTATAAATATAAAATTTTGATATATTCTTCCACGTATTTAAATCTAATAAAAAATCCATCATATTCTATATGTGCATATATTCCTTGGAGTAATAAGATTCCGGTTGAAAAGATATATGTATAGCTTCAAAAGTATCCTATCTGATGAAGGATACCTTTATATTATTACAAGAAAATAACAACAGAAAAAGAAAAGGTACCACTTCAAAGAGCTATTTCCCTACCCCTTTGATAGGGAAATGTTACACATTCCCTTCCCTTCGAGCTTCAATTGTCCTAAGTTAAAAAAATATTGTGGAAAAGGAGACCATTGGGATCATATCAAGGAATTCTTCATGGCCTTTTAAGAAGTCACATACAATGACAACTATCTTATCTGGATGTTCTCACATAGGTTAAGATGCCAAGCTCTAACATATTTTATCCATCTTCTTAAAGGGTCAACATCACGAAGGTTGGCCTCCTTTAATATTTTGTTCGTGAGTTCCTTTTATAAAGTAAAGGGCTGTATTTTAAGGGGTGGTATCCTTTTTAAAAAGGCGGTGTATTTTTTTTAAAGTGAGGGTGGTGTTTTTTTTTTAAAGGAATGATAATAAGATTGTTCCAAGCCGCAATCTCAGATGATAATATAACACCACATTGGATTTGCAAACAAAGAAAGACTAAAATACATTAGAATTGAATTAGATCACATTCCATTGTCTTACATTGCTCAATAAGAAGGATGTACATATAGGAGGAGGGAAGTGCAACTACTACCTAGATCAGTGGTGAAGAACTCCCACGAACTGATACTGGTAGTTAAGTTCACTCCACAAGACTAGTAAGCTAATTCCACATAATTGAGAAACTAACTCAATACAACTAGTAAACTACACACAACTAGTAAACTACACACAACTAGTACATCTATACAAGCTAACCCAACAAGTGTAGGGCTAACATAAGTGCAAGAATTATCCTAATAAATAAATAAAAGGATAAATAACCTACACTAACAAATGTGACCCCTACACCTTCGTGGGTCCTTCACAACTCACTCAAGGATTATGGCCCAAGTTGTATCTCCATTGTGTTTACCTACTTCATGACCTACCTTTTATGTACAAATATTTGCTGCGTAGCCCTCAACATCACGAAGGTTGGCCTCCTTTAATATTTTGTTCGTGAGTTCCTTTTATAAAGTAAAGGGCTGTATTTTAAGGGGTGGTATCCTTTTTTAAAAAGGCGGTGTATTTTTTTTTAAAGTGAGGTTAATCTTATTATTGTAAGGGGGGCTTTCTAATATAAAGTGGGGGTACTACATTTTTTATGGGGGCTATTTTTTTCGGAGTGGACACTTATTTCTTAGAAGGGATGTTTTGCACACTTAAGCACTTGGCGGTATTTTCATTTTCAGATCTCATTGTCAAAGATTGGAGGGTGGGGCCCGGTGTGATAGGTTGTCAGACCTCCAACAATAATTTTTTCCCACTTTTTTGTCTCTCCCTTGAATTCTTCTTCGAGCCATAATTTTTGCATACAAACTCTGTTTTGGGAGTTGTTTTATTGAAACTACATGTTTTTTTGCATTCTATGTGACTGCGATTTGTTGGCTCCAAAAATTCACTATTGTTTTTCCTCACTTTGTAAAGAGTACCTAACATGGCCTTGTAGTCAGGAATTTATTGAGGAAAATTTATGTCTCCTTTTCATATGGCATCTTCTGGCAAGATTTATTCTACATTTTTGATTGTACTAATTGGTTCAAATAGCGGCTTAAATTTCACTTGTGTAGACAACTCCATAGTTCTAGTACTTTTTGACAATATTTAGACTCAGGGGTGTTGGTGTTTGAAGTAGTGGCTTTTATACCACTCGTGCAGGATTTTTGGATTGTTGAGCATTTCTTCGTCATTTGAGTAGTTTGTGGTCAGTTTGCTCGTGCCATTTCTTTGTGAGACATTTGAGGCCCCTTTTTATGTGCCTCATTACATTTTCTAGGGGAGATTCATTTTATTTCTATAAATAAGCACCTTCTGTTCGTGCCCGTGTGCTTTTCTTGTTGGTTGAGCACAATAGTTCGTCAGATTCTTCTCTTGTACATGGGTATCTAATCAGGTACTTGTTTGTTGAAACCCATATGAAGATTGTATCATGTCTCATATTACTGATGGTTTCTTCGAGAGATTGACAGAGCTTTGGAGTTCCTAACGTCCATTTTTCTTCGTTTTGGTGGGTTTGTTTTATGGAATCATTTTGCATTCGCACCGAGTCTACAAAGCCATAAAGGATTTGCTATTTAACCACAATTTACCCTCATGCGTGTGTGCTCCATTTTGAGCATTTTTTCTCTAATTTTTCTCTTGGTGAGTTGGATCCCTTCATGATTTGTTTGGCCTTCTATCCATACCTAATGCCAGATTCTCTGGCTACCACCATCTAGACGCTTACAGGTCTGTACCGTGTCAGTCTGGTAGTCGGGAAAATCTAACTATTGCATCTAATTAGCTTCCCTTGTCAGACCCTGTTTATCGCCCTCTGACATGTCTAGTCAATGGTTAAATCACCTATGCAACCTTTCCCACGAAATCCTTTGCCACACAACTCTTCTTCGTTCTCTCGCGCACTCATGGCCTTGAGCCACATCTCGCCTCTTTTCTCGTGTACTAGCCTTCCAAGCCTTCTTGAAACATCCACGCACCCCTTGCGCAAGCTTCTCATTTTTGCGCCATCTCCTCGCTTATCCTTTCGCGTGTTCTTCACAATCTCTGTCTTGTGCCAAAACTCCTTCACACTCTTACGCGCTTCCATTCTCTTTCTATGCGCCAAAATACTTCCACACACAACCGTGCATCATTTCACCGCGTGCCTTGTTCTTCTCTGCGTCCCTCCAAACTACTGCACTCTATCGTGCTTGACACTACCGTGCACTTTGCTCTCCTATATCCTTTGCACAAAGTCTCTGCTTCTTCCGAGCAATCGCCTCTTCACTCTGCTGCGCCTTCTCTCTTTACTTCTTGTGCCTTTCATCCTCATGCACATCCATACTTAACCAAAATCGGTGCCGGATTTCCTTGAACCTAGGATGCTCCTGCATCATTTAGTTGCATGACTCTCCCATCACCACTAAGGACATTTTCTTGAGAGACATTCATTGCTATCATCTATTTCCAGTTCAGCATTGAGGGGGATGGTTGTGCAATGCTTCCTTAAGTTCTTTCTACCCAATTTTTTAGATTAGTGTTTACTTTTGAGTGGGCCTTGTTCAGAGCACCAATTCCTATTTTGACTTGGTGGTTACAGTGACTTGACATCCATGTATTTCGTAAAATGGATTGGTGTCCATAGGGGCACTCAACATCACAATGTATGTTTGTACATAAGTACCTTATAAGGCCTAGTTGTTGGGATCTATTTCAGAGGATTCTATTTTTTGTTTTCTTTATACCTCCCTAAGTTTTTAGACATTATTTAGTCTCGGTCTCATACTACTATTCATATGGTTTTTGAGTGAAGAAAGTACTAATTAACCCCCATCTTTTGGCCATTTTACTTTGCTTTCTGTCGTCACTTCCGACCTCCCACACATACTTGCCCAGTCTATTTTTGTCATTTTGCATCATTTTAGCCTTGACTGGGGCACCCAGGCTAGTACTGGGGCGCCCACAGGTGCCCTGGTCCCATCGGGGCACCTGATCCTTTTCCCACTTTCCCACCACTTTTTGGGCACTTTCTAGCCATTTGAGCATTTCATTATTTTTTTGGTCGGCCTTTTTGGGGTTAATTACGAAATTAGAACAAGAGAACCATATAAATATAAAGTTATGAGACCATAATGAGGGACCAAGCACTAGTCACTACTATCATCACCTAAGGTTGCATCCATCAAAGGCTCCATTTGCATCCATCTAGCTCCATCACAAGGCACAAGGTTGGTTCATCTGCATCACACTGCATAGGAGGGAAGTTTATTCTATTCCATCCACCATTCTATTACATTTTCTACACATAGTTATTTCTCGCTACTTTCACAAAGTGTGACTGGCACAAGAGCACCTAGGGCATGATTGCACACATACACATAGAACTACATCAGGTCTGAGATGTAGTGCAATGCTCAGTTAGTAAGTCCACCATTGTGGCCAGCTGAGGACAGTCTGACCCCTTCATATGCATCTTTCTTTTTTAGGGTTTGATGCTTGTCTTGGGGTTTTGTAGGTCTCTCTTTCATCATTGATTTGAGTGACATCTTGACACAGTTTAACGAAGTTAGTGCAACAAGAAGTGAAGGTTTCACATCATCTTAGCAACCCTCAAAGGAGGTTTCTGGACCTCCTTTCATAGACCAGGGCACCCAGAACTCAGACTAGGGCACCCACAGGTGCCCTGATCCTCTCCCAAGTACCCCAGTCCACTCAAACATACTCAGATCTGCAAGGGTATGGAGACCTTACATGTTTTTTCCTCCTATTTTCTCCATTCATCTCTGCGACACAGTCTAACAAGCTCGTCAAATCAGCTAAGCTCCTTTCAACCCTTCTTTGCACATTAGGGTTTCTATTTTCATTAGCTTAGTTGCTTGGGTCACTTTCTATATTTATTTACCACTTTTATTTACTGTTATTTACTATTCCTAGTTATTTAACTACCATAATTCCACATTTTAGTTAATCATTTTGGTGAACCCCAACTTCCATTCCTTTTCTAGGATCTTTTCTTTTCTTTACATTTTCCTGAGCTTCTATGATTTCTATCAAAGGCTTATCATATTTCTTTATGAAAATCCTCCTCTAATATTGTTGCATGAGGATAGCTTGCAATAACGAAATAAGTTAGATTTAGGCTACTATCTTGATTCCCTATAGTGTGCCTAATACTCTACAATCCCCCTTTCTATAATTCATAGATTGTTCTTTTCAATAAAGTAAAGTTTTGATCACAGTGAGAATTCACTACATAAATTTTAATCCTTACCTAAGATCTCTCAAGCCTACTTAATAAGTCTCCTTGTTGAATGTTAATTCTGACAACCCCTACTACATGCTTCTATTTAGGGCATTATGTCTTTCCTGGGCATTTTAGAAAATTTATTTAGTTCTTGATAACATTTATCTTCATGATCTTATTGCCTAACCCAGAGTGATCTTAAATTGGCATGAATATATTATCCTTTCTGATCCATTCTTGATACCAATGGTAGCTCACTTTCAATTCTTTTTCATGATTAGTCATCACCATATCTTTACCATCATGCTCACCCTTGCACATTGGATTATTAGCCATTGTAAAAATCATTTATTCTAAAATGGTCAGATCTAATTTCTTACCATCTTATTCCAGGAAGCTTTGACCATTTCATTGCTTCCAACTGCATACTTTTCTGATGCTAAATCTCTCAAGGGCTCTAAAATTTCTGCCCTTGGATCTAATGATTACATTATGTGCTTACCAATTTTACACTCCCTTTAGTTTCATCATACCTCACAAGTTTCATTTACTCATGACTTTTTTGTTCATTTAATTTTTAATCAATATTCGTACAAGTTTACATACTTTTTTTATCTACTTCACCAAGTGAATGAACACCTATGTAAATGCATATGAAACATTTTATTACCTAATTATAAAATGCCTCAAATATTTCAAATATGTCTAATCATGTCCATCCCAAGCTTCATTTTCATAATGCAAGCATCTGATTACCATTCAATTGGTCATCTAGTCAAAGGTTTCATCCTCTTGGACATACTACAATTTTCCTCAATACTAGATCACCACATCCATTCTCTCAATATTTTCTATTAGTATCCTAATATGTCATTTTTCACAATTTTATTTCCCATCCATTTTCATTTCCATCTACCAACTTCATTTATACTTCAAGATGCATCACTCATTTCAAGATAATACTCAACCTATTTGATTTCTATTACATACAATGAGCTTTTAAAACATAATGGATGTCAATATAAACAATAGCTCCAAGGAATAGGTATTTTAAGATCACAATAAATTTAGCTAAGATGTTTAATCTCTTTGTTTCCATGGCCAATTACTTTCACTACCACTAACTAATAGAGAATCCTTAACATCATTATGTCCAATTTTGCCAAAAAAAAGGTGATGGGTTTGGATCTAATTTGTTATTTAATGCATTTTCATCAATAGAATGTCACATTCTTACAAATTCATCTCTTTACTCTTGTCATGGACTCTTATAATTTATCATTTAGCTTCTCTGAATCATGGTCATAACTTTTTCCTGCATTAACACCACCAAAGATTCTTTCACTTCCTAGCTTATGATACTCAAAGTTATAATAATCAGATTGTATTCCTATAATATTGTCAATTTTTTTAACTTAAGTCTAATTTTACTAATTGATTTTCTTGATCATTGGAAATTCTCAATGCAAACTTTGTGAATGGGTTTCAAGTCCTTTGATTGTAAGATCTCCCTTGGTTTCATTTCATTCATAACATCAAAATATGGAATATCTTATCACAACCCGAAGATCATTACAAGTTGAACTTTGAATTTGATCTATCATAGATGCCTTATTCACATTCTCCTAATCAATCAATCTCCATTTTAATTTTTCATTTTTGGATTTCTATCATAAATTCATCATGCAATTTGACCCATATTTTTAGTGATGCTATACCAATTATGTGAGTTATTGTGCTAATTAGACCCTCAATCCAAAGCTTTGACATACCAGCATTAATCTGGAGACCCTCTCTGATTATCATCAAATATTCACATAATGGAGAATCACTCTTCCTAATTTGTGCAATCACACTCATGCTCTAAACACAATTGAATTATGATCATGCATCTCAGGTCTCAATTACCTTTTGAACTCAATTTCCCATTATTGAGATCATTTGGACATCACATTCTCCATGGCTTGATCACATCATCCCAACACTATGAACATGACCTTCATTAATGATTATATCAATTTCACATCACAGATCATTACCAACCATACTTTATTGTCCATCCCCTTATCACTATGACCCACATGAACCATCAAGGTCATTCATATTATGCAAATTCATCACCCTCAATTGGACATAATTACACTACATTCTACCTTTACAATTTTATAATGATCAAACATCTTGACTCAATTTGTCATTATCTCATTCATGCACAACATTCTATTGCATGGATTATCTACAAATGTTACATCTCAATGGGTCCTAAATCTCTTGGATTTCATCAATGACTAAATCATCATTCTATGAATCACTTCAAATCACTTATGGAATGCCTCCATAATCTACAAGTCCATTCACTTTCATCATATGGATCACATCCCTCATCCTCACATCCTACATCATCTACAAATCTTTACAAGTTAATCATTATATGAGGAACACTCCTTTACATTACTCTTGCATCTTGGCACCTATCAAGCCTATCACATTGTCATTAAACACCACAACTACTCACCATTCAAGATTATGATTAACCATCCTACACCACTTCACAGACAATCACTTACATTTTTTAGTCGTATCAACTACCCATTCTACTATATGGTTATTGATTACAAATTCCACCACCATGGTCCTACCTTACTCTTGATCATACCATGCTTCCATTTTCATCAAACTTGGTACTTTGGTAGGTGACTCTTGTCACCCTACCCTCCTGATGACACACTCATATTCTTATGGTTCTTATATACACTGTTGAGGGGTCTGTTACATTAAGATAATCTTCATTTCATCTTTTCATTAACATATCTATCTATTACATACAACTTATACATACATACATCATCATCTACATACATCTTCACACATACCATGATCTCTCATTATTTATCCCATTATTGAATCAATCTTACAAAATCTATGATACATTGGACCACATTCTTCATCATCATTTATCATCTAACACATAATGCATATTCCATACACTTGGGGGGCATAGCATTCATCTAAACATCATAAGTTCATCATATTAATACATCATAGTAATCATATCAATCTCATATATTCATACATATTAGCATCATCATTACCCGATGACACACTCTTGTGCTTTTTCACACTTGACTGTTGAGGGCATACTACTACACATGAACCCCACACACTACACAATAGGTTACTACACATTGGCTATCTATTCATCACACATTTGCATCATACATCATACATTACATTTAGTCTACATCATCTACATATAGTCTACATCATTTACATACATCTACATACATCATACATCATATTAGTCATCATCATACATGTATGTCACACTCCTATTGTCTACAGTCTAGCATTACATACTACTCATCCTACATACTACATAGCACTGATCTTACACTTTTAGACTATCTACACATCTTGCATTACATCTTATACATCATACATTACACATTCTACACATCACATGGTCATCTCTTATCATCACACACATACTACATCATATTCTACGTGTTGCACTGCACTCACTACCCTATGACACACTTTAGTTCCTCAGTCCATACTCGACTGCCGAGGGTTTACAAATCAAATGGACCTTATCATACATCACACATTCATCATTCAACCTTCTATCATGTGACATTACTAGGTTAGTGACATACACTATAGGCTAAATGGTCACCTATTCCTTCATCTTGTAGTGGTATACATATGTTTAGGCTACATCACCACTCCCTCTTTATTCATCTTGTAGTGATATACTTTAGGCTACATCATCACTCTTTCTATCATCTAATCGTGATATACGCCTCGGCTATAAGGCTCACACACACACATCATTTCTAGGTCACATATCAACACCACACATATACACACTCATCACAACACGTTAAACACAACACACACTTTTGACCATTTCCCGATGACACACTCTCATTTATGGTTCATTCTTGACTACTGAGGGGGAAAACCAAATGAACCTCACTGCATACATTTCCATTCACTCAGGGGGCACATGGCTCCTATCATCCATCTTGCATTCCATTCCATCCATCCACAACATGTTGCATATCTTGGTTGCTTTTACTCTTGCTTACATTTTCTTGTATATGGTCACTTTATTACACATGCTAGTTAGATCTCTTGTATGTCATTTATCTATACATACACACATGCACATTCACACCTTTTTCTAGTTGTGATCACAAATACAGGTCTCTTACATGTAACATGGATTCTCACCTTCTACCCATCCTACATTGGTCACTGGGGGCATCCACATTCATCTCTCACATGTGTTATTATTTCATTTTTTACTTAGCACTCTACATTACTTGGTTTTACATGCTTTTGACATATGGTTATCTTTCTAACATGCTAACGGGTGCTTCATGTGCAACATTTGTTTGCAGGATTATTTGCTTCCATGGCTATCCATTGTTTGTACTTACTTTTTCTTTATTGCTATTGTATGCGGGCCTTGCCCTTTGTTTGGTGTGCACACTTGTTTGTTGTATGTGGCCATTATGGCCTTGAGTGTCTTGCGACATCGTGAGTGATGTCCCATGTTTGCAACCCACTTTGTGCGGTTACTTTTTCTTCTTGCATGTTTACATTACTACATTGCTTGGTAGCTTATACATTGTTTGCATAGCTTACACATTATTTTCTACATGCATGCTTGTTCATACTAACACTTGTTTTTAGCTAGCTTATTGTTTGTGTGTGCCTTGGTTTCTACCAAGTGCATTCCTTTCCCCCTGCAGGGCAGAGTTACAGAGTTTCATGTGGTTGGTCCTCTTTTGGGGCCACATTCTCCTATCAGTGACGTCGCATGCACCCCCAAAGAGGGGGGCATCATTTGGGGTTTTACATACTACACATCACTTCTACACCGGTTCAGTTCAGTTCAGTTTCCACCCTTGGCATTGTGGGTTATACAACGAGTGGGTTCAGACCAGTCTACAAACCCCATACACAACGGATTTTACAGGACATGGTTGTCCTTAGCATTCTGGGGAGTAGTTACAGGTTAGAGGATACAACAGACTTCCTCTCTACACTACTTCAGCCAGTGGCGTCGGATCACCCAAAAAACTAGGCAGTACAGAGATCTCTTCACACATATTCAGGGAAGCAGTTACAGGTTGGAGAATAATGCAGCTTTCTCCCTACACTTCTTCGGCCTATGGCATCAGATCACCCAAAAAACTAGTAAAGGATATCCTCTTTTTACACCCTTTCTCTCATCATGGATCAGGTGCACATGTTCCATTTTTGATTTTTCATATTTTACATTTACATACTTTTTACATATACATGTGTCTTTTACATGCATTTTTACATATATACATGTGTATTTGACTTCTTGATCATCTTCTCCTTGCAGGTCTGACCGTATGAGAAGCAAGTAGTCAACAAAAAATACTACAACAATGGGGGAAACAACAACAACATTTGTGGTAGCACACACCATACTAACCATGCAGGTACATCACACACATCGGCAACTACACACACGTTTCCACCCTAGGTTCACTCTCATCACTTTTTTTGCACTTTTGCATCTTTAGTTTCCACGCTCCATCATATTTTTTTCACTCCACACTTTGTCTAGTCCTTCAGCGCATTTTCTACATCACTCTACATGGACATCAGGTATGCATCTCTATCTACTTTATGTTACCAAGCTTTCCACTCACCAACATAAAGTGGGGGAAAATGTAGACATAAAATCACACACTTTGGTTATTATTTAGTTCCGGTCTCATACTACTATTCATATGGTTTTTGAGTGAAGAAAGTACTAATTAACCCCCATCTTTTGGCCATTTTACTTTGCTTTCTGTCGTCACTGCCGACCTTCAACACATACTTGCCCAGTCTATTTTTGTCATTTGTGTCATTTTAGCCTTGACTGGGGCACCCAGGCTCGTACTAGGGCACCCACAGGTGCCCTGGTCCCAGTCGGGGTGCCCTGATCCTTTTCCCACTTTCCTGCCACTTTTTGGGCACTTTCTAGCCATTTGAGCATTTCATATTTCTTGTGGTCAGCCTTTTCAGGGTTAATTACAAAATTAGAACAAGAGAACCATATAAATATAAAGTTATGAGACCATAATGAGGGACCAAGCACTAGTCACTACTATCATCACCTAAGGTTGCATCCATCAAAGGCTCCATTTGCATCCATCTAGCTCCATCACAAGGCACAAGGTTGGTTCATCTGCATCACACTGCATAGGAGGGAAGTTTATTCTATTCCATCCACCATTCTATTACATTTTCTACACATAGTTATTGCTCACTACTTTCACAAAGTGTGACTGGCACAAGAGCACCTAGGGCATGATTGCACACGCACACATAGAACTACATCGGGTTTGAGATGTAGTGCAACACTCAATTAGTAAGTCCACCATTGTGGTAGCTGAGGATAGTCTGACCCCTTCATATGCATCTTTCTTTTTTAGGGTTTGATGTTTATCTTGGGGTTTTACAGGTCTTTTCTTCATCATTGATCATTGTGACATTTGGCACACATAGTTCAATAATTAGTGTGACAGAAAAAAGGATTCAATCATCTAGTGACCCTGCAAATTTGGTTTTTGGACCTCCTGCACAGACCAGGGCACCCATAACTCATACTAGACTCTCCCAGGTGCCCCAGTCCACTCAATTTCAACTCAGATCTATCACTTTTTTGGACCTCTGCATAGTTTTTTCCTCCTCCTAATTTCTCCAGTTCATTTTGTGACACAGTCCAATCAAGCTTCACGAATCAACTAAGCTCCTTCCAACCCTTCTTTGCACATTTAGGGTTTCTATTTTCATTAGCCTAGTTGCTTGGGTCACTTTCTATATTTATTTACTTTTTATTTACTCATTATTTATTGTTGTTCCTAGTTAGATTAACTACCATTCTTGGCTAGGACGGATTTCAATACAAATTATTTCCAATCTCTTCTTCATCATAAAAAAGGTTGGGAGTTTCTATTACTTTCTGTTATTTGTTTTATTTGTTTAGAATTCTACTTCTTGTTAAATATTCATAAAAACCACCGAAAAAAAAGGTAGACTAGGATTAAATTTAGATTTTTGTTTAGTTTAATTCTTCTCCTAGCTCTGGATTTGTTCTAACAACAGAGATTAGATCTCAGGTTTGTTTATTTTAATTCCACTCTTGCATGTAGGTAATTTACAAATCATTCTTTCCACTCATCCAAAGGAAAAACTAGCAAAAAAAAGAGATCATTTCAGCTTTGCATTTAGAGTGTGAAAAGGAGAAATTCATTTTCTTGCAGTGCATTAGAAGAGGGTTAGAGAGTGGGACTCTCTGGATCTATAAATCTGAAAATCATCATTTCAGTTTTCGCAAGTCGGAAATATTTGTGCTTGCATCCATTCCAAGGCATTTAAAAAATCTGAAAACAATCTGCATTCATAGTTGGATCTTGCTTGTTTTGTGTGACTTTCTTTGCATGCATGTATAAGATCCGAAAATCTGTGGTTTTAAAAGTAAATTCCAGCAACTATTGACTTTCAAATATGTATTTGTAAACATAGAAAACTTAAATTTTGTGACTTTCTTTGCATGCACGTATAAGATCTGAAAATTTGTGGTATTAAACGTAATAATTTTCCAGCAACAATTTACTTTCAAATCTGTATTTGTAAACATTGAAAACTTAAACTAAACTTGCTGTCCCGTCATAGAAATCAGCTGACACATTCTTAACAATCAAACTCATTGTGAACAAGGAAATTGTTTGCAAAAGCTATGAAATGGGGTAAGAAACACTCAAGAATCCCCAAAGTTTTGAACAAACAGTTCAATGGACCATCAAATAAGAGATAAACAAGGATTCATTACTTTTGCATGCATTAATTTTGAAGAAAACAAGTAAATCTAACATGTCTCGTTATCCTTTACTCTTGAAAGGTTTACAAATGAACCTAGATAGATTCTAAGCAATCAATTTGTGTTTGTGAGAATGGAAGCTCTTCATTAATGGTTAAAGAGCCACATGGTTTCTTCCATTTACTCAAACTTGAATGAAAATTGCAAAGCAAAAAACAATATTAGCTCAATATGACAAATGAAGAAAAACTCTAATCCTAGCAATAATGCTATAGTTTAGCTTAGAGAGGGGAAGTGTTCTTAGAAAATGACTTGGGGTAGTGGGCTATTTATACGTTTCCATTTTCAAGAATGGGAGACTTTTGGTGCATGCGAGACAAATGAATAAGCCAAAAAAACACTTTACAGAGTCAAAATAAGATTTGACTAGGTTTAGAAGAGGTTAAACATGCCTTAGGCTAGTTAAACTAGGCTAGGCTAGTTAATCCTATTTAGAGAGGAATTAGGGTTTAAGAAGGTTTTGAAAGGTCTAATCAATCCAATGAAATGGATTGATAGTCTAGGAAGTTAGTAGAAATAGCCTAGAGGGGTATAAGAAAAGGGTTTAGTCAATAGGAGGCTATAATAGCCTGCTTAATTGATTATAAGAGGAATACAACCAAAAGAATGTCGTCAGAGGGGAATTAGATAGGTCTAATTGACGGTGTGTCGTCAATATTAAGAATAATAGTGCTTCGATCAAACTACAGGTGTCCACACTCACGAGCAAACACTTCTATGCAAACACGACCACCCTCTTCCACAACACACAATCACAAATGCTGTTGTAATTTCTAATTTAGTCACACCAAAACCAACAAACACCCCACCTTTAAAACATTTTCAAACCAATGCTCTAACAGCACCTATACAAGCTCAAACATCAAAACTACTTTTGCTCAAGTTGAAACTAAATGCCTAGCTCTCGATCTAGCTAGTGTGGCTATAGGGTAGCCCCTCACATCTTTTGGATGACACCTGACAACCAAGTAGTTCTAGGCAGGGTAGGGCATTTCCCTCGAGTTCTTGCTCCACTTGAGTGGGACAACATACAAGACGATATCAACGCCGAGCCTCATTCTCTGTTCTCTCTCTCCATCTTTTCTCATTGCTTCTTCTCCTTTGCTAATCTAATTCTCTCCTCTACTACTCCATCTTTACTCTACTTTTACCCCTCTTTCCCTCTTACTCTTTCTTCCCCTCTACTACCTGCAATACTTCTACTTTAAACCATTTGTCCACTCTAATCACTCCGCTTCTCACTCTACTCATTTGCTACCATTTAGTCTATTTTCTTCTCAATTTCTTCTTAATCACCAAACCATTGCTATACTCTATGGTCTCTTCAAAATTTTCATTAATTTTCTCATATTTTTCTTCCCCCATTTATTTCCGATAGACCAGATTTTTCTAAAAATCACATCCTTGAGGATCCCCACTTTTCCTGCATGTCATACCGTAGATTCCTTCCCCTAAATAAACACTTCTTATTATCCCCTTCCCCACTAGGAGAGTTCAGATAAAAAGCGGTATCTTCTCTATAAATCTTCCTCTTTCACATTCGAGGAAGTCAACTTTCTTCTCTTTAAAGCTAGTTCAACCTTGGATTGCCCATGTTATGATAAGTGAATCTAAGATTGTTTCAAACCAGTAGTCGACCATGCATCTCCATAGTTCATCCAATGCCTCAAGTTTTTGCAACATCACCCTTTTCCATTGTATTAGTTTGTCTAGTCTTAATTTAGATTCCTTTGTAGCCTTTGCTAATCTCAGTATCCATGACTAAAGTACATTTGGAAAGGTTGACCAAATTATTTTGTGTTCCGCATGGAAAAAGGCTTCTTCTACTTGCAAGCATGTATATCCAGTTCTCCTAACTTCACGCCTTAAGAAATTCTTAAGTCTCTCTTCTCACTAGTTATCGATTTCAGTAATTGCAGGTTTTCAGAAAATTAATGGATATCCGCCTTCAGACATCAGTTAGGAAAAACCTAGGCTCATACACCAAATGTTAACATAAACTAAGCGACATGATTGGTAGCTTATTAAGTTCGTAAAGGTCCTAAATAGAGCTGATATTATGTAGATAAAGATATATTCAATTAATTAAAACACTTAACACATTTAACAATTGAAATTTAAGCAAGTTTATGATTTAAGCATATTAGAGTTAAACAAAGAACACAAATATTTGCCAAATTATCCCCGCTTTATTCATATAACTCAAATGCAATACATTACTTGGTTACAGTTCACCATATACCACCGAATACATCACTCACTATCTTCTCTTTATACTCCCTTATTCCAGTCTCTATCCACATACACTATCTACTAATCCCATTCTTGTATAAGCAAAAAATAGATCTGTTACATCTAGCAAGGGATGCATTTATTGATCATGCCTATGATACACTTAGAATCTTCAATGCATGCCGCGAAGCATCTTCCGATACTGCATAGTGTTAAGCACACGCTTATACTGCCGGGGGGGGGGGGGGGGTGAATCAGTATAAGATAAAATTTTACTTATTAAAACTTATATCCACAATTTTAGCATTTAAAAGCATTCAAATAACATAACATAGAGCAACACTAGATTTACGTGGAAAACCCTCTCTCGGGAAAAACCACAAAATAAGACTTCTTGGATCTATTGTCCAAATCCAGCCCAAAATTAAATGCTTTACAAATGTTCGCAGGCACCAACCTATTAGAGACACCATCCCCAATGCCAAGCACCAACCCAGCCAATTCATGAGCACCAACCCACTAGACTATCCCCAATGCCAAGCACCAACCCAGCCAATTCGTGAGCACCAACCATATATCGCCGAATACATCGCTCACTCTATTCTCTCTATACTCCCTCATTCTAGTTTCTATCCACACATTATCCACATAGACTATCTACTAATCCTAATCTTGTATAAGTAGAAAATAGATTCGTTACATCTAGCAAAGAATGTGTCTATTGATCATGCCTATGATACACTCAGGGTCTTCAATGCATGCCGCGAAGCACCTTTTGATACCGTACATAACCACCAAGTGGTTTGCGCAATTTCCAGTTGCTGTGGTATGTTCAGGAGCTTCCACGATATCTCTATTCAGCTCTTCTTCAATGAAGAACCCTGCCAACAAGCACTATATCAGGAAATGCATTCAGAAGGGAATGTTTGATTTCAGATTTGAGCAGACTGATGATAAGCTCACGAACATCTTCACAAAACCACCTGTCAAAGTGAAGTTTTCCAAGTTGTGGGAATTGCTTGGGCTTACAAAAGCTGTGATTAAGGGGGATGTTAAAGCCTTCACTTTTTCTAAAAGTTTGGCTTAATGTCGTCTTCTTTTGGTCCCTATAAGTTGTGTTTTAGGGGGGGATGTTAGAGTGTAAAAGCCATCTTTATGGGTTCCTTCGAGTTACCAACACTTGTGGTATGTCATTGTGTTATGTGTAGGTCAGTTTTTTGTATCAGTCCATTTTATATTGAATGATTTTTCTTTGGGTATCCATCGATACCATCCCATATCTGTGTTTTCTTCTATACTTGTGGAGTTTATGGCATATTCAATTATGGACACGTGTGTATAATTTTAGAATACTGCAATGCCTTTGGAAGGGATTCATTATGTATTTATAGGATTTTTGGAGTCTAATTCATTAAGGTTTGGGCCATCAGACCAATGGCGGCCAATATGGATAACTTACAAGTTGACATCGAACCCTTCTAGAAACCAAGAAAACCATGCTACTACAACTGGTTGTACTTTTAATTCCCATTGACCTACTTTTATCATTCATGGACTTTAATGTGTTTTCTTCATTTCTTTATCAGACTCTCATGAACAGCAGTCAAGAAAGTCAGATGATGATCTATAACTGTGAACTTTTCTAGGAAATGACCGCATCTGTTACATTTCCAACAAACAATACATACTCCCCGTATATGAGGGGTACGTGTGTGACATTATTGTGAAAGGTCATAGACAGACCATCCTGGGGTTGGGTTAGAATTCCAAATCCAACCCCTACATATATAAATAATCTGCCAATAATTATCCTTCCTAGCTGTAACTACCATGCCTTCGCTTTTTTGAGCTTCTCCACCAGAAGATGAGTGAAGTCCTCATCTTCATAAAGCTTTTTTGGGAACAAGAAACCTTCCTCAGGGGGATCTTCAGCAGATCGCTATCAAATTGGAGGTACTATCAAATGTAACCCAAGATCCATCTAATTTTCTAACTCTCAACTCCAATTCGTGATTAAGATGATCTCTTGTATCCAAAGGCAAAATTCCTGTCTTTTTCTTGAATTTAGTCCGAGCAGCTGCTTATTTAGCCGTTTTAAATTTAGTCTGAGATACTGCAAAGCGTCCTGCTTAGAGAGAACTTCAATTTTCTTCATTCTTATTTTTGCCTGGTACCCGACAATTATTGCAGGATTTGAGCTTTTTCAGCTCATTCTGCAGATCTTGGTTTGTAAACACTGCAGCATGTGTAGTTGCAGACATCTATCAGTTCTCTTGTAATTTCAAAAATGCATTTTGTATGTCTGACTGACTTTTATTGTTTTCCGGGGTCTTTTTCTTTAGTGTCCATCTTTTCACTGTCTTAGAAATTTCTGTAGCATCTATATTGATCAGTTTATTCCACACAAAAGACTACCCCATCTATATTGATGTTATTACATTAAAATTTATTCGATGTTGGACTCGAATATCACGTGCCCTCTCTAGCTATTATTTTCCTGTTAAGAAGACCAAATAGGGAGGTGTTTTGATCATTAAAGTCGAATATCATTTAAACTTGATTTCTCTTTATGATTGTTTTCCTTGCTGGCATTGTCTAACACTAATATGAAGGTATGCAATAGTGCGAGTAAAGAAATAGAACTGTCTTACATGTTGTTTTTTCTCTTTTAATATAAAACAATTAAAAGGTAATGTCAATCTCCACTCTATTCAAAGTTTATTTCTTTAGGTTAATTATCAATTTTAAAAGTTTTTTTTTGTTTAATAGTCAAACTTTCAAAAATGTTACATTATGTTCCATGTTCTTGAGATAAATTCAAAATTCGATAAGAATTCTTTATTGAATTTGATTCAAGCCGTTTGTCTGATTTCTAGAGGAAAAGTATCAAAAGAGAAAAGAATGACAGGCGGAACTGAGCCACTCAATGTGGAGTAATTGAAGTTTGACTCCGCTGTTTGAAAATAAAGAACACGTGATCTGCGGGGCAGGAGAGCAGACGATGCCATCCGAGCAGCATACATTGCCATAGCATCAGAGATATTTCTCAGAGTACTATCTGCGATACATGCGATCGGTACTGGTGTTCTCAGGCAGGCAGTATTGAATATGCTTCAAACACATCCACGAGTTTTCAAGTTTGAGCATGAAAGTCCTATGAATTCTGGCTGCAGTATTGTGTACATCAAGTGATTTTTGTATGTTTTAATTTATTTCTTTGAAATGCTTTAGGTGTAATGACATTGTAGACTACATGTTTGTACAGTGTATACACAAGGGAGTAAGGAACTAATTTGAAAAAATGTTTACTAGATGTTATGTCTAAATGATTAGTTATAAGAGGGGCACAACCTAATGTTGTAAACCTAATCATTAATGATGTCTTATATCTGGGTTTCTGAGGTGTGGCATGAATGACAAGTGTCCGCCATGAATAGGAAATTGTGTAATATATATATATACATCTGTCAGTCACTATACAATGAAATGAGAGGAGTCAATGAAATCAGTACATTACATCTACTCAGTAATTTATGTCCTCATTTGATTATGTGCACTTCACTTGAATTCTACAGACATTGTTCTTGAAATTTTAAAAAAGAAAAATCTTCATTATGATATAATGAGACTTTTTCATGCAGTCTACTATGAGGATAACCTTACCCGTCATTCATTATGGATAACATTGTTAGGGGACAATCACATCTTGCTCCATATGCTATATTGGTCTGTAAATTCTCCAGATCAGAGATTTCTTGTGAATTAGCTGGGTTTGAAAAAAATTCGGTCATCTCCTGACCCCATCTTCCATTTCTCGTCCTATCATCCTTTCTTGAAGGTGTATAATCTAATATGTTACCCACTTCGAATTCTTTCAAAGTTGTTTATCATATTAAACACCTTGTGCTGCCTGTTGGGCTTAAGAACTACATTGATCTCTTCCGAATGACTACTAGAGATGATCTCTTACGAATTACATTGCTGGGCTATCGCCCACTTGTACACAGTAAAATAGCAGATTGATGGCTCCCAGCTGGTCAAACACAAGATTTTGCAATGTATGAATTCAGGGAAAATCTGAAATTTATCAAATCAAAGTTAAGAATTTGGTACAAACAAGAGTTTGGCTACATAGTCCGAAAGGAAGAATACTCAAAGCTTCAGCTAGAAACAGTCCAAAAGGAGATACAGGATGTAGGTTTTCAGAGAAAATGGCTCATCAGGAACAGTCCCTTGTCCAATCCTCAAGTACAATCCAAGTGCAAGTCGGTATATGCTGGTGGTAATGCTCAAGAGAACTGGATAAACTTTGGGGACTAATACTAAATTCTTTCATAGATCAGCTCAGAACTGAGAAAAGGCAATGTATCAATACAATCCACCAAATTCAACTTGAAAATGGCACCCCGTGTCCGAGCCCATAAGGAAATTTAGCAGCAGGCCTCAAAATGTTTTCAGAAAATTCTAACTGAGGAAGTCAAGAGGTCCCAAAAAATTTATTGCGCAGAAAGAACTTTTGCAATGCATCCCAAATTAAGTTACGGAAGAAGATATTCAATTCTCCTGAGATCTTTTACAGAAGAGGAACTCAAAACTGTTGTCTTCTCCCTTCCAACCCTACAAAGCTCCTAGTTCTGATGGCTTCTTGGCTTTCTTCTATCAAGATTTTTAGGACATAATAAAAGTGGATTCTCTGTCCTTGATAGAGGAATCAAGATTAAATTTTACAAATGCTGAGGTGTCTCAACTCCATAAAATTAGTTTTTATTCCAAAAAAAGCTCCGCCCTAACCACCTTACCATATTGATCAGTACATACCCATAACCCTGTACAAAATGGCTTAGAAAATTCTCTCCGAAGTAGTAGCGTCAAGGATCAAACCTGTCCTTCAGAAGCTCATCTCCTAATCACAATCAAAACATGTTCCTGGTAGGAAAATTAAGTATAACACCTGGTCTGTTCAAGAAATCTTTCATTCTCTACAGACACATTGGAGATTGGACATTATAAACTAGACATCTTGAAAGCTTTTGATAGATGTAACTGGGAATTTTTTGAGATTTGTTTTTCTGCCTTTGGTTTCAAGTTTCAACACATGGGCAATATCATGTATCAACAGTTGCTTATGCACCCTGTTATTCTCTAGAGCCCTGAATCATGATTTGGGATCTTCTCCCCTTTCTTCCAGAGTTCCAGAGCACTATGTCACGGAGACATGCTGAGCCTGTATCTATTCATTACGAAGGGGGAGAAATGCTATGCAGGGCTATTTAGTATGAAAAGGAAATTGGCCCACTAGCCATGATCTTCAAGCAACAGGAGGAAATAAATGTACAAATTTCTATTTTTGTGTATGACACTCTTCTCCCACCAACAATTGTCATCGAGGACATCAAAAAGTAAAATTGGTTACTTCAGAAATTTGAGCTTGCCTTTGGACAAAAAGGTCAATCACATAAAATCTCACGCTCGTTTTTGTCAATATACCAGCAGCAAAAAAGCTGAAAATCCTCGGAATTCTCCAATTCCAAAAAGGTCACCTTCCAAGTTCCTAAGAAGCACTTAGGCTTTCCGTTTTTATTAGAAAAGGTAAACACATGTTGGATAGTAACATTCAGAAAATTCAAAATAAATTATCTCATTGGATATCGTTTCTCACTTTTGCCATAAAATTACTTTTTAAAAACTTTTGTTTGCAAGCTATCCTAGATTATCTTCTGAAATTCCCTTCCACTTGAGTTGCGGATTCCCTATTAAAAATTCAACGTAATTTCTTGGTGGAGAGGAGTAGATGGAAAATACACATACCCTTTGGTATCATGGGGCAAAATTTGACAGGGTTAGAATTTAGGAGACATAAACATCAACAATTTACGAAATCCCTTGGAGTGAGTTACTTCAGAATTTGAGCTTGCCTTTGGACAAAACGTCAAATCACATAAAATCTCGTCATTTTTGTCGATGTACAAGCAGCAAAAAGTCTGAAAATTCTTGCCATTCCCCAATTCCAAGACAGTCACCTTCCTATGAAGCACTTAGGCTTTCCACTTTATTAGAAAAGGAAAATTCACACGTGGATTGGTAACATCCAACAAATGCAAAATAAATTATGCCCTTGGACTCATCGATGGGGCTCTCTTTTGCTATAAAAATACAACTAAAATCCGGTTTGCAAGCTGTCTTAGTTCATCTTCTGAAATTCCTTCCTCTCCACCCAAGTTGCAAATTCCCTATTAGAGTTTCAACCAGTGTTACGTGGGGACGCGTCCCACCCAATACTAGCACATCCGGGATGTCTCGGGGATGACGGGATGGGAGGGAAACATCTACCCCATGTTTCTTGACTGCTGAAAAACTCAGGGGACACCCTTAATATTAAGGGACGTCTTGGGGATGGTCCCCTTTTTTGGGAATGTTGGGAATGTTTGTACGTCCTCAGGGTGGTTGAGTGATGCCCCCGACGTCATAGATTTTTTCTCTCTTTCCCCGACGTTAGTCAATTTAAATTGAAAGCTGGACAATTTATTTGCTTTCCCCTTGCCTAGCCATGGAATTTTTTTGACATCTGGATACCTTATTTTTTCCGATACTTTATATTCTCATCAAACAATGGATCATCCATGATCATTTATATTTATCTGGTACATTCAAGTTAATGAGTTCTAGAATGCTAAGCTGGACTAAATCTCAGTCACCCTTGTTTTATACATTGCCAAAGGATTCATGTGCATGTTTATAATAAAATAATAATAATAAGTTATGTACCAAGAGTATACTTTGGATGCCTATTGAATTATCCAAAGCTGAGTATGCCCTGCTGGTTATGAGATCAAAGCCTTGCAAAATAAATTTTAATCTGGAGGGTTATGTTAGCTAGTATGAAATACACTTTACTTCATCCCAAAGCTTATATGCCTCTTGTGGGAAAAACACACTTTGCCAAGTACATAAATTTATCGACAACCACATGAAAGGAGAATTTATTTATAATTCGTTGTAATTCCTTCTATTCTATGTTAAACACCGACTCTTAAAACGGCAAGGTCACAAAGATTCTTAAAATTGCTCCAGTGACAATTTTTTAACAGCAACCACATGAAAGGGGAATTTATTAGTAATTCACTGCATTCTATGTTAAACATTAAGACTGCTAAAATTGCAAGGTCACAAAACCTCCCTAAAAGTGCTCCAGTAATACCCAAAACAAACTGTGTAAAAATAAATACAGAATTGTTTTAAACAAAAACACGCATAATAATTGTTACTGTCAACCACTAAGCTTGAATTGTCACAAAGAGTAAGTAGTGCTATGCACATTTTCATTGGGAACTATATCATATTGTCAATTGATCAATCAAAATGGTTTTATTTCAGCTAATCAAAGTCACAAATGGTTTTATAATTCACAATTTATTTGATATTTCAGCTTAATTAAGTCTCAAATGGTCTTATTTCAGCTTAATTAAGTCTCAAATGGGTCTTATTTCAGCTTATGTACGTCTCTTTCAAGTTATTTCTATAATTTGATCACTTTATTTTTATACTAAATATTTATATATTATTTTAGTTAGTTGTATTTGCACTATCCCAAAAATTTAGATTTTTTTTGCCATCTTGGAAACTCTTTCCTGGAGTCTTAGGTAACTATGGTTTCAACACAATTTTTTGGGGAGAGAAGTAGATGGAAAACACACATACCCATTAAAAATCACGGTAAAAATATTGCGAGGGCAAGAATCAAAGAGGCCAAACATCAACAATTTACTATTCTTTCACCAAGCCCTTGGGATGAGAGCTGCAAGATCCTTAATGACTATGGGATACAATCATTAGAAAAAATATCAACTCAACAAAGGGGAACAAATTCTGCAGTCCAGTTTGGCCCCCATCAGATCTGGAACAACCAAACATCTGAAATAAGGATTGTCAGATTTAAAAGGTAGCCTTTCTTGAATAACAAGCGATGGACCCCACATTAAAATTTGGAAAGATAGTTGAGGACACTTGGCTCAACTCCAATTGCACTTTATACAAGAAAAACTATGAGGAGAGCTTATCTACACCGATGACTATTACTTCTTTGCGCCCACTAATCAACTCATCTCTAATATAGGAATAACAAAATCAGCAAATCCACGGTAGTGTCTACTCCCTAATTAAATCTTAATGTTATTGAAGTGCATAACAAATTGAAGAGGATGCAAGGGTTTGTACAAGGGATTATTCTAATTGACTAACTTTCAACATTAACCATTCACAACTAGAATAACGCATTAACACTTGCAATGATTGATAAAATGATACATAATAGCTTAAATGCACAAGAGGAGAAAGAGACACATATGTATTGGTCAGAACAGAGAGGATTTGGATGTGCAGATAGGTGGAAAAGGTAGATTAGACTCTGGGAGTGTTTTGGTGTCACTTTCGGAACTTGAAACTAAGAAGGCGTAGGATTGTAAGACTATTGATGGTTTACATTGGAACTATACGATTATGACGTGGATTTGTACGATGTTGGACCCTTCATAACAAATGGACATAAATGTTAGCTGATAGACGAATACACATGTGGACATAAATGTTAGTTGATAGGCGAATACATATGCAATCATGTCTATTCCTCAGAGAATAAGTATGTTCACTAGTAGGCAAATAGATAGATCAAACCCAGATCAATGGATGGCTAGCTAGTCTATCAGGGTGAAAATTACTGAGAGTAATAGAGAGGTGTCTTTTAGCGTCCTATGCTCTTCAACAAATGTAACCATGTCTTTTTGAAGTGTGCATACTTTATAAAAATCATAGTGTTTTCTAAAAGGAAGTTATTATTTACTTGTGTGAGAGTGTGGAGGTCTTCACACAAATCCATTATAAAGATCAAGGTAAACAACCTTGAAGAGAACATAAAAAAATGAACACACTTAAGAAACCTTCTCCCTCATGGCTTCCTTTGACCAAATCTTGCAGTAAGTGGAAATGCCCATGCATCAATGAAGGCATGAGATGGTGGTAGGGATTAGATCTGTAAGGACAGAGGTAACAAAGTTACAGGTAGATCAAGTGGGGTTTTGGGGGGTGCCCTCCAAACTACCACATTTGCATATGCGGTAAAATACACATACTGCATTTTATATCTTGATGCCAATCCCTTACATTGATAAAATAAACGAGGTCCCTACCAATATAATCTCAATTGAGCCAACTGAAGAAATGTGCCAATAGTATTAACAATATTTTGTTATTTGCATATTCACTGGGTTTTGGACTGTAGACCTATATCAACGATTCTTTTCAAACTGGGCCAAGCGTTGTAAAGTTCACATTTGCTCCAATGGATTTTTCATTGTACAATTGCATTCAAAGGAAGACTTTAAAAAGGTTTTAAATGAGGGATCTTGGTTCTGGTGCAAAGAAGGTATTTTTTTAATGTCATGGTTCCCCTGATTCAACCCATACATAATGATAATATCCAAAATACGGGTATGGGTTCGTCTTCCTAAACTGCCTCTTCATTTATAGCATCATGAAGTCGTAAAGACTCTATTGGTAAAACACATTAAACAAATATCAAGTAGGTAGAAATGGGGTCGTTCACGTATACTTGTATATGCACGGAGATAGATGCCGACAAAAGACTCCCAAATATATGGTGATAGTAAAGCAGTGGTCTCAAATCCTAGACTAAAAAACACGGTTTTTTGTTGCCGGATTTGTAAAGAAACAGGGCATATGCCAGTAAATATGGGAATCACAGCTGGTCATCTAGACCACGGTGAAGCGGATACTCGAAACAACGTGGAGGTTAGATTGTGCTCACTTTGTGTCATTACATGAATTCATCCACGTAGTCGTGACTCACGATCATGGTTATGACGTGGCGATATACATAATAAGATGTTTTGCCGTTCTTGTTATGCATTGCAGGTTTTGGTGAGGACTGAAGATGAGGAACAGGTAGTTACAAAAGAATAAAATGAAGTTGGAAGGAAGTTGCCATTGCAGGGCAGTTAGATTTTCATGCGAGTCAAAGCATCCAGTGCCTTATCAGGTAACCTTGTTGCCTTTAAGTATTTCGAGTGTATTTTATTTTCATTTGATTATAAATTAATCAAATGCAATGCAGTTGTGCTATTGCGGAGTATGCAGAAAGACCGCAGGGTGTGGAGGGTACGCCATAAATGTTGCAGGCGAAGCGAACACATTGATTGTGAGCGGAGAAGATAACATCAGCGTGTATCAGGCCACCATTCAAAATCCGGAGGACTCCTCTGCGCAGGTGGGACATTCTCTGTTTTGCTTCTTTTTTAGAGGCATAAAAAGATTAGTAGTCACTTTGGGTTATTATTATTATTATTTATAGGTTAGCAGCGCGGAGAGAAGGTTCTGCAAAAAATGTGGATCGATGCTTTGGCTGTATGATCCGCGGTGGCCGCAACTCATTCACCCATTCGCGTCAGCCATCGATACAGAGCTGCCACTTCCTCCCGAGAAAACACATATGATGCTCGATTTTAAGCCCTCCTGGGTTCAACTCAAAGACCAGAAGGAAAGCGGCAGTACTGGAAAACACAAGATATTTAATAGGTACCCAGAAGAATCAATAGCCGACTGGCACAATCGTCTCGGTCTCCAATACTAAAATTGGACAAGGTAGAAACATTTTCTCTGTTAAAACCCTCTGAAGTAGGTAGAAACATTTTCTCTTCTGTCTGTATTAAAAAAAAAACAACAAAAAATAGGACGCATTTGGCTCAATGTTTGTGAGACTGTTGGAAGCAACAAATGTAATGAAGTCCGATTAAGATTTTGGTAAAACTCTTTGTATTTCCCTCTCTTATATTTTACATTAACCAGGCTTTTCATCTGGGATACCAATAATTTCTCTATCGAATCCCTTTTTCTCATCCATCCTAAGCAATAGAGCCCGCCCCCTATTTCAGTTTTGAGAGGATAAAATTATGAATCCATTATTGCAGAATAAGCCTATTCCTTCCATCATCCGTGGACCCTCATCTAAAATATCAATTGGCATGGGAGGGGGATTCTATATTTGTGGGCGGATTTATAAAACAATTAGGTGTATTTTGCTTTCTGCCTCCAGATATCTAAGAAAAAAGTTACCCTTTATCTCCCTTGTTTTGTTTTTGAGTGAGGAATGGCTGTGCTGCCAGGTTGCTTGCCCTCCACATTTTACTTTTCCTACGAATATCTGTCCCTTAGTCCAGATCTCTAAGAAAAAAGATTCATTTACCATATCTTATTCTCTCTCCATTTTAGAGATGGGAATTTGTGCTTCTAGGTCGCTTACTTAAAATGGAAAAGAGCAAAAGGTAAACTATTTCTTGACAATTTGACATTTAGTTGAAAAAACCATTTTATACAAAATGGGAATTTGTGTTTCTAAGGGAGAGGAGCTAGTGGTTGTTCACCTTAAGTTGCGGGGTGTACAACAATATAAATACCATAAAACTAGCAATCCTACGCAAGCAGTGTAATGTGAATGCCGAAAGGGATCAGGTAGAAGAGTGAAGAGTAGAGGAGATTTGTAACCTTCTGATCAAGCAATGTAAATTTTCTTGATCTATACTTTAAAAAGTTATAATGTGGTATTATTTTAAAATAGAAGAAACAATTAATTTGCTTGACAAATTAGAAATGAGAACGGCTTGTGCTATTGTAGGAGTTCACAATGGAAAATTCCATGTTGATGTAGTTTTGTTAAAGCAGGAGGGAAAAAGTATGCACTCTTAGTGTCAACATCATTGTTATGTGAGGCGTAATTGTAGTAGAGGATTTGGCCTACGCAAAAGATATGTTGAAGCACAATTTTGATAACATTGACACCGTCATCCCCAACTATTTTGGCATTGTGGCTAGCAAAGAAAATGTGGGAATATCGACAACAATTTCTCTATTCGAACAATCCCACGCAAAATAGAGGAATGTTATCTCATAAGACAAATGGAGGACCTAAACCAATCCACATGATGCTATGAATGGGGTTGTCAACATTCCCACCGAAAAACATGATTGTTAGCACAATGCACATGCCTAGTTGAGGAGGCAACACAATGAAATGTCGTACATGGTTCCAAATTTGAATTCTTTAAAGGCTACTAAGGAAATGTGATGACCCATGTATAAGGGGAAAGGACTCAGGGAATCGGCCTTGGTATCTATTTTTTTCTCACCCTCAAATCCTTTGCAGAGTAATATACACCATTGATTGTAGACATGAAGCTTACATATGCCTATGTACATCACACTTAACCATACTAGATTCCACAGTAAGACGGGATGAAGTGGATACATATGTAGAGACTCCTTTAGTGGTCCTTGTAGATAGGGAAGCTTGGAACCCCAACCTATTATTGTATGTAGCTCATTCTGCACCTTCTTTCTCCAAAGTAATGAACATAAATTAAATCCTGACCAAGTACAATGAAAATAGAAATTTAGAGAGGAAAATATAAAAGATGTTGTGTTATGCCTAGAGAACATAGATCACATTATTGTCATCAATCCTATCCTCCAAGCCAAAAGTGGGAATAAATCAACAAAAGAGATAAAATGGGTTCAAAGGAAAAATGGTTTTGTCAGTGTTGTTTGTGCTTCAAATGCATTTTTTTTCGTAGTTGAGAAATTGTATGGAATCTTAGTCTAAAACTTCTAATTGGAAGATATAATCCTCCTTTTTCTTATTTGACCAACCATTAGTAGAGCTCAATTATCAATGATTGTTTGTGCATCCTCAGTTTCCTACAATTAGATGAGACATTGAAATATTACCAATGATAGGGTACTTGTCATATTTGTTCCTATTAAGCCTACCATATGCCCAACTGGATCATTAACAATAAAATGACCTTTTCCCAAACCTAATGGCATGCCCTTCAATTATTTTTAGTTTTCACATAGATGTTATCTTTCATTTCATAATGAAATTCTCCTTCAAAGGTTGTTAAAACTCAATTTCATAATAAAATGAGTAGATTTGTTTTTAATGGATAATTATCCCTAATATCCTTGTGGTCACTAATTATGATAGAATTTGGAACTGAAGAGGAAGGTGTACCAACAATTAGGGTTGGGGGATGAAAAGAGTAGGCCAGGAGTCCTTTTCGACAAGCGGGTTGCAGGATAAACTGGAGGTGGTGTGGGAAAAGATGCATGAATGCTTCACAATTGTTCTTGACAACCTCTTTGTCAAGACAAGCCTCCAGCCGGACCATATCAATATTGTTACCACTTCAACCTTCAGCTCGGTCCCATCTGCATACATCGTGGATCATGAATATCTATCAAATGAAGGATAGCGTCAAGACCTTCTTTGTCTCTCACACACGTTGCAACATAAATGTCATTGGCGTCAACATGAAAAATGATTTGTTCAATCTCTACCATGAAATTAAAAAAGTAGTTGATAATGATAGAATAAAAAATAGTATGTTGTTGATATGGTAACTATGAGTGTGTCAGACTCATCAAGCTTGCGGACCACTTGATCGACAATTCACATGAACCCGTACTTCGACGTTGTCCATTATTTCCTCTCCATTGGGGATCCCACTGTCGGTTCTCACTACAGTTGTCAATTGTAAGGGATTCTACTCCACTATGGTATACATGCCCTTTCGGCATATTTATGAGTACAATCAAGTGTGACGTATTGTAATGATTGTGATGTACGTTCAGACATGACCACAGTTATCGTGTAATAATTGTGGGGCACGTTCAAGCATGACCAAGGTTTACACATCTTAGAGATGCAGTCTATGCTAGGTTGTGCTACAATGATTAAGGAGTATACTTGAGCATGACAAATATCAAAATCAAACCCGTGCCACATTTTTTTTATTATTATTGGCAAATAGTTGTTCCATACTATCATAAAAATCCAAGAACAATAGATTGTATTGTCAGAAGATAAACCCGTATTGTTTTTTAGAAGAATATTGATGTTGGTAGTGGGTTTCTTGGTATATCCAACTTTGGAGAATCCTAGAGAATAATGTTTCATTACTTGTCCTAGACAATGGAATTTTTCCACGAAAACACTGACCATCTATAATCCCAACATGAAGTTTTTTTTGTAAAGAAGCTTGCAGAGATGTTTAATTACAGGATTGGAATTATTTTCTTGGATTTCTTCCTATATGTTATCTCCAATTTATTTCATGGTGGACTTTACAACCATTTTTTTGTGGGTCTAAATATGCTAAACTAAAAACAATGAAGTGATATTAGCTTTAACCAAATAATTTCTGATGTATAAATATGCATTCAAAAAACATGGCAGTATAAAGAACCTCATCTTACAATTATCAAGAGTTTAACGCCAATGAGAATTTTCCCATTAGTTGCGGGAAGCCTCGTTCCCATTTTGAATGCCTTTCGGCGTAATAAGAATCATTAATGGAGATTGAAATTCAATATATAACGTGTTTGAGACAAGGAATTAAATCATTGATATTTTAAGATGTATTTGGTGGGGACATCCTAAATGAACTAAGTTGTTTCAGCATCATTCTAACAAAGATCAATTTGGGAGCTTCAAGACCGGTAGTCTGCCAAATTAAAATCCCAATTGAAGTGTTTTTATTAATTTTTTCAATTCTGAATGACCTGTTTGAAATGAAGTTCTATTAATTGTTAAAGTTCTTACTGCCATGTTTGGATTTTATCCAAAAATGGGATCAGAAAGCACAAGATTGTATTCAGCCTCTCTTGAAACCATTGTTTATGGTTTTAAAGTTTCATCAAAATTTTGGGACCACAATCTTTGCTAGAATCCCCAAGTAAAAATCTAAAGCTACAACTTCTTTGATTTATGGGTGTTGATCAAGGATGTGCATAAATTGATGTTGTTGACAGGATTGATTGCTCCATTGACATATAACACCATGGACTGGTGTTATCTTTGCTGGGTTGGACCCAAGTTGACTTGCAAATAACTGAAAGACTCTGATCATTTCTGGATTGTAATTTATAACAAATGAGGCTTCCAAATATCTCAAGGGTGTATTCACAAAAATGTGAGTTATATTATTATAAGCATTCACTATATTGTGCATGGAAAAATTAACTTAGCTCTTTGTTTGATATGCCATGTTACATATGTATGCAAAATGAGACTAGTTTTCTCACACACATTAAGTCATGAATTGTATGGATATGATGTGGATTCAAGGTCTACAATTCCTTGGCTTCCACTCTCTTAAGGATTTCATTATAATACAAACTGCTATAATTGAAGTCTTTGCACTTGCGGTTCTTTTCTTTTCATTTTTTGGAGGCATGGGAGCAGTTTGAAACCCATATTGATCTATGATAAAAACATATGTATATTGAAAAATAAACTTCAAAACCATTACCAAATTAGAGACAAATTAATTCTAGTAAGATTTAGTTAAAAAAGCTATAAATCTATATCTTTGAAAAAGAAATAGCAACAAAGTTGTGATAAACATTGGGGGCCATCTTTTAGTTTGAATAACGATTCCATTGATTTTGAGTAGCCTGCACAATGTAACAATAATAATTAGGAGCTCTTCGTTGGATAGAAACTATCCACCTTGTTACCAGAAAAGCCAACGACTGCGACGAAATGAAAAAGACTTATGTACATAGTGACCTTATCTACAATACAATAGAAAAGGGGCAGAATCATAAGTGAGAAAGATGAGGTAAAGTTATATGTATAAGCATTTGTCAAAGATGAAGACCTGAATTGAATCGTTAGACTTGACAAAATGATTAAGGGTGGAAGGTTGTTATTATAAATTGCTTATAACTAATCCTCATTGTTAACATGGTTGGACAATAATCTCTTCTTAGCCAACCACCTTCGAATCCCACCCATTCATCCCACTCATCATTCATATCAGTATAATAATATATGTATAATATTTCTCCTGCTCATTTTTCATCTCCAAATTAGACACACCAGTATCAAAAAAATCATCAGGGACGATAACATTCCCATATTAAGACTGAAACATACCATCCATAACCCCAATAAATCTATAACTAGCCAACAAACAGTAATATCCATATAATAGAAACATATCTAAGGAAACATTTAGTTTATCTATCCACGAGCCCAACAAAGTTATTATTGGCTTACAAACAGTAATTCCCGTAAGGTGAAAATTCATAAATTCATAATATATAAATTAGTTAGGTACCTCATAGGCCTCGTTGATCTTGTGAAGCCTCACGCACAGCTATATCCTTTGCAAATGTTAGGATGATATTGATACCACATGCAGTTCACATTGTTCCTGCTCCTGGATCATGTGCGCTCCCACTGGTTGTTGTCGTGTATATTTTAGAATTGGGAGAGAAGCCGTTCTTGATGAGGTTGTAGAGATTGCAACAAGGCAAAGCACAGAGGTGGGAAGAAGAACCCAACTCTAAACAAGCGAATGTGGTGCAACGGAAGCGGAGGAGTTTGTTTCCGTCTGCAATGCAACATGCTTTTCCTTTGCCTTCACCATCTCCATGTGCCACTCGAATCTGTTAATCGTCTTTTGGGTGTTGCAGACTTTGAGTATTCTTTGGATTTTGCAGATGGGTTTTTCCTTATTCAACCAACTCAATTGGAATATCATCTCCACCACATTGTGATCCAAAGCTTCCTCGCCCACCTCCGATACTGCTTCATCATCACTTGATATTGTTAATAGCACTCATTCGTTGCTAACATTATATGAAAGAATATACTTATTACCTGCATGTTTAATGATTTGGTGATGTTGGAGAGCCTCTGGCTTGGTGAATATGTTTCCACAGAAAGGGAAAGCACAAATGCAGGGATCCACTATCATATGGCATTCGTAGCACCCCACTCGTGACCATCTCTTCAAATGCATCCCTTTAGAAGCAGGGCCATTTGCAGAAGAACTAAACTCTTGCACTTGCACATCACTAGGTCCATCAAACTTGCATGTGCCTACCAATCTCTTAAACAATGTCCTCCATGAAGATGATTTTCCTCCTCTCTTCTCTGCCAGGGGGTATCAATCGTCAACTGTAGGCCGTGAAATGCAGGTTTACAGGTGTGGAGAATAAGAATCTCACTATTGACAAATGGCTCGGATAACACAGACGGTGGAGGTTGCAACACGTTTCTCAAAGCGTGGCCATCAGTCAAAAGTTTCCCTCTTGTTTTATTTATTTAATAGTGGTGTAGTCACTTCATCTGGAAGTGCCCTTGTAACATTTATGAGTAATAGATAAAAAAGTTATTACATTTTTTTACGGTTTAGTCATTTAGTTTTTAATAGCATAGTTTAGTTATTATAGTGATCTTTCATTATAATGGCTATCAGAATTCAGAAATGATGATGAGAGAACAATTTTGAATTTACAAATATGTTTCATTCCTTTTTGAGTTTTTCGGGTACCGAGTCTCTCTTTTATGTGAGTTTAGTGGGAAACATCATCTATGATTTGTGTAAGAGATTTCAGAAGGGAAGTTAGGACATATAAGAACCATAGGGCTCAGAACGGCCTCTAGATCCTTGCAGTCATTTCAGACCGAGTACTTAACAGAATCCATAACATGTATTATGACAGAAAGAAACATACAAGCATCCATACTTAGCATGAAAGGAAAGAGAACTCATGAGAGAGAAGTATGCATCAGAATCATTGATATTCATGTATATATATAACAGGTAACCTCATTACATCCATTGAGCCATTACAGAGTGTCACAGAGAAGCAGACCGTAGTCATGCATTGCACTGGACTTATGTAACTAAGCTACCAAAAAGAAAATTACAATCCCTAAGCCTAATGCATTCTCTCCCAAATACAACTATCCACTAACAGAGTCCTCACAGTATTTCTGCAGAGCTCCACCCATACTCTCTGTCTCTCCTCTTTTACTCTGCAGGCGCTTGTATTTATAGCTTTCCTGGACTGCCAACTCACCCTCCAGTGCCCTCAGATCTGGTGCCAAGTGTCTGAATGTGGTCCTCCATGCGAGCATGCTTCTCCAGGCCTGAGCTTTCCACTTTATCCCATGATGTTCTTCTAGAAGATTCTATCGCAGCATGCTCCTTCCTGGGCCAACCTGTCGCCAGGCTGACACCTTATCCACGTGCAACCGGGTCATGCTTTTCACGTGTTCTACTCCAGACGTCCAAATTGACTAAGTCCCAAACCCTTGGCTCTGTCCTCACGCATCACGCTACGGGATTCCTTAAACACTTCTCTTCCCTCTTGCACTTTTTTCCTTGCGCGCCATTCCATAACTTAGACCTTGCACACCTACGTGCCTTCATACTTGGTCAATATTCTAGGGGTCCAACATCACCCCACACTATGCCTGTTCTCCATCCGTGGAAACACTCCACTTAACCAAGATGTATGCTGCCTTAAGGAACCAAGGTGTAGTCTTACATTTTGTAAAAGAATAAAGGAATGAAAGAATTGGGGGAGAAGGAAGAATGGGGGGGGCATTAACTCAGCAAGCTAGGAAAATCCTTCCACAAGTCTACCTCCAGCTTGTTCCATATGTCGACCTCACTCTGTGCCTTCTGACAGAGGTCACCGATCAGGGTGCTCACCTCGTCAAAACTTAGGCCAATTCCCTGGGCACCCAAAGTGTCAACGATCTTCTCCATCTCCTTGCCCAGGTCTTCGAGTGTGTCCATCCTCCTGGTAATCTGAGGGTATAGTTCTTTCAGCCGGGCCTTGATTGAACCCCTTAATGTTTCAATTGCCTCAGATTTTCTTTCTACTTTGGCAAGAACCTTGTCCCTCTCTGCCCTGTTTCCTTTATTCTTCTCTTGGAACTCCTTTAGCTCCACTTCGAGTGTGGTGACCAAGGTGCTTGCTACCTTATCCCTATCTGTGCAAGTATCATATGTGGCCTCAGCAGATTGGGCAGTGACTTTAACCTCTGCGAGCACCTTGCTATACTCAGCAATGAGCGCTACCACCCTCAACCTGTCCTCTTTCTTTAAGCACACGGCCACTTCCTCTGTAGACTCCAGGGCCAAAGGTCATCTCTCCATGGTGAGGATGCGTGTTAGATCTTCTAAGCATTCCAGAGTGGATGCGTACTTCTGTGCGGGTGGCGCTAGGTCTGGGTGCTTTAAAATGATGGTGCTCTTGATAGACTCCACCTTCTTGTATACTTCCTGCACCTTTGTCTTCTCATCCTTTAGCTCACACCTCAGCTGTGCACTGATTAGTTCTTCTTGCTTCAAGCTCTTGGCCTTCTCAGCCAGCTCCTCTTCTTTCTTCCCTAGCTTTCCCTCTAGCACTCTTATTCTATCATTGCGCGCAAAGAGCCTAGCCTCTGTCTCGACCGTGACCTTGTTGAGTGCATTACAGACCTGCTCATCTGAGAGTTCCTGGGCATTTACCAAGGGATTGGCTCCCTTAGACTCTGGTACTGTTATGATTGCTCCTTGGCAGACTTCAAAGTCTGGCTCATCAATGTGGGATTCAAATGCCCAAGAGAGCATCTTCTTCATCCTGGGGTACGCACCCTCCTTTTCAAATGACCCCATGGCTAAAATCCTTTCTGTGGGTACAGTGCTCTGGAACCACATGCATAGCACCTTCTTTGTGTCATCAACATAGCCCATCACTTGTCTTTTCTCTGTATCAAGGGTCCTCCTACCGGAGCACATGCCTTTGGGAAATCTCACCATTAGAGCAGGACCTCCTCCCACACTGTCATGCTCCTTTTCAATGTTTTCCTTTTTTCCTTCCTCCAGCACTATGTCAGCGTTGCGCTCCAACTCTTGGTCTACTAAGGCCTCAAGCATTTTCTTTGCCTCTCTCTCTGCTACCTCAGTTATCTGCTCCTTTGTGAAGCTTATGGGCTCCTGCTTCTCTGTGCCAATCTCCTCATTCCTTCCCATGTCTTGGGTGCATTCCCCATCCTGTGTGCCCTTGCGCCGCATGAACACAAACTCCTGTTTCTCTTCTCCACTCTCTTCTTCTGAATCATACATGCTGAAAACATGTGGCTCCTGGTCTCTTTCAGGCTCATCCTCCTTGCTGTCATCTTCTTCACTCTCATCCTCTCTTCCACCCATGTACTTCTCCAAGCTGTCGGTCTCCTCCGAGTCAGCTTCCTCTTCCATCCTCTACTTTTTCCTGAGAGGTGATTCTTTGATAGGGGACTCAACCTTCTCTTCTTTCTCTGGTGACTTCTCCTTGGTGAGGGGTTGTTCTGGTGCCTCTTCCTCCGTGTCTTTTCCTTTACCGGGATTTCTTTCTGCACATGTAGGTGCTATGCTTGGCACTCATTGATGGCATGCTTACCATTTGAGCAGTCTGCACACTTGGTGCTTCTTCACCTCTTCCCCTCTTCTTGGGCATGGGCCTCTTCCTACCCATGGGATCTTCAGGTATGGAGACATCATTCTCTAGGTACGCACCTTTCTCAAACTTTGGTCTTATGTGGAGGTATACGCGTGCCGTGGATCCTCCTGCAATGGGCAACATTATTGGTCTAGTCATCTGTACTTCATGCGATACGTATCTTTCTACGTACGCACGCTTGCCACCGGGGTAGTTCAACTTTTTACACAACTCTCTATGGTCCCGATCCAGGCTTCCAAGTTCCAGCTTCAGCTTCTTGGATTCCTTGAATCTGTTTACTCCCACTTGGAAGTATTGAGCTGTGAAAGTGAAGGGAAGCTTGCACCATGGGCTCCATGATTCATCTATTAGCCTGAACCTACCCAGGTAGAAATGTTGGTATACTGCAAATTCAACTTCTCCTTCAGTGACTTTTGGCAGTTGTTCAGGAATCCTCCACTCTACCCCAAACACATTCCTCAGGCACGTATACCACTTCTCCAGTCACACCTTGTGGGGTGTTGTCATTGTGTCGCATGCATACTTCTCAAATCTCTTCGTGGGTGAAGGATCCTCGGTAGGGTACTCCCATACAAATTTGTCTGATGCGTCAGGCACTCCAATCTCTGAAAACATGATGGTTAGTAGGACATTTCCGAAGAGGATTCTGTCACCTTCCTTCACGCAACTAACAATCTCCTCCACGATGTATGCAGACAAGTTGTATATGGTGCCCTCTGTAATCTTTCTGCAAACATGTAACCATGGTTTATTGACCTGGGTCCATCTCTCCTGGCCATTCAGCTTTGTTACCAGATGTGTGGCCATCTTCATCACTGGGTCCTTGATGTCTGAGATGTCATAGTACCTCGACCCCTTCTTGTAAGCATATCCAGTGATGGTTTCCTGAATTGCCTCCTTGTCGCCTAGGTCATCCTCCAAGCTGTCTCCTTCACATATGAGGCCTGTGAACTAAGAGATGAGTTGAGGAGTAATGCGCATCTTGCACCCTACAAAATGGAAGTAATCTTCATGTACTCGTGACATTAGCCATTGGTATAGGCATTCTGGTTTTCCAAAATAGGGCAACTCATAGAGTTGCAACAACCCTGCCTTCTCCATCTTGACCTTAACATCATCATTGTAGATGGGCAAGCCCTCTGGTGTCCATTTACTCATGGGGCGCACTAACTCCAGTGTCATTTCCTTCTCGATCATGTTCATTTGATGGTTATAGTCACTCACAGGCACATTCCTTAGGTGGGACTCCCACTCCTTACCCATCATTACCCCATCTGGGTACTGCATCTCCGCATACCACTCTTCATTCGTATTCACGTCAGGTTCTTACTGCTTGGCCTTGCCCTTGCCCTTTCCTTTCTTGGGTGCCATTGTCGAGGTCCTCCTATCACTTCACTCCCTCCTTGTTACTCTGTTCTTCCACTTCTTCCAGCCTCAGATCTCAAACCTGTGATGAAAAACCTCTTGAACCCATGCCCTAGTTTGTCAAACCCTAACTGGGATAAAACTTCCACAAGACGGTGCCTCCTCACAACTTTTCTCATGCCCGTGAAACCCCTTCCTTCTAGTTTGCAAATCCAAACTGGCTGCTCACGCTTCAACCTCTCAGATATTTCTTCACACGATCAAATCTGGAAACCCTAGTTTGTAATAGATGTAAAAATCACTTCTCTCTCTATTCACAAAGTGAAAATGAAAGTGCCTCGACCCTTTACTTATAGCTTTTCCCTTTTTGAGCATTAAATGCTACTTCACCTACCACCATACTTTTTTCATTTAATGCAGATTTTTCAAACAAATCCCATCTTCAGTGCTTTTACTCACATGCCCAACATGCATGAAAACTCCTCCAACCTTCTGGCACACAACCAATCCAACCCGACAGGAGACTCTTATGCGCGTAAAGCCCGCGCCGAAGGCACTTCTTCTGTCATTTTTTCTCTCACCTACCTCATGTTGCTTAATGCACTTTCTCCTCCTTAGTACATGGGATCTAAAAGTAGCTTTATCCTGGCACCAACCATCCTTCTTCCATCTTTTCTCTCCATACACCTCTTTCAACCGGGCCATTCAACAGGGATTTTTAACATACACTTCCTTGGCACTCTAACCATGCGCTCCTTCACATTACTCCACCCCACACTTAAAATGATGTGCGGTCCTCTACGCACTCACAAATTCTCTAAAGTAGCAATAAGGTTACCAGCGCCCAAGGCACAAAACAAAACAACAACGCGAAAGGGAAACACAAGAAAGGGAATGCATAAAGGAAATTTCTAAACTAACTGGAAAAACTACCTTATTTACAAACACCAAGAAGACTTATTTATAGTAGGGCTTCAGCCTACTCCCATTGAAGTGTCCAGGAAACTTCATCCCATCCAGCACTTGTAACTGGCATGCACCTGAATCAAGGATGTACGAGATTGTGTAAGGACCCAACCAATGGACTTTTAACTTCCCAGGATGGCGTAGAAACTTAGAATCATATAGTAAAACCATCTGCCCAACCTCAAACTTCTTGTTTCTAATGTGGCGATCATGCCAAGCCTTCTGCTTTGCTTTTTCTGTTGTTTGGCTCCACCTGGCGAGTGATCATCTCTCATCCAGCTTCATTAACTCATCAATCCTTTCTTCCAGTGCTTGTTCATCAGCTAACCCTCCTACGTGCACTATTCACAGAGAAGGCAACATAAATTCAACCAGCAAAATAGCTTCCATGCCAAACACCAACTGAAATGGTGTGGCTTTGTTCAGCCTTTTATACATTGTCCTGTAAGCCCACAATACTGCCGATACTTTGTCATCCCAATCTTGTCTTCCGACATCACAAATTTTGGTCAGGGTATGACTCAGTATTTTGTTGAATGCTTCCACGGTTCCATTTTCTTGTGGGTGATAGGGCGTAGTCTTGTGATGAGCCACCATGAACTCTGATAACAGGATCCTCATGGTCTCATTCAAGAAATGCGTACCCCTATCACTGGTCAAACTCAACGGGCATCCATACCTTGTGATAATGTTCTCCCACAAGAACCTTGCCACTGTGGCTGCTGTGTAATCTTTAGTCGGGCTGCCTCTGCCCACCTTGTCAGATAATCCATGCAAGTGATGACATAACGTGACCCAGTCCTACGCGCCTGGTGCAATAGGTCCTACAAAGTCTATTGCCCACTTTTCAAAAGGCTCCACACTAGGGATAGGGTGCAAAGGCATTTCATCTCTCCTTCCTGGTTTGCCAATGCACTGACAATGGTCACACACTTTACAATAGTCTTTACAATCCTTGTACAGGGTTTCCCACCACAAACCTGCCATTAATATTTTACGCATGGTGGCATCACCTGCATAATGCCCACCCACACTTCCTCCATGTGCTTCCTCCATGATGGCCAGGTGCTCATGCTCTAATACACACCTACGTAAAACTTAATCACATCCCAACTTGTATAAGTCTCCACTGATTAACATGTAGGGCACGACACGTATGGCCAACTACTTTTTCTCTAATGTCTTCATTCCTTCTGGTGCCACACCTTCCTTTAAAAATACTGCAATCTCTTCCAAATCTGAGGGCATGCACCACAACCTAAACAGTTGCACGTCTGGCATTGTTTCCTCAATACTCTGCGCATCCTCCCCTGAATCAATTCTTGACAGATGATCAGGCCCACAATTGCTTTTCCCAGGCTTCACTACAATGGTGAATTCAAATTCTTGAAACAACAACACCCACCGACATATGCACCCTTGTAGAACAGGCTTGTTCACCAAATACTTTAATGCCATGTGGTCGGTGTAAAACACAAAGGGTGTTGCCAGCAGATACTGCCTAAACTTGAAAAGTGCACATAGATCATTGAAAATGCCTTGCACTCAGTTGTGGTATAATTCTACTCTGTTGGTGTCAGCTTCCTACTTGCAAAACACAGAGGATGATCAACAATCCCTTCACCTGGCTGTGCAAGCACTGCTCCAATGGCGGTCCCTGAGGCATCTACATGGACATGAAAGGGCTTGTCCCAAGAGGGAAAACGTAATATAGGTGCGGTGACAAGCCTATCTTTTAATGTATCAAATGCCCTCTGCTGCGCCTCTCCCCAATGGAAGGCACTTTTATGTCTAAGCAGCTCCTCTAAAGGCATGGTGATCTTGGCATATCCTTTAATGAATTTCCTGTAATAGCCCATATGCCCAAGGAATCCACGCACTGCGCTCTGGCTAGTAGGCTCCCCTAACCCCACAATAACTGCAACTTTAGCGAGATCTACCAGTAAGCCCTCCTTACATATGATATGCCCTAATAAAGTCCTAAAGGGTGTAGCAAACACACACTTCTTAATGTTGAGGGATATCCTCAACTACCTACACCTCTCAAACATTAACCTTAAATTGTCACAATGGTCTTTAACTAGACCATACACTTTCTAATCATCCAAATAGACCTAAAGAAGCTTATGGATGAAATCCTAGAACTCTTGCACCACTATGCATGAGAAAAAAGCAGGCACATTCTTCAACCCAAAGGGCATGGCCATGTATGCAAAACTTCCCCACTCAGTGGTGAAAGTCATCTTCTCCTGGTCCTCCTTTGCAATCCAGACTTGGTGGTACCCTGAAAATCCATCCGTAAAGGAATAGATTTCACACCCAGTGACTCCTTCCAAAATTTCTTCAGTGAAGGGGGTCGGAAAGGGATCAATGACACAAACTACATTCAATTCCCTATAATCCACACAGATCCTAATCCACCCATCCTTCTTGATGTTGATTACCATCAGACTTATCCACTTCAATTCTTCCACTACCTCAATGATCCCAGAAGCTATCATTTTGTCTATCTCCTCCTTAACCTTCACGCGTAAATTGGGATTCATCTGGTAGGGCCTTTTCCTAACCAGGCGCACACACCATCCTTCAGTTTTATCTTCATCTCCCCCAAGGAATGGTGAACACTTTGAGCTCATGGTACCCGCATGGGGAATAAATCCTCAAATTCACAACAGATCAATGATCTTAGAAACTTCCTTCTCTGACCAGTAGTCTCCAATAATAGCTTCCTTAGGTTCTTCTCCTGAACCGATGTTAACCTTCTTTGTCTTTAAGGGTTCATGGTAGGCACGCATGCGAGTATCTACACTTTCCACTACCTCACACATCCCTACAGAATGGTTAACATCTAAGCTTTCTGATTCCTCTCCATCAATCACATACACCAACTTTCCTTTTTCTTTTTCCAAACACGCACGCTCAAGCTGTAACTCTTATGTTTCCTCTACTTCTTCTTCAAAGCACACCCCCAATCCTGGTTCACCTAGTAATTCCAACAGCCTATCTTCCATCCTGGCACTATCCCCCATGGTAAGGTGCTTGATACCCTACAAGGCCTTATCAACTGATGGTTTGGTACTCTGATACTCAAAGGTTTGAATAAGGTCAGCCGCGAGCTCTTGCCAATTCCTTGTCTGGCGGTGGCGTGTCTCTGAATGAATATACCATGCACGCGTGTAACCCTGTAGTGTAGAATACAACTTGTGCACCCAGAGGGATTTTGGTAAAGCTTCCGCACCTTCTCTCAAGACCCATTCACACTCCTGGATATGGAAAGAGGTGGGCTCCCTCCCATGGTAGTCCTTGATGATGGTGGGCACATTGCTCCTAGAAAATCTGACAGAGAGAAATTCTTACCTCGCGCCACTCTAAAAGGCTCTCCTGATGTGTAGCCCACCACCGAGCTACTGTGCCGAGCAAGACATAACTTAACATCCCTCTCCATTCCTTCTCATCCTTCCACTGAGCTTCCACCTCCTGCAGAAAGATCTCAGGGAAGGCTCCTCCTGAATACTTGGGTAGTTCTTTTCCTCCAAGGTGCCGAACCATGCACACCTTTGTTACCTTGGTCACCGACCCTCTCAACTACCATCCCATTAATTCATAAGTCCCATGCACCCAATTGTCACATGCCAGACTGGTGGTATCACTCACTGACTGAGCATCTTCAAACTGGATAACCCCGTTAGTAGGGTGTATCATCTCTGGGTCTCTGATTGAGCACACATATATCCTGTCTAGAACTTCTTCCCCCAATGGTTCAATATAGGGTGTCGACTTCCCATCAGCCAGGGGTATAATGACCCATTCCTCCTTGTTCTTGAAGCTGATGTACCCTTTGTTGAACCAAAGGTCTGCATTGTTCTTGTAACACCAAGGGCACCCAAGTAGTGCTGGGAAATTGTCTACCTCGGCAAGCACCAAGACTTCAAAGTCCCCAGTAAACTTAGCTCCCTGGATAGTAATAGCTACATCCTTTAAGACACCGATGGGCATTGCCTTAGTCTTGTTTTCCATATACAACACATTTGAAGATGGCTGTAATGTAGGTCTTCCCATCTGATGCCATGCATCCAAAGTTAGAACATTAACCTCCACACCTGTGTCAATGAGGATATTACTGAGGAGCCATCCATCTACAACTGCATTCAACATGTTCTCCTTGTCATAGTCAAGGCTGTTAGGGGGAAGGTTCACATGCAAGACCTGCCTCTCATGCTCTCCTCCGGCATGGTACCTTCTCTCTCAACCATGATCCTAGCAAGGGAATGATATTCTCCTACCTTAGCATTTTACACACCTCCTTGACCTCATCCAGGTCATCCTTTGGCACCTCGACTCTCCTTCCTTGTTCCTCCCTCCTGGATTGCTCCTTTAGACACTGGATTTCCCCTTGTAAGCTCTGAATGACATCCATGGTGTCCTGATATATCTCCTTTTGATGCGTGGGGTCTGGATACTTTCCATGAATGACCTCCTCCCTTGAAACCAGGTTCTTCTGTCTTGGTATCTCTCTTGTGCATGTGGCTTCTACCCTTGTTGTTAGTAAGACAGGCTCCAAACCTACATCCCATGTTACCCGAGGCATCCACTGTATGTCTACCTTCTTAATACTGACCATTGCAGTGCCCTTGTCCTTCCGGTGCTGCTGATTCATATGCTTAAACAATTTTGCGCACTCATCATACTTATGCTTCTTTCCACACCACGAGCACTACAACAGGTCTGGGCATTCACATTTGTAATGCTCTGTAGATCCACAATTGAAACAGGTTCCACATGGGAACTCACTCCTTCCTCCTCCATGGTTACCATGACCATGGAATCCTCCTCAAAAACCTCTTCCACGCACACCTCCATCTACGTGCTCCTCATAACGGCAATCATCACCCTTGGAACTACTGGCAACACTGGTTTGGCACACCCCATGATCAATGGCCTCATGGATTTGATCAATGAGCCTATAGTCCTTAGTATCATGGGTTGTAGAAGTGTAAATCTTGTAATAACAAGATACATTCTTCCTGATTGCACTGCAGCAAGAGACATCTACTTGTATCATGGCCCCCATGAAAATTTTCACAATCTACTGTCATAGCGCATACTCTCCTCTGGGGGAAATTATCCTTAACGTGCCCCTCTATTTCACAATCTGTGCACCACAAACCACTGCGAGTCTCATGGGCTGAGTTCGCAGACAATTTTTCCAACTGCTTGGCCATAGCAGCAATCTGAGCCTCCAAGAATGGGCTAACACTAGTATCAACACTACCAATAGCTTCGGCACATAGGGTAGCTTCCAATGCCTCACGCGGGGTCTGTAAAAGTTTTATGAGATAAGGCCCTTCTAAAAGGGGTGATCAACCCTCCAACAAACCACTGAGCATGTTGTGAAGGGTGAATATCATATGATAATTTAGACAAGAGAGTTTTAAAGCACGCATCATACTCCCACACACTCTCTGCCATTCCTTGTTGAATCTCCTTCAAAGCACTGATGCTCTTCTGCTCAAACTCAGGAATGTGGAATTCTACCAAGAATACATTCTTTAAGGTAGTATAGTCCACCACTATTTGATGAGGGTCATACTTCCTATACCAGCTATGTGCGCCCCTTGCAACGTGGTTACAAACTGACTAGCCTTCCATTCTGGGGTTGTGACACCCTTCACATGCCATAGCAATTCACACTTGTGAACATGTTTCGCAACATCCTCAATACCTCTATAATTGGGAAAATGTAGAGACATTTCAAATAAAACTTGTGGGGGTGGTTGGGGCCTAAATCCTCCTCCACCAGATCCTTGGTTTCCACCTATGTTTCCTCCACCACCTGATCCACCAGGTCCCTGAACCACCGATCCAGATCCACCAGGCCCACCAGGTCCTGAACCACCAGATCCACCAAACCCACCAGCTCCTACTCCTCCTGAACCACCAGATCCACCAGGCCCACCAGGTCCTGAAGTGGTCATGCCAAGGGTCCCCATAGTTCCACTGAGCTACACCCCTATGGTCTGTGACAATGCCCCACTGCCAATAGTATACCCCACGCCACTCCCAGATGTGAGACCAAATGCTTGTGTGCCTATACCTTGCCCAAAAATTCCTAACACTGGGCTGGTGTTTGCAGCCATAGA
The DNA here is from genome assembly GCA_019776745.2 of Taxus chinensis. Classification (NCBI taxonomy): domain Eukaryota; kingdom Viridiplantae; phylum Streptophyta; class Pinopsida; order Cupressales; family Taxaceae; genus Taxus; species Taxus chinensis. The sequence goes on along the minus strand of JAHRHJ020000344.1, from coordinate 20,658 downwards.
AGTCCCAAACGAGAAATTATACCTCCTGGGCATAGAACGATCACCTCCAATGTAACCAACTAGATTAGCAATATTATCCCCCTGATCTGGAAAACCAAGCACCAGGGTCCAGTCACTAGGTGGGCTCAGATGCATGCCAATGGTTCTTCTTTCTCCACATGATGAACTCTCATCAGAAGCCAAAGGGGTTTCTCTCACACGCTTGCCAAGATGGGGTCACACAGACTGCTCAGGTTCCACATCCTCAGCGTGAACCTCAAATCCTTCCCACAATGTCTGCCACCATACATCCATCACACCTGCAACCTCACATTGTCTAGCAATCTCCCTTTCACGTGCTTCACCATACTTGAGTCATCTCTCCTCCCTTTCTTTCTCCACGCAACATCTGCCATCTTCCTCACCCTAGCTTCCTCACCCAGCACTCAGAATGGTTTAGCCGGCCATTGGGAAAGCCTCTAAACTCATGGTAATCATCAAGATCTTCAGAGCCAGAGGGACAACACATAGAAATGATCCTCTGGGCTCCCTCAGAAACTCAAACTCAGCAACCTCCAGACAAGAATATGTGGAAATGGCATACTCCAGAGTGTAGCTAGCCAATACTCCTTTCCACCAATGATCCACAACATGGGTCCACATCAGATCTACATCCTGTAGCCTTTGGTATTCTTCTTGGGTCCACACATGTGATCCATAATGCCAACTTGATCTAGATGCATAGGCTGAGAGCCATTCATACAGTTCCACAGGGAAGCAACAGAAAAAAATTCATACAGATCATGGTAGAGATTCTCTTCTACCCATCTACGTGCATTAAACTCAGGTCCAGTGCTGAATCTCTGAGAAAATTCATCCTCTGTGCTCTTGAACCATGATTCAACACTTTCCAACGTTAACCACTCTGTCATTACTCATTACACAGATCATGATGTATGCTAAATCCCACTACAACTTCAAAAAGAGGTCCCGGCAATGGAACCAAGATGTAGTCATTTTTACTCCTATCACAAAAGAAAGGAACCCCATGCACGCCGGCCTATCACCCAGCGAAAGCTGGGTGCTCACCCGAGGCACGCGTGGGTACCGAGTCTCTCTTTTATGTGAGTTTAGTGGGAAACATCATCTATGATTTGTGTAAGAGATTTCAGAAGGGAAGTTAGGACATACAAGAACCATAGGGCTCAGAACGGCCTCTAGATCCTTGCAGTCATTTCAGACCGAGTACTTAACAGAATCCATAACATGTATTATGACAGAAAGAAACATACAAGCATCCATACTTAGCATGAAAGGAAAGAGAACTCATAAGAGAGAAATATGCATCAGAATCATTGATATTCATGTATATATTATAACAGGTAACCTTATTACATCCATGGAACCATTACAGAGGGTCACAGAGAAGCAGACTACAGTCATGCATTACACTGGACTTATGTAACTAAGCTACCAAAAAGAAAATTTACAACCCCCAAGCCTAATGCATTCTCTCCCGAATACAACTATCCACTAACAGAGTCCTCACAGTATTTCTGCAGAGCTCCACCCACTCTCTAGGTCTCTCCTCTTTTACTCTGTATATGTATCTCAAGTGCTTGTATTTATAGCTTTCCTAGACTGCCAACTCACCCTCCAGCACCCTCAGATCTGGTGCCAAGTGTCTGAATGTGGTCCTCCATGTGAGCATGCTTCTCCAGGCCTGAGCTTTCCACTTTATCCCATGATGTTCTTCTAGAAGATTCTATCGCAAGCATGCTCCTTCCTGGGCCAACCTGTCACCAGGCTGGCATCTTATCCACATGCAACCGGGTCATGCTTTTCACGTGTTCTACTCCAGACGTCCAAAATGACTAAGTCCCAATCCTTTCACATGTCGCACATGCTACATGCTTCCTTAAACCCTTCTCTTGTGCACTTTTACCTTGCACACCATTCCATAACTGGGATCTTGCGCACCTACGCACCTTCATACTTGGTCAATACAGTGCATGCCATCAGAATTATAAGACATTTTTTTCTTTTATGGATTGGTGTGGCACCAGAAGGAATGAAGGCATTAGAAAAGAAACAACTTACTATACTCACGGAACCATTTTATGTTAATCAATGGTTACCTCTACTACAAGTTAGGAAGAGATGAAAGTACTACGTCGTTCTGTATTAGAGCATGAGAATCGCAATGATATTATGGAAGAATCCCATGGTGGTATTGCAGGAGGCCACTATGCAGGGTGATGCAACTAATGAAAATTCCTACTAGTTGGATTATTGAGGGAGACATTGTATAAAGACTGTAAAGAACATTGTAAGGTGTGTGATCATTATCAGTGCCTAGGAAAACTAGGGCAAAGAGATGAGATTTCTTTGAGACCAATTACTAGTGTCGAACCATTTTGAGAAATGGGCCATCGACTTTGTAGGACCTATTTTGCTAGTCGTGCGTAGGACTATATCGCGCTATATCATTACTTGCACATATCTCACACACAATGGGTAGAAGTAGCACCTATGAAGGATTGTACAACAACTAGGTTTCTATAGGAGAATGTTCTTACAAGATATGGATGTCCTTTAAGTTTGAAAAGTGATAGGGATACACACTTTTAAATTAAACCATAAGGATCCTATTAGATGAGTTTATGGTTGCCCACCATAAGACTACACCTTACCACCCTCAGGAAAGTGGAACTGGTGAGGCTTTTAACAAGATTTTGAGCTAGACATTGAAAAAAAAAATTGTGTTGTTGGAAGAAATGATTGGGATGATAAAGTGTCCGTTGTTCTTTGGGCATATAGAACAACTTACAAAGATTGAACAAAAAGCCACACCATTTCAATTGGTGTTTGGCACAGAAAACCATTCTCCCTATAGAATTTATGTTACCTTCTTTTACTCATTGCATGTGCTGGAGCTCTAGCTAATGAGCACACTTTAGAAGAGTGGATTGAAAATATGATTCAGTTAGATGAGTGACGAGCCATAGCATGTTGGAGTCAGATGTAAGAAAAGGCCAGGCAGAAAGCATGGAATGACAAAAAACATAAGGGATAAGAAGTTTGGCAATGGTTGGACAAATGGTACTTATTTATGACTCAAAGTTCTTGCACCATCCAAGAAGGCTCAAATTACATTGGTTGGGGTCGTATGTCATCACTTACATACTTGAATCAGGTGCTTTCTAGTTATAAGCACTTGATGGAACACGGTTACTCAATTACTTTAACGGGGAGTAGGTTGAAGCCCTACTATAAATAAGTCTTCTTGGTGTTTGTAATAAGGTAGTATTACCATTTAGATTGGTTTTCCATTTTGTCTTACCTTAATGTATTTCTTTCATTTTTTCGTTATGTTTTATAATTTTCGTTGTTGTTCTTGTGTAATTAGTGCACTTGCGGGCATGAGGCTAATTACTATGTGAATAATTTTTATGCATAGCAGACTGCAGATACTTTTAGTGTGGGGTGGTTGTTGATATCCAGGTACAAGACTATTGGAATTAAACGATGAAAGGAATAAGCTGTTATGGGTGTTATTCAAGTCAAAGGATTGCTTCTAAAAATTGACCAAAGATGGAGATGGATGAAGGGACAATATAACGTGAGGTAATCAGAGGCCATAACAACTACCAATGGAAGGTACAATAATAAGGTACTTAGGTGTAAGGAAGGTGTGATAGAAGGTTATAGTTGGGGTGCAAATATGTACACACACAGAATGAATGAATTTGGTCAATGAATGAGAGGATATTTGGTAGGTGAAGGAGTAATAAATGCATCAAAATTTGAAAAAATTATGTAAGGATGGGATGTGAATTCATTTTTATTGTTGCGACTAAGATTATTTGAGGAAATAGCTAAGTGCGAAGAGTGGAGTGATTGGGTTAAGGTGTGAAGGGTGTGAAACCAAGTGTGACAAACAGATCTGTGTGAAAAATAAGCTTGCCTAATTCCTGGTGGTGAAGCGTTTGAGTGAAGCAAGGTGATAGAGAAGAGTTAGGGTACAAATTTTCCACCTAGGGCATGATTGAATCGAGTTAGGGTTTGATTCACAGATTGCAGAGTTAAAGAGGAGATGATTGCAAACGTAAAAATGGCACCCAAGAAGTAGTTGTAGCAGGAGAAAAAGGAAGAAGAATGTGGTGTTTTCGAGGAGGAAGAGATGGCACCTGAAAGTGATTTTTTAGAAATGCAATATCCAAAAGGATTCATTATCATCCAGGAATGGGATTCACCCATCAGAAAGAAAAAGTAAGTTAATAAACTCACAGGACCGTGGAGAACAAGAAGGAGCTTGATTCCTTTCTCACTAAGAGGACAAAAAAAATGTACGGTAGATGACATGTTGGTTTATGATGATGTAGGCGAGAAGCTTCTGAAGAGAATTAAGGTCTACCAATTATATGAGCTTCCATATTTTGGGAAGTATGAGCCCTTGTACCAGTGGCTCATGGGCAGAGTGAATGAGGATTCTTCTACTTTGCAGGATGCAGAGTTGGAATCTCATCCATGTTTATCTCAATGGTGACAAGTTTGAAGGCCACAGGAGAGGATATAAAGAATGATCTCACAGATAAAGCCATGATCTTAAAGACCAGATAGGATTTAGGGTACCTGAAGGGTCTGCGCAATATGGATATAGAAAAATTGAAGAACTATCTAGTTGTGTAAGTAGCATCACACCTTGTTACAAAGTTGAATGACCAGAGAGTGGTGGTCACAGGTAAATACTATGTGGTTACACATTGCACACAAGATGTCAAAAGGAGCAGTCTACAAAAGTGCAAGCTACATTGCAGAGTAAATAGTCAAGGAAGTGCGCACAAGAGGGAAGATCATCTTTGGGGTTGTTCTACTATCATTGGTATTCATGGAAATTGGAGTACCAAATGGGACAAAGGAAAGGTATGGAAATACCCCATGGAGAATAAGTCACCAGCTGAAAGGTTTTAGGCAAGTACCCTATGTAAAGGATCCATGACAGATGATGTCAAGAAAAGGGTGGAGAAATGGTATGACAGACTCCGCACGGCATTTGGAGAAGAGTGGCACATCCCGAAGGACCTACCATCAGTAGTGGGGAAATCAAGTTCAGTTTTTTATATATCAATATTTCTACATCACACGCTTCCCAATGAGATATGGAGTCTAGAGCCCTTAGTGTAAATTTCCTTACACATTCACTGCAAGGTATTTCTAAGCATTTGTTCATAGATTCACAGACACGTGCCAACTGGTATTCAATGTAGATAAGGTATACTACAACTACGACACGTTAAGGAAGAAGTATGTGTATCCAAGAAGAGTGCCTATGTATAGAGGCTCATTTTGGAGGTATTGAATATTAAGCCAATAAGTCTAGTTGTAGTAGATATAGGGGCAGCATTAGTGTATCTTCAACTGAAGCCCAAGATGGAGAACAATAAGTATGTGGAGAATGAATTCATGTTCCCATGGCCACCGAAGGGTAAGCACAAAATGGAAAAACATATCGGTGCAAAGGCCCCACATAAATTGTTGAAGTAGAAGATGAAGAAGAGGAGAGTGAAGATAGTGGAGACTTGGAGTGTAGAAGAAAGCAACCATTTGACATAGAAGAGTCACAGTGTGCAACCACTCCACCTCAGGGATTATATTGAAGAGGAAGATACAGAGGTTGAGTAGTGGGGAGCATAGATTTAAGAAAGTATTCAGACACATAAGGACTCAAGGTGGAACCCCACAAATGGTAAGGAAATCACCTCATCTCTCTCCACACAAGGAGACCACTGAACCAAAAGAGGAGAAGAAATTTGAAGTTAGATGAAGAAGCAGAGGAAACAGGGGAGATAAATCATACATTCCTACCCCACTCAAGTAATAAGATGAGCCACAGAATGAGGAAGAGCAAAAAGATGAAGAGATGAAGGATGGAGAAGAATGAGAGAAGGAAACCTCTGGATCCACGCATGTGACTGTTCAAGGTGTAACGGAGGAATCAGGGGAGATTAAGCATGTTTCCAAAGCACTATAGAAAAAAAGGATTTATTTTTCTAGGAATTAATGGATGGGGATATGGCGACTATTTGCACTAGAAAGAAACTCTCATGGTCAATGCATACCCATATGGATGAGCCTGAATTTGATGTGTGCTGAAGAGTTATGCATTTTGAGATGTGACTGATGAATGAATCTCAGGCTAGACACATGACAGTAAATCCTACTATCATGTCAGGTGAAGTAGGTCAGTAATGCATCTGGTGAAAGTTTCTTGCTGAGGTGGCAAGAAGAAACATGGACAAAGATACCACACGATTAAGAGTGCTGGGTGGGTGATGGGAGTTGAAGGACAAAGGATACAGAGATAGCGCACATAATGCAAGTGAGGGACTTCACAGCAGAAGAAGAATGAAAGTGTTCATAAGCATTGCAAAGGAGATTGGTGATAATGTCAGTAAAAGCTAAGGCCCACACCTAGAGACCCAAGGTACCAAATACGTTTCCTTCACCGATACAATATGTGGGAAAGTTGGTGGACTTGGTGCTCAAAGATGAAAATTTGTGTATGTCAAGTGCACCAGAAGAGATCTATAACAAGATGTCAGAACGGGAGAAAGCATCTGTGATGCGAGAAGATCACATCTTATGAAGGGCTGTTGTAGGAATGCTATAAGAAGAATTAAAGAAAGAAGACTAAGATTTAAATATATGCATAGCTCTAGAGGCACTCATCAACATTAAGACCTTGGAAGAGAGTAAATGATGTCTCAGAAATGCAATAAAAGATGAGACATTGGGACTACGATAGGAATGTTTTCAATGGTTAAACAAAAGTGTGAGGCCCTAACAACAACACAAGAGTCACATAAAAACTCGGTTGGAAGAGCTTGTAAATATAATTGCGTAGAAGATGGACCTCTTCTGGAAGGAATAATGACATCCATGTCTAGCATTATGTTGGTTTTACAAAATAAGAAAGGAGAAATTGTGAGGGATGAGTTAGAGTCCATTACTGTGGACAACCTAGAGAAATCAAGAATAGGCACTTGCTGAATGACAGACCTTTGAGGTCCACAATAAAAGGAGGAATATCTAGAGCTGATCCTATCAAACTGATACAGAGGACGTTGCTTAAATTACCACATAAAAATTCTTATTTATATACATTATTTCATTATTATTCTTTCCATTATTCTATTCTTTACTTCAGTTTTTAGAGAAACGCATTATGGCAGGAAGAAAATGAGATTAGTGTGGGGTAGTTTTAATCAAGAGAATACTTGTCTAAAACTCACATGAGAAGTCCATGCATGAGATAGACAGGCTATGTTTACCAAGGGCACAGAATGGGTAGGAAGGGCCTGTGTACACACGTGGAGCAGAAGTTCAACATTTCAGGACTTAGCCAATTTTGAGCATGAAGATCTATTTTTGGAAGATGGCGTGTCAGACCACATCCAACTAATGTAGAGACACACGCGCACGCCACGTATTGTCTATATTTAGAGAAGTCGGATTGAAAGCATGTCTATGCATAGAGGCAAGCTAAGAATGGAATTGACACTTTAGTTAACTGTCAAGAGGACTATAAATAACACACTTGCATGTGTGGATATGATTGTAAAATAGTGCATGAGGCTAACAATAACATGTGGCCTATTTCTGGAATAGTTGAGATGGTGAAGGGCAAGTCCCCACCCTATATATATATATGATGTGAATCAGGTTCATAGTAGAGAGAGATATAGGTATATGTATCTAACGCAAAGAGCGGTGTACATAAAGAGCTATGCGCATGTGACTGAATGTACTGTATAAGATCCATACGCACATTGAGTATATAATGACAATACTATAAGGAGATTCTGTATTTACTAATAGATGAAAGTTATTGGTTGAACCTAAGAGTCATTCCTGTGTGTAATTGAGTAGTACATGTTCTATGGTAAAATCACGATTACTATTTATAGTTTGTTCTTTTCATAGATCTGAGGATATGGCATGCATTATAGAGTGATGGATTAGTTATGTATCTATATGTTTCTAATCTTTCATCATGTTAACATCCTGTTACAGCAACCCTAAGGAGGGACCCGGTACCTTTACGTGCTTCAGGGGAGCGCTGAGTTCAGGATGAGTGATGTGCCAGCACGAATAGGGTTTTATCTTGTAAATTCTAGGCTACATCATGGATGTTGTGGTGGCCTAAATGAATACTGTGCAGAACCATGTATGTCATGAGGAGGAGTTGGCTCCCTAGACCTACTATCATGCATCTACTGGATGTGACTCCACACTCTATCTCTAGCTTATTATGTCTTCCCCTACATCTATTCTATAATGTAGGCCTTCTCTAGGGACTCTACTAAGGTCTGTGGGAAATGAATGGGAACCACACCTCCCAAATCTAAATTTAGGCCCCTGATGAATGTATGAATCCATACCTGTTCATCTCCTGGATTGTGTTGAGTTAATGAATCGATGAACACAGAGAAAGTGTCACATTGAAGCCTAGAAAAAAATGCAAGAGTGTCGGAATAAGTTGAACTATGTTGTGCCTCTATAATCAGGGGCACCTAGGGCACCAAAGACCTATTATGGGTACATGTGACTACTCAGAAGTTGTGAAACCCAATTTTACAAGGTCGTGAGACGTTCACCAGTTGTCATCTTTGGTCACCTATATGTTGTTGTACTTCATTTTTATTCACCTAAAACCAGTAATAAGAAGAAACACCTATAAAACCCCAAACTTGTACATCAAAATCCTAAAAATAAAGATTGTAAAATGGGATTTGAATTGTCCTCGGCTATCAAATGAATTAATTGAAATTACTTAACAAGCGATTGCACTGCATTAATGAACCCATGTAGTTCTATGTGTGTGTGTGTGTGAAAAAATGTGCCCTATGTGGCTTTTTTGTGCGTCACACTTGATTGAGAGCAATAGCTAGCTTCACTTCCCTATGCTCCTTATTGTGTCGAGAGATGCACGAGCCTCAATTGATGGCATTCCCATTTCCTAAGACTTCGTAGGTCATCCTCCGAAGGGACCCTCCGCGTATAGCATACATATACGTCTTGAATTTTCGTCTATTCTAAATAAAGCATAAGGTAGAATGGCTAACATTCCATGCCAATTGAATTCAAATAGCTGACCATATGTCTAACTCTACATGACTCAGTGATCCCCTCGATCTATTCATTTCACACCTCCTGTATTCTAACCAAGGCAAGAGTTATGTTCATCATTATAGGTTTTGTTTACAGTTTTCTATAGTTTGCTATACATATACAATCCTACCCTAGACACTAGGTACTGTTTGATCTAGGTTTAAATAACATATTTGAATGTTAGATTACCAATGTTCATCTGATCTCATGTTGTTTTCAAGTTGGTGCCCATAGGGTCCAAGATTTGAACCGATAACTTACAATACCAAGTGCCAAAGATTTACTAACATACTGAGTATCACACGAAACCCAAGAACAACCTAGGTCAAACTCATCAAATTATGGAATATTTTTTTGAAAATCACTGCCTCTATTAACAAGATTGGTCTTTGACTGACTAACGGCTGTCACATTATTGTTTCTAAGGTTTAACTGTAGCCCTAATAAGGAATATAATTTATTTTAGGAAGAAGCTAACATTGACTAATAAAATAATTGGGCAAACCTCGGTTGACCTTTTTAATAAAGGATAGTTAGTCTAAGGTACCTTGAACCATTAGAAGCTACTTCGTATCCTAAAAATGCCATTAACTTGACCTAGAGACAAACTAAATTCCACTAGTAGTCAAGCATGTGTGTAGATATGGATGACCAATGCGGTAAAGGGGGTCTATTGACATGTAAATTTTACAACACTATATTAATTCCCACAAGGTGACCTGAGACTTCAAAACAATAAGTACAACCCTTTAATTTAGCACAAGGGTGTAGAAAAATAATCCCACGGAAACTACACAACATCGAGATGTACATACCCCTTAAGGAGATCATTACCCATGTATTATAAAATTTAGAATTATGAATTGGTTTATAGTAACCCTGCTAAACCCTAATCCTACTTTTTGTAAGGATGAATCCCATCCTAAATTGGATGAATTCATTTAGGGCCACAAGATCAAGGGATTACACTTAACCCTAAGTTTGCTTATGAAATGTTTCTTTCTCATGATTTAACAAGCGACTTATTATTTCTCTTTTGTATTACAGATTGGTGGAGGAGTTAGGAGGACATTTCCATTAGGGGCCATGTACTTTAGACTTTCAGGAGAGACATAACATGCCTCATTTATCCAACTTATTTAGAATTTTACACCCTTATTTAGGGTTTTAATGTATTCATTTATTTTAGTTGTCTTAGTATTTTAAGATTTCCATTCAAATGAGAGAGATATGGAGTCTTTGCCCTATTTTAGTAATATGATCAGTGTTTGGGTATATGTTTCCCATTATGGGTATGAGTTCATATATACATGTTCATATATGTATCAAATTCTTAATTTTGAGAATTGTAATTAGATTAAAAACACATCCGAAATCATGCAATTCAATATAGTTGATTCATTATAATTGTGTAATTGAGCTATATTTCCATTGACATACATACATATCATACATAATATACATAAGCATACATATATATATAAATGAATATAAACTTTACCCATGGAACTTTCATCGGCTTTACAAAAGTACGAGTTAATGTTACACAGTCCACTTAAAAAAAATTGTGCACAAGTCACAATTCATATAACCGTGGGTGGGGGATTTAATGCATTAGACTATAGCAATATTTCGGGGTTGGGGGGAGGCCAACGGCCTGTAGAACACTAGAGCCAAGTATAAAGAATTTTTCTTTTATAACTCCAATAAAAGTTTAATGAATTTTGATTTATTGCTATTTTTTTTAAAAATTTAAAACTTTATATATCATATATATATATATATATATATATATATATAATATATATATATATATATCATGGTTATTATCAATTTTAGTAATGATATTATTTAAATAATAATGGTATTATCAAAAAACAATAATAATTATCTTAGTGATAACATTAACTAATATTAATTTTATACTTACGATTTCCTTTAAAATTTTAAAGTATTTCATAAGGTGTTTAAAGAATTAATAAATCTAGATCAGCTTTTGAAAAGAATTAGCATAATATAATAAACTATATCTTCCTAAGAACTTAAAGTTCTATTGATCCTATCAGAAACTTGTAAACAAACAATAGATCATGCCATCCCATTATTTCTCGAATTATTTCCAAAATTCTATCCTAATCGAGAATACCAAATTTATCTTCTTCATCTATGATCCAAAGATGAGATAAAATAAAAGATAGTGTAAAACAGATGGTTCATTCAGGATTATTCATCATATCCTAAACAAGAATAAAAAGAACCAGTATGTACCATGGCCCAAACCTACATCAAACATCTAAAAAAAATAGACCAGATTCATCAACATGAGTTACCTGTTCCTTTCTAGGATAACAATATTGTAAATTCAACATTAGAAAATACATCCAAACAGAATTTCATATCCATATAAGAAGGTATGGAAAACCATAATAGTCTAACTGTAATTCTAAATCCAATTCTACATGTCAAATTTTTATAAATCAAAGATCTGAAATCAATGTTCACAATCAAGTAGTTCCATAAAGGATTAATTCTTACTCAGGTTCTTCACAAAATATAAAGAGTAAAAGAGACAAACCTACTTCCTAATCCATATAAAAAGGTAAGACTAGTCCAACAACAGTCGAACCCATGCAAAAGTATCAATTTACTTAAACAGCAGAACCCTCTTGGCTACTAGCTCTCTCCATTATTTCTACAATGATTCAAACAAGGTATACCAATTGTAACATCCTCATTTTAGACAATAGAACAAGTCATTTTTTTTTTTGATAATTGCATCCTGGTTCTAAATACATAATTTAGAACTCACAAATCAAATAACCATTCTTATAACAGAAAACCATATGCAGTTGTAATGACTCGGAGTACCTCCGATCTATTCATTCCATGACTCGGTAATCTACCGATCTATTCATGAGTAATAAGAGTTGGCGTTTTTTATTTGACACTTCACTCTTGCGGTTCTCTTCCCTATTCTGGGATTCAGAATGCTCTTTCCAAGAAACCTAACTGAATAATTGTTACCATTATTCATCGGCATCTCATCCCTTAGACTAGGTGAATTAGGACAACAATCAGCAGCTTGCGATACTTTGGCCAAAGATTTGAAACATACTGTTTATGTCTCGTATTCCTTAACGGCATACTCGTCAATCTGGAATACGCCCTTCACCCCATTCTTATGTTATGTAGAATGTCTTATACCGACTTCTGTCAGTCCCTCCTATCTCAACTTATTCACTCGGAAACGGATTTAACAAGGTGATAACGTTATATGGATGCCCACGAGGATTAGGGATACGATGACATACTGGTTCAACCCTAGTTAAACCAGTGTGTCAAGATACCCTGATTCTCCTAGGCAGCCTTATAACGTGATCACATTCCTAATCGGTCCCTGAGTAACTCGTTTGAGATCAAAGTGTAAATCTTAGCGATCAATGCAAAGGGTGTCGTCATAAGTCACCTGCATTGTTGTAACTTTGAGAAGATCCTAATCTTCTCGGAGGTACAACCCTACAATTGACTTGTGCCATCAACCTTTAAATCCACCTCGAAAAGATCTACTTATTAATATGCGTTGCGCACGTTGAGTTTAAATTACATTAAAGACGTTACCCTAAGGTTAGCCTTTCCCGATCCCTGGATTCTTCATCTTAGATGACCTTCCTCAATAAAACCCATTACACATGGAGATATTAAGGCCAAGGTCTCATCAAGGAGTTCTTAGAATATACATAATTCTAAAACAACGAAATTGGTCAATATCTCATAAACTTCACATGAGATTGACATCTGAACCCCATTAGGTTTATATCAGTTCTCATAACTGAATTTATATCATACTATTTAGTATCAAGATATAAATGATTAAGAATCCAATTAAATGTTGTCCTGTCATAATCAAGACTAGGGATAGAAATAATTTATTCATCTTGTTTAGCGTTCTGCTTGGGTTTATTTTAACCCTATCTCCTATCTCAAAAAGACAGTGAACTAAATTTCAATTTAGCTTTCGATAGAACAACAAGAACTACTAAACACTCATAAGAATTCAATCACATATTCTTGTAAGCTTTCATTGGTAATCACAAAAGTCTCCAATTATACAATGATAACAATGATACTCTCACGACATTGAACCAGAAGAAATACTAACTATCAGATAGAAATACAACACATAAGTATCAAATATCCATTTCCATTCCTTTCGGGTACTAATCAAATACATTTTATGCATTCAGCATACTTGATACAATACTCAACTGAAAAAGGAACATCTTTCCTTATATGGTACATTTAGAAAATCAAGCTGTAATTCATTATAAAATCAATTTAAACAATCTGATCATCCTATCAGATCTGCATGCTTTTACCACTTACGGCATCCATCTGCAAAAATTGTCAACATGGGTCAGTTCAATGAACTGAGCATGATAAGCACTAACCTTTAAAAACAATTGCAATCCACATCAATTGTTTTCATTAAACACCCTGTTTAAATGAATCAAATCACCAATCAAATATTTCAGACTATGCTCTTGTAAAACGTTAGTGACCAAGAAGACAAATGCATCTAACCAATATTCCATCTGAATCCCAAGGATCCATCAACATCAGACGGATTATATATTCAACATAATAAATAAATAACCTTTCATGATTCCATCAGCATGATAGAACAATTCCAAAAGTTAGATAAAAAAAGATAATAAACAATATATTATATCACCTATACTTTACAGAAGAGAAATAAAGAGAAATATATCCAAACATATTTCCAGAGCTAGCTCATGACATACCGTCTTTTCAAGAGCAAGGCATTCACTTAATACACAAGCAAATAATCAGTTGAGACCATCAACAGCACCACTGTTTTGTTAAAGCTTACAATATAAAGCAACTACAGTACAATAGCCCTCATGCCAAACAACGGTGTCTATCAACAAGCAGACTCAGTATGTCCTCACGCAAGAAAGTGACAGACAAGAAGATATTAAATGTTCATTACCTGTTAAGGTGAAATCGACGACTAACTCCTAAACTCAATCAAGCTCAGAAATGGATATCTATGCACAGAAGATGTAACACACCATCAATACCTTCTGACAACCTTCAACTCATTCAAGTCCTTTCTACACTGTAAGGCTTTTAGACCCGAGGTCGAATTCAAAGGATCTCTTCTGTTATCGCAGTCAACAAGAGACTCGAAATCATTTTAGCAATGACAATTCCCTATGACTATGCAGAGAGATTTTTAAACGAAATCCACGCAACATGCATAGCCACATCTATCAGAATGTAATCAAAAGAAAAACATAACATAACATAACATAGTCACTTCTGAACGCATCCAGAGTTGAAAGTATGTTATTCACGACCTACTTTATAAAAGCCATAATACATAATGTCAAGTTATTTTTAAGAAATCCAACAAAGCCTAAAAACATTACATGTTCATACTCAGGCTTATATCATAACAGGACTTACACAGAAGTAGAAACACCCGTCACATATCAAGGATTCCAACCATGTGGTACTCTTCAAATAAACTTCTACAAAAGTACAAAGATACATGATACATATCAATCCAAAAATTCCAATCAAAACAATATCATACCGTGTTCACATCTGAACTCCTTCAGAAGTAGAAACGTATGGCATTCATGACTAACTTCTACAGAAGCCCAAATACAAGATATATATATATATATATATATATATATATATATATATATAAATATTAAAGGTTCCAACAGAGCCAATAGCAATAAGTGTTCATAACTAGGCTTATACAGAAGCAAAAAAATTGGTTTCCTATCAAGGACTTCAACTGAATCCAAACAACAGTATTCGTTTTAAGCTTAAGCAGAAGACAAAATATAAAAATTACACCAACTGATTCTGTACCAAGAAATTCTTTGCTAAGCGAAAGTATTCATATTAAGACAACTGAAGTCGTATTACCAATTACCCCTCCAGGACTCCGACTGAATCAAACTACCAGTATTCACATATATGACTTCTACTGAAGACCATAATATACGAACCATTCCAAGAACTCCACAGAGTCATTTTTTGTATAAAAAAATATATTGCAAACTATCAACGGGTTAAATCCCATAATTGCAACACAAGGGGGGGAAATAACTTCTACAAAGTCACATTCGAATATAATAACACAGCGAGTTATCCAAACAGAAGTAACTTAAGTATTATAGCAAGATCCAACAAGATTCAGCAACCATAACACATATTACTCATGACAAAACTTTTAGAGAAGTCGTATATACTGTACGCTTCAAGAAATCTAACAGAATCGTTTCAACAAGAGAAAACAGCGAGGTATAGACTTAACTCCGAATCATACAAGAAAACAATTCTTAAACTCCTACAGAGCCAAATTCATATATTTTCCTTGCAACATTTCTTTAAAATCCAACTGGAATGTAAAACACAGCAAGGTAATACATCCATGAAACCAAATGTATAATCAGTAAGGAATCAACTGAATACTCGAGCCAGCATGAAAACACAACAAGATAATTCATACATTGCGACCATTAAAACCAACTGGAACCAAAAATCATCTGAACAGAGTTGTTCTAATGAAATCATTCGAAGGAAAGCAAGATTTTTAAAAGTTAGGGCCTAACATGCCTGGTAATGCCCGCTTAAAAATCCGAAGAAGATCTCTGATTGAGCTCGAGCCTTCTCCTCTTCTTCCACGTTAGATTCAACAACAATAATTTGTTATTTCCATGCCTTATAAACTTTCCTCGACAGAGAAAAGAGCTAGTTATTCTCATAGTTGCCATGCAACACCAAGTAGACTGGTTCGAAGAACCAGTGATCAAACAGAGAGAAAACCGGAGTGTATGGAAAACCAAACAACCAACTAGTTTTTCATTTTGCATGCCTTCCCGTGCAATCCGTGCTTGAGGACTGAGTTCATTAATTGAATTTACTCCAAAATTCCAGCTCAATCTCCATTGCCACCGATCGCCATAGTTGGCAATGGACAAATGAAAACCCAATATCATTTCAAGACTTTAGTGACTTTGCCACGTCGGTCTCGTTGCTAGCCATTTGAAACTCTCTGCCAAATTACCTTGTCCTTCATGCTTATCTATTTCATTTAATTCCATAGAAACTGTCACCCATGGCTCACACTCCTTTCATAGGTCCCCCTTCGTCCATAGTTCATTAGTTAGGTTAGAAACATAGGTTAGGATCTTAAGGTGATACTTAGTCTAACTTCCTTAGCACAAAGTCACTAACCTTAGAAAAATTTAGCTTATAGTTTAGGGCTAGGTTAGATTAGCACTAATCCAACCCATAGATTATAGCTTAGGTTTAGGTCATTAACCTTAATAAATCCAGTCTAGGTCTAACAAATCAGAATCGTTTAGTATAATAACCAACAGATATACATTCCCGAATATGGATTCAATCCTAGCATTGATAATAAGTTAGTGGAATAAATGTATCAGAATTTATTACTTGGCTCATGGTCTAGACCTTCCTGATATTACGATATCAGGAACCAATTCATATAACATGATCAACCTGAGTTATACTCCTGGATTAGCTCATTCCACACATTCAGACCTTGCAACCTACGTAAGGTCTATAATTTTAGTTTCATCCAGAATAAACTTAAAGCATCTCTTGGATCAATGCAACTGATCCAAGGCTGGAGTCATAAAAATGGGTAACTCCATAATTCACCCCGAAATCAGATTAAACTCAGGTGCTAAAAATGAAAGAAATAAAAGAGTCCAAGCATATTCCTGACTTAGTCAAAGATCTTCAAGAGAAAATAAGATACAATCCATATCAAGCATGACTTCACAATCAAAGGAACACGTCTTTTTTACAGAAGAAATCATATATCAACACTTGAATGCTCAGAGGTAGTACCAATAGTTCAGAGTGTTACATGCTTCCCTCCTAAAAGATTCATCGTCCCAATGATTAAATATTTGATTTACCTTCAGGTCAACTAATTTATTAGTTCACAATATAATGTGACTATTTTCCAACTTGAATAGTTCCAGTTATCAATGTCACGATACATTTTATTCAGCCTGAATAATTTTTTCCTCAATCTGGCTTTCATATAAACATCAAAAAATATAAATTCATAAAAAAAATGTTTTGTCAACTGATCTCCTTCTATTGAAAAAGAAAAGGAAAAGCAGTTTTCATCTCTTCCAGATTTTCCAAAGTTGCACTTTCTTTGTTAAACTGGTCCCACTGGACCTTACATTACTGTATTTCACGATTTCTTAAATGTAATTGGCGATGTTTCCAACACTCGTGTGGGTTTAACCACGATTATTCATAGGTCTTGGACCTGCAAGGAATTCCAATTTAAGACATGTGACAAATTTAAAACGTATTTCTTAAGCAAAGAAATATGGAAAACATCATGCATGTGAGACAAAGCAGGTGGTAATGCTAATTGAATAAGGCTACAGGATTGATTATTTCAACAATTTCGAAAGGTCCCACGTAACGAGGGGATAACTTGGCATCCTTGCCAAAAGTTATAGAACTCTTTCTGGGTTTAACACGAAGGAAAAACCTTCTCACCAAGCTCAAACCTTCGATCAACCTGCTTAAGGTCAGCATAGTTCTTCTGCCTATCTGCTGCTTCCTTTAATCATTCATGAATCAACTTTACTTGCTGTTCCATTTTCTAGTGAGGATATATGGCCCAATTACCACTCTATCCTCAATACTATCCCAACTAACAAGGGTTCTGCATTTTCTTCCATAAACTGCTTCAAAAGGTGCCATTTTAAGAGATGAGTGATAAGTGTTGTTGTATGCGAATTCAACTAATGGAAGATAATCTTCCAATTTATACTATTGATCCATGCAATACATTCGTAACATATCTTCCAACACTTGATTTACTCTCTTGGTTTGTCCATCCGTTTCAGGATGATAGGCAGAACTGAAGTTTAGTTTTGTTCCAAGAGATTTATTAAGCGTTTGCTAAAATCTTGACGTCATTCTAGGATCTCTGTCAGATATAATCAATTCTAGTACACCATGCAACCTAAAAATTTCATGCACGAATCTTTTTGCCCAACATTGGTGAATCATCCTTTAGATTTCCAACGATGAAATGAGCTACCTTAGTTAGTTTATCTACGACTACCAGGATAACATCATGTTTATTCCTGGGACATAGGTAACCCTTGTACAAAGTCCATGCTTATTACTTGTCATTTGTATTGCGGTATGCTATGAGGATATAATAGTCCAGCAGGGTGCATGTGTTCTTCCTTAACCCGCTGACATTCCAAACAATGAGTCACAAAATCAATGACATCCTTTTTCATACCTTTCCAAAATTATTGTTGTTTTAGATTAGTAAGCATTTTTGTGATACCTGGGTGTCCAGAGAAAGGTGAATTATGAAATTCAACTAACAACTTCTTTCTCAAATCGTTCAGCATAGGTACGTATACCCTATTTTCATAACGCAAGATTCCTTCATTATCAAAATGAAAGCCTTTATACCTTTCATCATTAGGTTCTGCAGCAAGCGCTGCTTTTACTTGCTGAAAGTATATATCAGATTTTGAGGCACTTTTTACCTCATCCTTAAATTGACTTCTTAACGTTATAAGAGCAAAAATGTGCTTCCTATGACTTAAAGCATCTACTACCCTATTCTCTTTCCCTTTGATGTAGCTGATATCAAAATCATATTGAGATAACAATTCTAACCACCTTCTCTGTCTAACATTTAGATTAGGTTGAGTGAAAATATATTTCAATCCCTAAGTGATCAGTTTTCAACTCAAAAGGCTTTCCCAAGTAAATAGTGTCTCCATACTTGAAGCGCATGAATAATGGCAGCAAGCTCCAAATCATCAGGAGCATAATTCAGCTCATGTAACTTAAGTTTTCTACTTTCATATGCTATTACTTGTTCATTTTGTAACAAAAACACCTCCAAGGCCTTTTCTAGAAGCATCCGTTACAACTAGTAAAGCTCCCATTAGGGTCGGGTACAGCTAAAATAGGTGCGGAATTCAACTGGCTTTTCATACTTTTGAAAGCCAGTCTCGTACTTATCATTCCAATTAAATTTCTTATCCTTCTTTTGTAATGAAGTTATTGGTACAGCCACTTTAGAAAAATCCTTAACAAATTTTCTATAATAACCAGCAAGACCCATGAAGATTCTTACTTTGTGCACATTCTTTAGTGTAGGCCACTCAGTTATTGCCACTATTTTTTGAAGGATCTATAGCAATTCCTTCTTTTCTAATGACATGACCCAAATAGTGAACTTCTAAATCAAAGAAAGAACATTTGGATAACTTACCTTACAACTTTATTTTTCTCAAATTCCCAAACTATCTTCAAATGCTCATTGTGCTCTTCAACACTTTAGAATAAATCAGAATATCGTCCAAGAATACAAGTACAAACTGTCCAAATATTCTTGAAAGATATTATTCATTAAGTTCATAAAAGTTGCGGGTACATTAGTTAATCCAAAGGGTAGAACTATGAATTCATAATGTCTGTACCTTGTTCGGAAAGCTGTTTTATGAATATCTTCTTCTCTAATCCTTAACTGATGATAACCAGATCGAAGATTTATCTTAGAATAAACCACTTCCCCACGCATCTGATCAAATAAATCGTTGATCCTTGGAAGTGGATATTTGTTCTTGATTTTTGCTTTATTCAACATCCGATAATCAATACACATCCTAAGTGTTTCATCCTTCTTTTTCACAAATATTATAGGTGCTCCCCAAGGTGAAACACTTGGTCTAATCAAACCTTTAAACAAAATTTCTTGCAATTGTGCCTTAAGCTCTACTAACTCTGTAGTAGTCATCTGATAAGGTGCTTTGGAAATAGGTTCAGTTCCTGGTTTGATTTTGATAGTGAAGTCAAATTCCTTCTTGGGTGGTAACCCTGGTAATTCTTCTGGAAAAACATCCCTGAAACTTTGTAGCAGAGGAAATCATTTCATGTAATCACCATCTTCTTCTGAAAATTTAGATATCTTTACTGCATAAAGGGTACATCCTTTGTTTTTAGCCTTTTTAAGCTACATAGCTGACAGTTTTCTAACTGAATTTCCCGTTTCACACCTTGAATCTCTGCTGTTTCCAGCTGATCATCTAAACATTTTATGTTCTTTTCATAGCATTCTACCTTTGCTTTATGGTCAGCTAACCAATTGACACCGATGACAATGTCATACGATCCCAAAGGTGCAACATAGAGGTCAACTTCCATGGAAAAGTTAGGTAATTCAAGGACTGCCCCAAAAAGACACATACTCACTGTATGTACAGAGTTATTACCATACTGTACAGTCCAAAATTTATCCATTTTTCCAGCTTTTCTCTTAATTTTAGAAGCAAGTTTATTAGAAATGAAAC
Organism: Taxus chinensis; assembly: GCA_019776745.2. Lineage (NCBI taxonomy): Eukaryota > Viridiplantae > Streptophyta > Pinopsida > Cupressales > Taxaceae > Taxus > Taxus chinensis. The sequence goes on along the minus strand of JAHRHJ020000344.1, from coordinate 76 downwards.
ATTCAGTAGCTCCTGTATCAAAAATAATAGTGATAGGTATGCCGAATAACTTAACCAGAACTTCTATAGGTGTCAC